>CM053622.1:777138220-777159738 GCA_028646595.1 Phalanger gymnotis
AGAAGACAGAATAGCTGGGAGGGCCCTTAGAACATAGGCTATAAGAGCTGGGAGGGACCTTAGAACCCAGAATGTCAGATCTGAGAGGATCCTTAGAACAGAGAATGTCAGAGCTAGGAGGGACCTTAGAACCCAGAATGTCAGATCTGAGAGGACCCTTAGAACAGAGAATGTCAGAGCTGGGAGGATCCTTAGAACATAGAATGTCAGATCTGGGAAGGTCCTTAGGACACGGAATGTCAGATATGAGAGGACCCTTAGAACAGAGAATGTCAGAGCTGGGAGGGCCCTTAGAACAGAGAATGTCAGATCTGGGAGGGGCCTTAGAACACAGGATGTTGGGAATGGGAGGGCCCTTAGAACATAGAATATCAGAGTAAGGAGGGCCCTTTGAACAGAGAATGTCAGATCTAGGAGGGGCCTTAGAACAGAGAATGCTAGAGCCTTTCAGACTAGGCTCAAGATCTACCTCATGGAAGAGGCCTTTCCTGGTGCCCCCAGCTGCTACTGCCAGACCTTCCTTTTAAGGCTACCTCCCATCCACCCTATATTTATTTTGTATGCTCTGATTTATGTCTGTCCTCCCTCCTTCCCCCTTTAGTAGAACAGAAGCTCCTTGAGGGCAAGGACTTGTATCCCTAGCACAGTGCCTTGCATACAACAAATGCTTAATGCATGCATGTTGATTGATAACTATTGGGAACCATGGGTAGAACACAGAATGTTAAAATTCAAAGGAACCTTAGAAAGAATGCAGCTCACCTCTCGTTTTACAGATTAAGTAGCTGAAGTCTAGAGAGGGAAGGCCATTTGCCAAACAACACCCAGTAAATCGCAGACAAAGCCAGGAGAAGCCCCCTCCATTGGACCATACTGTCTGATTTTAGCCTCACTGGATCATGGAGCATTACTCCAGCAGTGCTGGGTACTTCTTCTTGGGCACAATGTCCTCCTTTCTCCTTCTCCTCTTTCTCCTTCTCATCTTCCTCACATTCTGCCTTTGGAGCTAAGATGCCCATGGGAACCCATAGCCTCTTTGGACACTCTCCAGGGGTGGGGAACCTGTGACCTCGAGGCCACATGTGGCCCTCTAGGTCCTCGAGTGTGGCCCTCTAGGTCCTCAAGTGTGGCCCTTTGAATCCAAACTTCACAGAACGAATCCTCTTAATAAAAGGAATTGTTCTGTAAAACTTGGACTCATCAAAGGGCTGTACCCAAGGACTTAGAAGGCCACAGGTGACCTCAAGGCTGCAGGCTCCCCACTCCTGCATCTATAAAAGAGGGCTAGTGAAGATACACTATGTTCCAAAAATCTTGGGGCCTGGAGTACAGTGGAGGGGAGCCAGGTCTGACTTCCCACTGTTCATCTGTACTTGGGAGTCTGTCTCTCCTGAAGTGGGGGGAGGCAGACCCCGGACAAAGAGAGGAAACTGGAGAAACAATGTAGAGTTCGGAGGCCTCCTGGGTATGGCCAATTTAATTTAGAGAGAATGAAACCAGAGACGATTAATTAAAACCATGAGCAAGACTTCTGAGGGAGGAGGGAAGGCATTGGAGGAAGAAGATGTGTCTACATCATGTGCGTGTTTGTGGTGGAAGGGAGTGGTGCAGAAGGAAAGGCGGGCACAGAGGAGAAAGATACTGCCATTACCTCATATGGATTAGCAGATCTGAAGCATGCTTGGAGGCAGGGGACCATGGAGCTAGTACTGAGCTGGGAGGAAGGAGACCTGGGGTCTGCTCCTCACTGTGTGACCTTGGGAGGCTCAGGTAACCTTTCTGAGCTTCAGATGCTCCTCTTAACTGGTGGGTGACATTGGAAAGTTTCTACGGCCAGCTGGAACTCTGACATTTTATGTTCTGATTCTCCAACTATTTTGATCTTCTGTGTTCTAAGGCCCTTCTAAGCTCTGGCATTCTGTGTTCCAAAGCCCCTCCTAAGTTTGACATTCTGTGGTCTAAGGTCTCCCTCAGCTCTGACATTCTGTGTTCTAAGATCCCTTCCAGCTCTGACATTCCCTTTTCTAAGGGTCCTCTCAGCTCTGACATTCTATGTTCTAAGGCTCCTCCTAGCTCTGACATTTGAGGTCTCATGGTCCTTCCCAGTTCTCACTTTCTATATTCTAAGGTCTGTCCCACCTCTGACATTGTATGTTCTAAAAACTATTTGAGAGCTAATGTTCTATGAGCTGTGGAGGAGGGTGGATCTAGCTCATTCTCTGACATTCTGCTGCTTGTAGGATTTGCCAGGCCATTTGTTCAGGCTGTGCTGAGGAAGCTCCCTGGGGGAGGGAAGGAGGCTGGGTAGTGATGGGGATTGTTTCGAACTGCTTCCTGCAGAAAGCACGTAGGTACTCTTGGCTTCCTGGGATTTTCTGAAAGAACCCCAGCTTCCTGGGCTATGACTCCTGCATTGTAACCTCTGCTATGCTGGTCCTGTCCAGCCGCTACTATGGGGCTGGGAACAGGACCGAGAAGTTGTAGTATATATGTATGTGTATATGTGTGTGTATGTGCATGTGGGTACATGCACATATGTGTAAATATGTGTATCTGTGTGTGTGTGTGTGAGTGTGTAAGGGGGTTTGCAGTGTCCCTGGCAGGGAAGAGAGGGCAAAGAGTGGGAATGAATGTGGCTCCCAGTTCTCCATCCATGAAACTTTTCCTAGGTGGATAGTTTGTCAACTGTTTGATGGATCTCCTTTTGGAGACTGACATATTTATTGGAGCTCAGATTTAGAGCTGAAAGGGATCTTAGAGGCCATTTATTCCATACCCTCAGCAGCTAGGTGGTGTGGTAGAGCACCAGGTGTAGAGCCAGGAAGACCTGAGCTCAAATGCAACCTCAGACGCTTACTAACTGTGTGACCCTGGGCAAGTCACTTGAGCCTGTTTGCCTCAGTTTCCTCATCTGTAAAAGGAGCTGGAGAAGGAAACAGAAAATCACCTATCTTTGCCAAGAAAACCTCAAATGGGGTCAAGAAGGGTTGGACGCGACTGAAAATAACTGAACAACAATCCACGCCATCATTGTACCGATGAGAAAACTGAGGCCCCCAGATGTTAAGTGACTTGCCCAAAGTCATGCAGTTTCAAAGGCTTGATGCCGTGTAATGATGAGGATATGAGAAGGGAACAGGCAGACTTTCTCAGACAAAGTTCCCTAGTAGGGCACACCAGGTGACTGAAAGGTAGAGAATACAAGATTCCACTGTGCTCACCATTTGTTGAATAACCTAAAAGGTAAAAGGTTTTGATTTGGCAAAGCAAAATGCCTTTAGACATTCTCCTCTAGGGAGGAGTCAGACCCAAGTAATGAACGATGAGGCCTCAGAGAAACCTCTAGAGCTAAGCATTACAGACTGGTTAGTCCAATGGTCAGACCTTGTAGGTTGTGAAGTGAGGCTCATATCCTAGCTTCCTCTGGGGTTTCTGCCACCCCACCCCAAGCCATCTGTCTCCACAAATATTTGAGTGTTGCTTGGAGGACTGGGGATAGCCGTGCGTGTGGTGGGAGAGAAAGGGCAAGGGACTGCTAATTAATAATGTCCCATTTCTCAAGCTCTTTAAGGTTTACAAAGCTCTTCCCTCAAAACAGCCCTGGGAGGAGAAGATCTCCGTTTTAGCTCAGCTCTATTATCTCTGCAAACAGGAGCATCTGGAGGACCTCGGTACTAGAGGGAATCCCGCTTCTACTGAGATGTGGAGCTGGCCGGCCTACCCGAGAATGACAGGCATATATCTTTCTGCTTTATGCCTCGGTTGATATTAATAATCAGAGGGTCGTCAAACAAAGCGATCTCTGTTGTTACATCTTCCAAGGAAGCCTGCGTGATTCTGACATATTTGTGGGAGGAAAGCCCTCAAGGCAGCATTTTGCTTTTAGTTAATCAAAAACTTGGGAGTTTTTTTTTCTTCTTAGTTAATAAACAATAAGCATCGCGAGGCCTTGTATTCCCTGCCCCTTTCAGTCAACTATCATAGGATCTTAGATCTAGAGAGGACTTCAGAGTTGGCTGATTTCAATTCCATTGCTTTCCAGAGAGCAAACTGAGGCCTAGAAAGCTGAAGGGATTTACCCAGGGTCATACAGCTAACGAGCATCTGAGGGATGATTCAAACCCAGGTCTTCCTGACCCCAAGTCTGTCATTGCCCCATTATTCTGAGCTTCTTTGACTTCCTTCAGGATTAATCTCCAGTCTCACCTTCTGTACAAATACATTCCTGGTTCCTCCAGCTCCTGGTGTCCTTCCCTTTGAGACGATTGCCTTGGCTCTGCTTACTCTCTCTGTATCTAGTGTTGCTGTTCAGTCATTTTCAGTAGCGTCCGGCTCTTTGTGACCCAATTTGGGGTTTTCTTGGCAAAGATACTAGCTCTAGGTCACTTAGCAGATGAGGAAACTGAGGCAAACAGGGCTAAATGACTTACCCAGCTAGTAAGTATCTGAGGATGGATTTGAAATCAGGTGTTCCTGACTCTAGGCTCCGTACTCTATCCACCGCACAATCTAGCCACCCTCTATATCTAGTATGTACTAGTTAGTTATTTACATATTGTCCTCATAATTAGAATGTGGGCTCTTTATGGGCAAAAAGAATATTTTTGCCTTTTTTTATCCCCAATGTTGGATGCAATCCCAGGCATATGTATAGAATAGGCACTTAATAAATGTTTGTTGATAAATTAAGAAGTCAGCCTCTCTCCTTCTTGTGCACCCATCTTTGTACAGTGTCCTGAATCCATCAGCTCTGGAATATGGCAGAGCTTCCTAAACAAGATCTAGAATAATTCAAGAGAGGTCAGCCCATCCACACAGGGAAAACCAAGTGGATGAAGAATTGTGGTAACAGTTGGATTGATTAGGGCATATATTTTGGATAGAGATTGGAAGGCTAGGTGGAGCCATAGTCCATGGAGTGCTAGGCCTGGAGTCAGGAAGACATCTTCATTAGTTCAAATCTGGCCTCAGACACTTACTAGCCGTGTGACCCTAGGCGGGTCACTTTGCCCAGTTTGCCTCAGTTTCCTCATCTGTAAAATGATCCGGAGAAGGAAATGGTAAACCACTGCAGAATCCTTGCCAAGAAAACCAAGAGTTGGACACGACTGAACAAGAACAACAAATTTGGATGGAGATAACGGATGGACCGATGATGAACTATGCCCAGAATTGAATACAAGGAGGAGAATATGGTCTGCTTTGGGAAATTGTGCCATGCTTTCACTATTTCCAAGTTTCTCTTGGAAACAAAGGCCTATCTTATATTTGATTTTTCAGTGTGTCAACAAGCATTTGTTAAGCACCGACTGTGTACCAAGAACTGCGCTAAGTGGTGGGGATACAAGAAAGGGGCCCGACTGTTACAGGTCTAGAGTGGGAGGGCACCTCATCTATAAAATGGCAGTAATCCTAGTGCTAGGGAAGCTCAGACTCTTTACTTCATGGTGGGGGGAGGAGAGAAAGGGAGGTAGCTATGGGGAAAGTGCTTTACAAATGCTAAATCTTTGGATACTTGGAACGAGGAGAGACCTGGGTTTGAATCCTGCCTCCTACGCCCACTAGCTGTACTGCCATGAGCAGGCCCCCTCATCTGTTAAAATGAGGTTCCCAGTACGTGCAGCGCTTACCTCATGGAGTTGTTAAGAATCAAAGAAGGCTGTGTGGGGAGGGCACTTTGCCAGCATGGAAGTGCTATGTAAATGCCATTATCATCATTATCCTTATGAGAATGATTGCTGAATAGATTATGACTTAGAACATCATTCTGGATTCGAAAGGGGGGTGGTTATCATCATTGTTTGTCTGTATCCAGGATGGGCAACCGATACATTTATCAATCGATATTTTTAAAGCACCTACTATGCGCCAAGTGCTGTGCTTAAATTCCCAGTGTGGAAAGTCCCTTCACTGATGTGGGTGGAGACACTGAGCAGGTACGTGTCTTGCCCATAATCACACAGCTAGAGTGTCACAGGAAGATGTTGGAGCTAGGTCTTTCTGATTCTAAGAGCAGCTGTTCATTAGCATTACTATAGGAGAGTGGTGTGGTGGTGTTCTATGGAGTAACAGTGAATATCAGACAGAGCGCAGGTAGGGACAAGCTGCAGTGGAAATAGCACTGTTTCTGGAGTCAATGGACCTGGGTTCAGATCTTGCCTCGGACGCCTACTCTTTGTGTGACCTTGGGAAAGTCACTTAACTTTCTTGGGCCTCAGTTTCCTCATCTATGAAACAAGGAGATTGGACTAGGTTATAGCTATGCTCTACCCAATGAGGAGCTCTGAGGAGGTCCAGTAAAGGATGTCATCAGTGTGACTGGAAGAGATGGGCTAGACACATAGTGAGAGGGAGGGAGGCCAGGGAGGCAGCCAGAGGGTTCCGTGGTACTCCAGGAGAGGCTCCTGGAACATTGGGTGGAGCACAGACAGAGTCACCTAGAAGGGGCAGGCAGAGATGGGCTGCGATCTGTGTCTTGGATCAATGACGTCACAGATCCCTCTGTGCACTATGCAAGGGATTGCGAAATGAGAGGGGTCAAGTAGCATGCATGGTATCGAGGAAGGCAAGCTGGGAGAGCTCTGGGCTCAAATGTAGTGTCTAATGTCCCTTTCTGTGGCCTCAGTTTTGTCATCTGTAAAATGGGAAAGATAATCCTAGCCTTCCATGCTTTCCTGGTTTGTTGTGATAGAAAGCACTTTATACATTTATCAGACAGTTAAAATCACTTGTCTGTGTCAGTTATTATTAAATTCTTGGCCCCTCACTGGGGATCCCTCTGCCCTTACCAACACACAAACACACATACACACACACACACACGCACATGTCATTTGAACCTTTGGCCCTGGGCGCTCCAGGAGGCCTGGATGCACCTTCTGATCAAAATTCTGGGTGCAGGGAGGGGAGGTAAGGATGAGATCGGCAGTCCCCTTTGCTCTTTCCAGTTGGAGGGGCACAGCATCCTTGCCCATAGCCTGGGGCTGCTCCCCCTCCCCACCTCCAGGCTGTCTGACACCCTGGGATGTGGGGCCAGCAGGGGGCAGCCAGGGCCTGCAGACCCTTTCCCATCTCTGGGCTGGGCTCTGAGCAGCTGCTACCAGCCGCCTCAGCAGCAGATGGCTCAGCCCGCTTCCTCCCCCCCTCCCTCCTGAGCTTTCTCATCAAGATGTCGCCTCCGCAGCCTGATCCAGCTGCCGTCACCGCCTCATCAAGTCCATCAGCAGCTCTTGGAGCCTCAGTCCTGGCAGCTTTTTCTCCCTCGATTCTCACCTACCTCCCCCCACCCCAAAGTCTCTGACAGCTCTGGAAAAGAGATCTCCCAACAGGGTGCAGTGGAGAGCACCTGGGGACCTGCCTGCCGCTCCTGGCACTGCTCCTGGATGATCTGTCCCTCTACCTCTCTGGGCCCAAGCTTCCTCACCTGGATGGGTGCAGTGGACTGGATCATCCCTAAATTTCTTTTAGAGCTAACATTCAATGTTCTAAGACCACTCCCAGCTCTGACATTCCGTGTTCTAGGGGCCCTCGCAGCTCTGACATCTTATGTTCTAAGGGTTCTTCCAGCTCTGACCTTCTGTGTTTTAAGGGCCCTCCCAGCTCTGACATCCTGTGTTCTAAGGGCCCTCCCACCTCTGTCATTATGTGTTCTAAGGGTTCTCCTAGCTCTGACATTCTGTGTTCTAAGGGCCCTCCTATCTCTGGCATTCTGTGTTCTAAGGGTCCTCCCAGCTCTGGCATTCTGTGTTCTAAGGGCCCTCCCAACTGTGGCATTCTGTGTTCTAAGGGCCCTCCCAGCTCTAACATTCCAGAAGGGCTAAGGTCCTTCCCAGCTCTGATTTTCTCTGTTCTGCCCTCCCCTCCCAGGTCTGACATTGCCAATGTTCTAACGTTTTCCCTCACAACAACCCTGATCTAGGTAATTCAGGCATGTTCTCCATTTTATCTCTCCCCACTTCCTCATTTTATAGATGAGAGAACTGGAGCCAAGAGAGGGGAACCCCCTGGCCCAAGGACCCTCTCTCTAGCCAGATCATTTTCCTTCTCAGGGAATATCTTCCTTTCCTTCCTCCCCTCCTCAGGGCTCCCCACACTCACTCACTGACCCCTCTGTCTCATTTCCATACAAGTCATCCTGGATTTGAGCCTTCATACTCTGACATCCATTTCAGGGCTTTTCTTTCATATTGGATTATACTGAGAGGCAGCAGGATGAAGAAGGTGGAGGTCAGACCTTCGAGTGAGCAAGATCTGGGTTCAAATCCCATTTTGGACATAAAGTAGCTGGACTGGAGATGTTATTTAACTTTTGGCTGCCCTTTTGGCTGTGTTCTAGGACTATGCTACCGTCAAGTTTCTGGTGCACGATTTGATGGAGGGCATTCCTACACTGGAGGTGCCTCACAAGGGTGAAAGTTTTTAACCAAAAAGCCCCCGAAGCTGAGTTAGGAGATTTTAAGATCTGGCCTTGTCTCTGGCCTTAATTCAATGTGCAAACTTGGACACGTCACGCCCCTTCTCCAGGCCTTTGTTAAACAGGGATAAGAATGCCAGCCCTGCGTGCTTCCCATGGTAAATGTGAGGAAAGTGCTTTGTAAATCTTGAGTCACCAGAGACAGAGTCCTTATATCCCTCCTTGGGGAAGGAAGCTGGGCTCAATGTCCTCTAAGATCACTTCTGCCTCTGAATCTACGATCCTAAAAGTTCCCCATTTCTCCCAGTGCTTGGATTCTGCCAAATTTAAATTCTTGCATCAACTCGGATTAAGAGTTGGATTTATTGAATGCCTGCTATGAACACTAAACTGGGGTGGGGTGGGGGAGGAAAAGAGAGATGAGGAATCACAGAGATGGAGGTTGTAAGGTTTGAAAAGTACATTCCCCACAACAACCGGTAAAATAGGGAGGCCAAGGATTATATCCCCATTTTGCAGATGAGGAAATTGAGGATTAAATCACTTGCCCAAGGTCACACAGCTAGTAAGTGCCTGACCAGATTCAGATCCAGGTCACAGAATCATAGATTTATAGCTGGAAAAGGGTCTTGGAGATTGCTGAGTCCAACCCCTTCACTTTGCAGATGAGGAAACTGAGGCTCAGACAGGTTTAGTGACTTGTTCAGAGTCATAGCTAGTGTGTATGAGGCAGGATTCAAACTCAGGTCTTCCTGATTCCAAGTCTTCTGACTCTATGACAAGGATCTTTCTATCAAAATATCTTGTTTGCCCCATCTCCTGCTCTGCCCCCCTGTGTGGCTGAAATGGGTATGGCAAAGACACAAATAGCCATGATGAATGGCAGAAAACGTCCAGAGGTACCTGAGAAGTACCCCGAAAGGGATGGTGGAATTTTGAGGGAGGAGAGATCACTTTCAACTGGATGTGAAGCAGGAAATAGATAGGACTTCATAGACTAGGTTTCCTAGAGAAGAAGGGGGTTCCCCGACAGTGGAGTGAAGGTGAGATGAGTACTAACTAGGGATACCATGCAGAGGGTTCCTTGATAGTGATAGATCTACTGAGATTCTGTGGATCTCTGAGGCTCAGTGATGCTTCACAGTGCTTCTTAAACTCTGGGACCCACAGTTTAGGAAGTGGGAAAGGGGTCACAAGTAAAAAAAGTTTAGGAGGAACTGACCATTGAGCTGGGCCTTTATACAGAGGGGGAGGACGTTCTAGTTAGAGGAAACTGCACTGGTCAAGCTGAGATGCCTAGGTCCCAAAGAGAAGAAAGAGAGTCATGGAGCACATCCAGAAGGGAAACAGCTATGAGGAATTTCCTGGAGAGGAATGAGGTCCTTCAAATAAGGAAGCATCTGCTTGACCTCCAGGGAATGAGGACATAAATCCACCAGTGGCAGCAGGAGTGAGATATCCAAGCAGTTCAGAGGAAGAAGAAATGATTAGTGATGGTTGGTGACTCTCTGCTTAATGGGACTGAGTGAGCCATCACCTTCTGTCTGTGATAACCAGAGAGGTCTGCTGTCTTCCTAGGGGCATGTAAGGACCTAAGGCTTATTAAACCAGCTAACTACTCTCTCCTGCTGGAAATTCCATGATGCTGCTAGAAGAAATCTAGAAAGCATTGCTAAAGATTATCAAGTTTTTAGGTAAGAAATTGAATATCTTAGGGGCAAAGGTGGTGTTTTTATCATTGCTTTGATAGCAGGAAAATTATTTTGAAGATAAAGGCAGATTTGGGAAGCAATCAGTCAACATTTATTGAGCACCTCCTATGTTCCAAGCACCAAACTAAGCACTAGGGATACAAAAAGAGGCCAAAGACAACCCCCACTCTCCAGAAGCTCACAATCTAATGGCAGTGAGCAGCTAGTTAAGATGATGGTGTCTGAAAATGAGATTGGAATTGGCGGGTCGTAACTTCAGATAGAGGAATGAAAGGCTCCTGGCCAGACAGAGGCCATCTAACAAGAGCTTGTGAGAATGTGTTTGCCTGAAGTCTTGCAAATCTGATAAAAAAGGCTTTAAATTGAAAAGATCTGGGAGGAGGTAGTATGTGGAAGGATGATACTGCCTACGTACATGTAACAAACCAGGAATTCCAGAGAAAATCTGCAATGTAGGAAGAAGATTGACAATGGAGATGCCCCCAAATTCATAAGAGACATAATCCAATAAAAGAGCTAAAAATTAAATCCATGGCCTCAGATGTTAATTCAGAAGTGTAGCAACTGGGGATACTAGAGAGCCTAAGGAGGCAACATTGAATTCATGAGTATCATTAATATTTTGTGGTACGGGACTCTTGGATGGACTATGGTTCTGATCTTTAGAATAAGGCATAACCTTCCTTTGGAATTTAAATGAGCAGGATTATCCAGAGTGGAATGGAAGAGCATTGTCTAGTAGGAAGAAATATTCATGCGAGGTAATCCAAAACCAGACTGGAGAAGCATGGTAGAGAGCATTTTGGGGAAAAATCAATGGATGCAGGAACAGAAGTCATAATATTGTTGGAATGTATCCCATCGAACACTTGGACAAAAAGAGGCAAATGGGGGAGGAGGTCAGTTGACGGCTCACGACCCTGACCCTGAGACATGATCTAGTTGTGAAGGGGGACTTCAGTTATCCAGACACCCACTAAAGCTATGTCTTTTAGCCAGAAGCAGAGCAGCAAATCACTTCTCCATTCACCTTGATGATCATTCTATCTTTCAGAACGTGAAGGAACCAGCAATGGAAGATTCTATTGTATGCCTGATCATCACCCATAAGGATGAACCACTTCCTGGGTGAAAATCTTGGGGAGGAAAGCGACCTCTTCATTTTAGAATTTGTGGTAGAGAGTGAAAGGAAATTGACTATAATGTGGCATGCATTCTAGATTTTAGGAGAACAGATTTCTAATAGTTCAGAGAAAGCATGGATAGGATCCCATGGCTTAAAATTTTACAGAGTAAAAGCTCAGAAAGGATGGGATGTATTTAAGAAAGAGCGTTTGAAGACACAAAGAGAAACAGTTCAGATGAGGAGGAAAACGTGGAGCTACCTAAAAAAAGACCAATGTAGGTGCATAGGGAATGCATCAAGCTGCTTAGTTAATAAAAAGACATCCAGAAGATGGAAGCAAAAGCAGGTAGCGTGTTTAATACAAAAGGGTTCCAGGGTCCTTTAAGAAAACTGCATCAAGAGTGCTAAAGCTTAGGATGAGTGAGGGCTGGTGATGACAACACCAATGACAAAAAGATTTTTCTACTCTACTGGGGAAAAGAGGACGATTAAAGAAGGAATAAGATTACTGGTGAGGTTGGAAGGGGGTGATGAGAACAGACATGAATGGACATCAGAGAGAAGATGGAGCTGCTCGATTCTGATTTGACTTTGTTTTTTTGTGCTGAGAAGAGTGATCTTTGAACTGGAGAGAATGGTCAACAGGGAGATGAGTTGAAGCCCCAAATAAGTAAGAAGTTAGTAAGAGAGTCCCATGCTGACCTTGATGGGCTCATATCCTCTGGCCCAGATGCACTAGATCCTCAGGTATTGAAAGAACTGACAGATGGGTTTGTTGAGCCACCGTCAAGGTATTTGAAAGGCTTTGGAGATAGAAAAAGGCATCGCAGGATCGGAGAGGTACAAATATCGTCCTATTTTTTTTTTAAAGGCAATAGAACAGTCTAACAACCATATGGGGTTTGGGCATATCGACTTTGATTCCTGGTAAATTTCTGTTATTAAAGGGATGCTTAATGAATATTTAGAAGAGGAAGCAGCAGTTACAAAGAGTGAGGCTTCCTCAAGAACAAGTGCATGCTAAACTCGTTTACTTTTTTTGGACCCAGTTATTAGCGTGTTGTAGACATGGTTTGCCTAGATTTTAGCAAAACATTTGGCAATGCTATTCTTGCAGAGAAGATGGAAAGATGTGAGCTACATGATAGTACAGTTTAGATTCTAAACTGGTTGAAAAGCTACACTCAATAGGAGTTAAGTAGGGGTTGCCCCAGGGATCTGCGCTTGGTCATTTTTATCAAAGATTTCGATGAAAGCAAAAGATCATAGAATCATAGAGCTAGGAAGAGATTAGGAGTCATAATTATCTAAACTCTCATTTTAAAGATGAGGATATGAATTACTCAGGGTCATAGAAGCAGCAAGCAGCAGAGTCAAGACTCAAACTGAGGTCCTCTGGCTTCAAAATCTAGCACTTTTCCCACTGTTTATAAATGCTTCTAAAATTTGCAGATGATACAAAGCTTGGAGGTATTGCTAGCACTCTGGATAACTACCAGGATCCAAAAGGATCTTGACAGGCTAGAATGTTGGGCTGAATCTAATAAGATGAAATTTAATAGGGTAAAGCTTTGTGTTGGGGTTTAAAACAATCAACTTCACATGTACAAGATGGGCTGAATGTTGCTACAAAGAAGTTGGTATAAAAAGAGCTGGGGCTTTAGTGGCCTGTGAGATCAATACTAGTCAACATTTGATGTGGCAGCTACGGAAGCTGAGGCCAACCCAGGCTCTATTAAAATGGGCATTGAATAAGCACCTACTAGGTACCAAGTGCTTTACAGATATTATATCATCTCATCTTCACAATAACCTTGGAAGGGAGGTGCTATTATTATCCCCATTTTATGTCGAGGAAACTGAGGCAGACAGAAGTTAAGTGATTTGCCTGGACTCATGTAGCTAACATGATTTGAACTCGGGTCTTCCTGCCTCCAGGCCCAGCACTCTATCCACTGCATCGCTTGCTGCCTCTAGCTGCATGGAGTATAGAACTGGAAAGGTGAGAGTTTTGTCTCTGCTCTGGTCAGATCATAGTTGGAGTATTGTGTTCAGTTACAGAAATCACATTGCAGGAAGGGCATTCGCTAAGTTGGAGAGCATCCAGGGAGGGCAACCAGGATAATGAAGGGCCTTGAGTTCCTCTCATGTGAGAATCATTTGAAGGCACTAGGGATGGTTAGCCTGGAGAAGACTCCAAAGAAGAGGGGGATGAAGTGGGAGGTGGGGGACATAATCACTCCTTTAAATATTTGAAAGCACAGCAGCCAGTGGAAGAAGGATTAGACTTGTTGAGCTTGGGCACAGAGGGCAGAACCAGGGGCAAAAGGTGGGAGCCAAGAAACAAATTCAAATTTTCCTTCAGGAAAAAACTTTCTAACGTAGTTATTCTAGTGTGGGGTGGGCTTCCCTCAAGAAGCAAGGAGTCCTCTTTCAGGAAACGTCTTCCAATTCACTTGCAAGTCACAACATCACCCTCCTGACATCATTGGTCCTCTTCAAGAATAAAGGACGAACAACAACAATCCAGCAAAAGCCAAAGAACGATGGCTTGTCAGGTAACGTTTGGACTAGGTGGCCTCCGAGGTCCCTCCCAACTCTGAGATTCTCTAACCCTGTGACATCACCATGCCTTTTCACAGAAACCACACCATTGGACTGTTCCAGAGCTAATTTGGTCCCCTCTGCATCTCACCAGCCTAGCCTATGCAAGTGGACACCCTTAAAAGGCGCTCTCCAAATCCTGATCTTCCTTCAAAGCTCAACTCATGTCTTCTGCCTTCTGAGAAGCTTTCCTGGATCCCCTCAGTCTTCTCTTCTTCCATATTTTTCTTTGAACGTGTTGAATTATGCCTCCCCTCCTTTGCTCATTGAATGTAAGCTCCTTGGGGGCAGAGACTGCTCCCTAAGCACCAAATATGGTGCCTAACCTATGGATTGAAACTGTGGTTTCATTGGTATAGAATTTCATAGTGAAGAAATTCCCTCTGCTAGTGAATGCTTATCGGTACTTGCTCTGCACATAATAATCTTCTCCACTGAGAAGTTGTTGCACAGTCAGTATATATCACTGTCTAGACTCGAATCCAAGTCTGCCTGACTCCTGATCAGCTCTTTATCCACTACAATATGCAGTCTCTCTGTCTTACACATAGTAGGTACTTAATAAATGTTTGTTAAATTGAGTGGAATAGCTATGGTGGGCTGAATTAATAAGCAGCAGACATTTACTATATCTCTGCTACCCCTCACCATTTCTACTTTGCAAAGTCTTCCTAAATATATTATGTCATTTGAGTCTTTTGAAATCTATGTGAAAGAAGTGGGTCAGGAATTATGTTCCTCATTTACAGATAAGGAAACTGAGGTCCACTGAGGGAAAGTGTCTTGCCTGGAGTCATGCAGGTCACTGCTGGGACCCTAACCCACAGCTATTGCTTCTAGGATCACAGGAGCATAAATTGAAAGCTGGAAAGGACTTGAAAGGTAAACTTAATCCAACTTCCTTACTTTATAAATAAAGAAACTTGTTAAATGATTTGCCCAAGGTCTCCTGGCTAGGAAATGGCCAAGCTGAACTCTGAATTCAGGTCCTATAACTCCAAGGTGAACCCTCTTTCCACTGCCCCATGACCCTCAACCAGAGTTCTTTCCACAAACCCAAACAATCTTCCCCTTTCTCCCCAATATTCCAGGATGACATCCCCCCATGTGTGAGGTCTTTCTGTGTTTACCTTCTTTTCTTTCACAAGCTCCTGGAAAAGGCCAGAAAGGCAGTGGTTGTCAACTCAGGAGCCTGGAATAAGAGCCAGGAGTGGCAGCCACTCACACAAAGGTCCAATGGAAGGCCATAGGCTAAGCATTGGCAAAAGTCAGTGGTTCAGAGCCTGAGGTTCAGAACTGCTAGGGGGAGACACCTCAAGGCTGCATTTACCACAAATCCTTCTGAAGTGCCTGTCTGCCATCTCTCTCTTTTCTTTTCTGAGGAGGCAGATAGGAAAGGAACTGATCCTGCAGACAGCAAATGTCTCACAAAAAAGGGAATTGGCTTTCCTTTATTCTTGGACCCAGAGCTGAGGAAATGCTTCATTAGGCAGAAGTGGTGGCTGGCTGGCTTTCTGTTCAAGTAATTGGAAGCATAAAAGAAGAGAGAGAGAATCAGAGGGATGGAAGAAGCCAGAGAGGTAAGTGGGACTAGCCAATGGAACCGGCTGTGATAGTGGTGCTATCGAGGAATGAGCACTAGATTTCGAGTTGGGAGAGCTGGGTATGACTCACGGCTCTGTTATTTATGACCTGCCTAGGTGCGTCTGGTAGGTGGTTTCTGCTTTTTCAACCTAAGGTTCTTCTCCTGTAAAATGAGAGTACTGGACTAAATCAGAGGCTCTTAACCCTTTTTGAGTCTTGGGCTTCCTTGGCAGGCTGGCGAAGCCTACAGACCCCTTCTCAGAATAATGGTTGGCTTTAAATGCATAAACTAAAATACATGGGATTATAAAAGAAGCCAATTATATGAAATAGCGTGGTCAGAATATTAGAAAGAACAAGCTCTCTGTGAGAACCTCTTGACTAAATGACCTTCCAGATGCTTCCTAGTCCTGGAATTCTGGGTCCTAAGGTTCCTTTTGGATCTAATGATCTAGAGGGGTAATGGCTAGGACACTGCAGAGACGCCATATGCTCAGGGCCTAGTGAAGCCTGAATAGAAAGCAGCATGGTGTATGGAGGGCAAGATGCAGAGTCAGAGGATCTGGGTTTTGATCCTAGTTCTGCCCCTTATTACTTCTGTGACCTTGGGAAAGTCTCTCCTTCTCTCTGGGTCTCAGCTTATTCATCTATAAAACGAAGAGGTTGGACTAGATGGCTCTTGGGCATCTTCTGACTTCTAAAGCTATGATGTTGCTTGGCTTGGATCGGGCCTCCTTAGCTGTAAATTTAGGCCTCTGAAGGGTTGCACTCTGTGGTGAACCCCCAGGTGGTGTTCATCTCCCTCCCTGGGGGTGAGGTGGGGGGAGCATTTTCCTGGAAGAATGGAAGTTTTTTTGAAAAACGAAACAAAAATGTTACCCTTACCTTTCCAACTTACAGTGTGATCATTACCACACACCTTACTGAATTACAGGATCGTGGAGTTTCAGAGTTGGAAAGGACCTCAGCAGCCAACTAGGTCAACCCTTACTTGAAAGGAATCCCATTGTAACCAGTACCTCTCCAGGCCATCCATTCCACTTTGACACAGCTCTGATTATTAGAAGGCTTTTCCTGACATCCAGCCCAAATTGTCCCCCTTGCATCTATAGTCCAGGCTTTGCTCCTGGTTCTGTTCCCCCAGGTTACACAAGACACGTCTTAGGCTCTCTTCCATATAGTAGGCCTTCTGATATCATGTTGCACCCCACCCCCTCCTGCCAAGCTAAACATCCTTGGTTCCTTCAACTGATCCACATATGACATGGACTCAAGGCCCTTCACCCTTCTGATTCACTGCTCTGGGTGCTTTCCATCTGATCAATGTCCTTCCTTGATAATGATGCCTAGAATGGAACACCATGGTCTGACCAGGATAGCAAGATTATTGTTTCCTTATTCCTGGAAACTCTTTATGTGGCCCAAGATCACATTAGCTTTTTTTGACCGACTCCTATTGAGGTTGTAATCCATTTAGACCCCCAGATCTTTTTCCTTAGAAGGAACTGTCTAACCATTGCCTCTACCATCCTTTTTTTTTGTGTGTGTGTGACATCATTGGATCCAAGTAGCAGATTTCACATTTATCCCTATTAAAATTAAATTCTATCTTACTCATCTCAGCCCAATGCTCTGGGCTTGCCCAGATCCTGCCTCTCTCATCCCATGCGTTTGCTATTCTTCTTGGCATCATCAGCCAATCTGCTAAGAACCAAAGCAAAGCTCTAAAAGACCGAGGTCCGGAAGGGAGAGGCTCTGCTGGGGGTGACACTCTAGCCAAAGCTGAGGAGGAAACCACTGTCTTACAGGACTAGGTTGTCTTTATATGAGCACATCTGTCTCCAGGGTACGATTTGGGGGTGTCCCCTAACCCCTAACTCCCAAACTCACCCATTATGTTGCCTAAAATGTTGCTGTTAGAGAGCCAGAGGATTGTCATCCTTATTGCAATGGCAACACTGCATAGATTATCTTCAAGTCATCACTCCACTGTTGGCCTCGGTTTCTTTATCAGCAAGTTGGGAAGAGTAAAACCTTTGCTCCCTACAGCACTGGTTATTGAGGATTTATGGATGGAAGAGACCTTAGTGACCATAGGGTCAGAGCTGGAAGGAACCTCAGCAGGCATCCAGTCATGAGGATGAGGAAACCGAGGCTCAGAGATATTAAGAGACTTGTCCAAGGTCACAGAGGCAGAGCTATTATTTGAATGCAGATTCTTTAACTTCAGATCTAGTCTTTGAGATTATCTAGAATTCATTTTACAGATGGGGAAACTGAGGTTTAGAGAAAGGAAAGTGGCTTGCCCAAAGTCACATAACTGGTATCTGCTTGAGTTTGAACCCAGCTTCTCTGCCTCAAAGTCTAGTGCTCTCTCTCCTACAACAATCTGTGAGCAACTGCTTCCTAAGTCTTAGCTCTCTAGAAATGTGATCTGTTGTTCTGAGGAGGTGATTAACACCTCAAGGCTCATTTCAAACACTACCTCCTCCTGAAAGCCCTCCTTGTTCCCAACTGGCAGCTCACTCTCTTTCCTCTGAGCATGCCCCAAAGAATCATATTAGTTCTTGTCCTGTGGCACCTGGTGTGTACTCTCTTGTATTGAGGCAGCTAGATGGCAAAGTAGGTAGAATGCTGGGCCTAGACTTGGGAACATCTGAGTTCAAATATGGCCTCATGCTTATTAGTCCTGGGACCCTGGACAGCTCTAACTTAGTTTTTTCTCCTATAAAATGGGCATAATAAAAAATACCTACCTCCCAGAGTTGTTGGGAGGATCAAATATTATATGTGTAATATGTATTATAATTTATAATTAATATAATATAATATAATGTAATGTAACATAATGTAATGTAATGTTATATGTTATGTTATATTATATTGTATCACAAACATACACACATATATATATGTTCATACATGCATATACATATAGGTATATACATACATGTGTATCTACAAATAGATTACTTTGCAAATTTACAGAGGTTAGTGACCATGTCTAACTTGTCTTCATATCTCTGCCCCCAATTACTCATTACTCCCTTCTTCGAATTTGCTGCCTGTCACAGGGCTTTGTACAAAGCCTCAATAAAGGCTTGTTGATTTGAATTGCTGAATTGAATTCCATTAATTAGAATCTTTCTCAGGCCACAGCTAACTAAGAACAGGTGTGGGGTCAGGGGCGTGTGTGTGTGTGTGTGTGTGTGTGTGTGTGTGTGTGTGTGTGTGTGTGTGTGTGTGTGTGTGTGTGTGTGTGTACAGGATGTCAGGGCTGGGAGGGCCCTAAGAACACAAAATGTTAGAGCTGGGAGGGCCCTTAAAACACAGGATGTCAGAGCTGGGAGGGCCCTTAGAACACAGGTTGTCAGGGCTGGGAGGGCCCTTAGAACACAGAATGTCAGAAATGGGAAGGGCCTTAGAACACAGAATGTCAGAGCTGGGAGGGGCTTAGATGGCAGAGCTAGAAGGGGGATTTGGAGGTATTCTAGCATAATCCACTCAGTTTCCATATGAGGAAGGAGAGCCTGAGAGCAGGGGAAGGATTTGTCCAGGTTTAGACAGTGCGTTCAGGTTCCCCTGCTCTAATTCTCTCTACTTTCATTTTCTTCTCTGAGAGACTGAGTACTATAGTGCTTGTCCTGGATGAAACCTTTGGGTCACCTCCAATGTTCTCGGCTTTGATTTAGAAAACAAGGGTGTGCCCTCCGCTTAGTAAAGCTATCTTCAGTGTTTCCGGCCTTGGCTCAGCTGGCCTGGCTCTAGACTCCAGTGATCCTGATCTCACTTCCATATTTCTGCATTTTCTTGCCTCCAGATCTTATCCTCCATGTTCTTGACCCTACTCTGGTAATCTGACCTTTACTCCAGCTATACCCCACTGCAGTGTGCCTCAAATCCCAAAGGTCTGAGAGACCCATTCCCTGACATGGCCTTACCAAGTGTGACCTCAGCCTGCATGGGCATGGAGAGAGCCGGGTGCTTGACCTCACAACTGAAGAGGGCCTCGTTGTCCACCTGAGGGTTGAGGGTCCAGGTGAGCAGGGCTCGCACCTCCACAGTGCCATCACTGCCCGGGGCACGGCTGTGACGCAGGAAATAGACAGGCTCTGCACTGTGGACCCAGCGGGGGAACTCCCGGCTCACCACAGTCTCTGGGATGTTCTCAGTTGTAGGTTGGAGGACAAGGCTTGGGTCTGGGGTCAGGCCCCGGAAGGGCCCCTCAGTGTAGGGATGCCCACCCCTGCCCTCGGCATCCAGCAGGGAGAGGGATTTCTGCATCTTAGTGTCATCCAGGTCACGGTGCAGCAGGCTACGAAATGCCTGGCCATCCTGGAGAGCGGCTGTCCCCACTGCGGGTTCCGACAGGGACACAGCTTCTATGGGCTCACCATCTCGCTTGAAGTAAACCTGAAAGGGGGGGGGGAGAAGTGATCAGGTAAGGGGGTAGACTCTTGTTTACCTCTAGTGGTTGGCTCAGAATTAGCCAGAGGAAGATGTCGCTCAGACCCACCTGGGTAGGTGTACTCTAGGAGGTAGGAGTACCCACTGGAGTGGGTACTCCAGGAAGCCTTCCCAGAATGCTCTTGTCTTTCCATTCTATTCCCTCTACACAGACTCCCATCACTTATATGTGTCCATATATATCCCCAACTCTTAGTTCTCCACTCAGGCTATTTATTGTTTGGCTTCTCTGTGGCAAAAGTACCATCCTAAGCTACCTTCACCATGATCAGTAATCTTGAGTATCATCTGTTTTCTCTACTCCAAACAAATCATATAACCCAAGCCAAAGACCAACCCAAAGAATATTTGAATTCATTGCTGCTTTGGGTTATTCATGCTATTATTTCTCATTGGCCCAGAAAACCAGGAGGAAGCTAGGGTTTTATACTGTAAATATTCTCTAGAAAAAATACCGGGAACTCACATTTTTGCATATCAAATACTCTCTCAGATGCACTGGGGGTGGGGAGTGTGTGACTAATTAAAGGACTCCCAGGGTGAGTCTGTTTCTAATGGGAGGAATTGTCTTCCAATTCATCTGTTGCATAAAACCTGATTTTCCTATCTGGAGGTTGTTTAATGTGAGGTATACAATTATAACTACAGCTGAATCATTTTTAAATGTCTCTTTGGGTTGGATATTTCTTCTCTTGCTTCTTCCTTTAGGCTGGGAGCTGTCTGAGGGGTAGGGGCCATGTCTCTCTAGTAGCAACCTGAGTTTAAGATCTGTGGCATTTCAGTCAAGCTAAGGGCCACTTCCCTGAGGTCAGGGGCTGGGTCTTATCTATTAGGCTTGGAGCTTCTTGAGGGCAGGGACTCTTTCCTTCATGGAGCTGGGGCGGGGGCTGGGTCCCTGAGGGGAGGAACTCAAGAGTTATAGTGCCTGGGTTCAAATCTCACCTCAGAATCTTACGGCTTTGTGTGACCTTCCATGATCTTCAGATTCTTCATCTATAAAAGGAGGTTGGACTAGCTGGCTTCTGAGGTCTTCTCCAGTTCTAAATCTAGGCTCCCTTATGACTCCCATGATCCTTTTAATTCCCCCTCATCAAGCTGGAAGCTGGCTTCCTGGGACTAGGGACTAACTGGGTATTTCCTGGAGGCAGGGAATAACAGACAAGGTTGCTTTCTGGAGGCACAGATCATGCTTTCTTTCAAAGGAGGCCATGCCTCTTAGTGCTTAGCCCAGGACTCTGGATATAGCCAAAGTATCTTGTATCAGAGGTGACTCTCACTCGAACACCTTGGTGGCTTCTTGGGAAGGGACTTGGTTTCTAAGCAGGGGTATGGGAGCCTTTGAGAAGGTAGATATGGAGGGGACATTAGGAGGATATTGGAAGAAGAAATTCCAGAAATTTGTGTGTGTGTGTGTGTGTGTGCGCGCGCACACGCATGTGCATGCCTAAAGTCTGAACAGGTGTGCTTGTGTGGGAGGGAGATAGGTGTGCAGCTCTGGAGAAAGAAAATTGTCCTCCAGCTTTCTCTTGTAATGAGAGATTCAAGTTTTGAGCTGCGGAATTTAATTCAATTTGTTGTTTTTATATTTTGGTACATGCGCTCAGAGGCCTGT
>CM053622.1:777170132-777186920 GCA_028646595.1 Phalanger gymnotis
CTCTGCATATTGTGTTGCTGAGAAGAGCAAAGTCTATCAGGGTTAGTCATCACAGAGTCCATATATCTGTGGTTGTATATAATGTTCTCCTGGCTCTGCTCCGCTCACTCAGCATTATGTCATGTAGGTTCTTCTAGGTTGTTATGAAGTCCATATCATCCCCATTTCTTATAGCACAATAGTATTCCATTACCTTCATATACCACAGCTTGTTCAGCCATTCCCCAATTGATAGGCATCCCTTTGATTTCCAATTCTTAGCTACTGCAAAAAGAGCCGCTGTATCTTTGTACATATGGGTCTTTTTCCCACTTGTGTGTTCTCTTTGGGATACAACCCTAGGAGTGGTATTGCTGGGTCAAAGGGTATGAACATTATTATAGCCCTTTGGGCATAGTTCCAAATTGCTCTCCAAAATGGCTGGATCTGAAGTGAGAATTTTATTATGCTCTTTTTTACAGATGAAGAAACTTAGGCTCTGATGGAGGATCACATGCCTGAGGAGGGACTGGGACCCAGCATTTAGTCATGGAAGGAGCTCTCGAGCTGGAAGGTGATTCAGAACTCATCTAATTCAACCCTCTCATTTTACAGATGAAGAAACTGAGGGCCAGAGGTGGAAGGATTTGCCCAGGGTCACCCAAGTAGTAAGTAACTGATATGGAAAATGACCTAGGTCCTCTGGACTGTCTCTACAACACTGCATTGACTCTTACAGATGAGGAAACTGAGGCCTGGAGAGGTAAAGTCATCACACAAGGAAAGGTGGCAGAGCTGAGATGTGAAGCCAGGTCTTTTGGCTCCAAACTAATTCAATTGTCATAGTTGGTCAGGGTGAAGTGACTTGTCCAGTGTTACACAGCTAGCAAGTGCTTGAGGTGAGATCTGAACTCAGGCCAGTGTTCTATCTACTGAAGCAACTCGCTGCCCTTTTTCATTTTCTATTGACTTTAGTTTACCCCATTAGGGTCTCTTCCTCCTCCTCCTTGGGCTTCTCAGACTACAGAGACCTCACTTCACCATGGACTTTGGAGCACTCATTGGACAAGGCTCATAGACAGGGCATCACTGCAGAGTTTTGGGTTCCCCTCTTCTTCAGCAGCACACTCAGGAGGAGGCCTGAGTCAGCAAGCAGAGTCAAACTTCATCAAGAATCACAACACAGAAGGGAGAGCTCCAACTCAAGAATTTATGTGAAAATTAAATATTGAGCTGAGCCGTTGAAGCAGTCAAGTTAAGAAAACAAAATCCAAACCCTCCCAGAAAACCCCCATCCTATCCTAGAAGAGAGCCCCAGCCCCAAACCAGATGCCCATTGGAGCAATGGGAGTGACACAAATGGCTGTGCCCATGAGCTGTGAGCCACGATGAGCAATGGGCTCTCAATATAGCAGCTGTTCATTCCCTTCTCTTGTGTGCCTCAGGCCTCCTCCCAGCTCACTCCACATGGCCCTTTCTCATCTTTACAGAAGCAACTGGAGCCTGGTGCTGACATTCGGCTGGGAGGCATTTGGGGGCTCTTAACGAGCTTCCATCAAATCTGTAGCCCCTCTGTCTTCCCTGCTTTCTCAGGGACAAGAGAGATCCTAAGGATCCCCAATTTTCCTATCCTTACAACCTCTCCCACCTATTCACCCTTCCCATGCCCAACCCTTCTCCCTCTACAGGAATGGGTGACTTTGGCAGCAGAGCCAAAGGGGGCGTGAACAGCAGGAGTGATGATGTTGAAATGTCGTCAGCACACTCTCACCCTCACCATTCATCCATCCACCCACCCGCCTCTCCATCACCTGCCTCTCTCCTCCTCCACCAGCTGTTGTACTTTGTAATTAGCAACCCCCAGGTGGCAGCTCTGGATCACCATAAGGAAGCGTGGTAGAGGGCAATGAACCCTGGACTGGGCACCAGACAAGACCCAGATTAGAATTCTGGCTCTTACCAATCTGGCCATTTACCACCTATGTGATCTCTAACCAGAAACTTCCTCCTTTCTCTGGGCTTCCATTTCCCCGCTAAGTATAAAGAGCAGGGGGTGGAAACCTTGGGACATTGATGAGAAGATTGCCGTTGTGGAGAAGAGAAAGGCTGAGAAGGCAAGGAGCATTGGATTGTAATAGATGATCTCCATGCCAGTTTTAGCTCTAAGCTACTCTCTAGCTCTTGATAAATAAGCAGCCTGTTCTGGCTGAATGAGGCAGTTGGGAGTTGGATACTGAGACTCTAGGAAAGCTGGGTGGTGTGAGCTCTGATCTCTTGGTGAACCATGGCTGTCCTGAGAACACCACATGAATGGATGAAGCTTAGGTACTCTATTGGTGTGGAAGTATGCTGGACCTTTCCCCTATGTTGAGGTTGAGTATTGGTTAGAGTGCCCCCATTAATAATATTTTCCAGTGAATACTTAAGAATTAAGAAAGATAATTTATTAGGCACCTATTGTGTACCAGGAATTATGCTAAGTGCTATGGATAAAGAAAGGCAAAGAAGAAACCATGCTTGCCTTTGAGGAACTTATATTCCAATAGGGGAATACAACACATAGAAAGGAGTGATCAGGGAGGGGAGTTTTGGTATGGCAAATTATAAGAATGGTAAGTGAAGGCACAGGGCAGTCAATTGTCACCTCTTAACTGATATTGTTATGTTGGTAGGTATTTTTTATTTGATTATTATTATCTGAGGAAAAGGTGGAAAAGAGGGAAAGGGTGGGTGCAAAGGGTGACAGCTGTAGCAACAATGTGGCTAGCAGCTGCTGTAGGGGTGTAAGACCTAACAAGACCAGCAACAAGAGCTGTCAGCACAGGTTCTTTGATCTGCTTTTCTAAGGAAAGCAACTGTAAGGGGTTTACAATCTCACTTTAATCAAGCATACATATATAACTCTCTTAGTTCAAGAGGAAAAGCCAGCACCCTGAACTTAAGAGCAAATATAAATAGAAGCTACAAACCAAAAATATCAACAGATCAAATAACACAATTCAACAGACAGGCTTTGTCTGATCACGACAGCACACATGTAGCTACCAAAAAGAGAAGCACCAACATCTGGGTTTTCTTCAAAGCCGGGGGGCTCCAGCAGCTACACAGATTCTCCACATCAACACTCTTCCAGTGAGTGAGAGCCTCCAAACAAAATGCTAACCTCTGAGTTTATATACCCTGTTCAGGGTCAAAGGGTGTCACAACCATGGGACTCAAACCCATGTAAACTAGGCTTTCCCTTGAGGTAAGCAGGTCATCAAAGACTCCCAATTTAATCAAAGAAATAAAAGCCAGACTCATCAAAGGCACTTGATTACATAACTACTCCAAGAGAGAAAACAGTAAAAAAATCTCACCCTGCTTAACCTAAAAACAGCCTATGTACAAGAGTGCCCCATGTTAAGAAAACATATTAATTGATGTGAGGGAACCCTGGCAGCTAGATGGCTCAGTGAGTTCAGCACTGGACTTGGAGTTAGGAAGATCTGAGTTCAAATCCAGCCTCAGATATTTACTAGTTGTGTGATCCTGGGCAAATCACTTAACCTCACTTTTATGTCACTAACATATGGCTATGGGACTTTGCTCAGGGAGCAAGATTTAGGTGCCACTAAAAACCTTTGTATTCCTTACAAAGAAGAAAGAGAGTTTAAGACTCAGCTGGAAGAAATAGTTACAGGAGGCAGATCAGCCAAAAACCATCACCCCAGGTAAGGTCCTCACCTTCTCAGCCTTTCTCTTCTCAACATCAATCTTCCCATCGATGTCCCAAGGTTTCCACCCCCTGCCCTGTCCACTTAATGTGGCCTCCCCAGCATTGGCTCAGGGTCTCTGCTGCATGACTCCTCCACCCTTCCAGCAATATCTGGGTCTCCAGACCTTTTCCTCCCCACTCCCAACCCCTCACCGAGATCAAATGAGTCAAAGGCGACATTTTGGGTCAGCTTGAAAAACTTGCTAATTATGTCTCCTTTAATAAGACACTGACTTCCACTCTTGAATACCTTACCCATGTGACCATCTGCTACTCATGATCTGCTGACCCCCATCACCCACCTTTTCCATTCCTGAATACTACCAAAAAAAGTCATGGATCTGGGCAGACTATGTTTCAAAATACATGTTATTTAGTCTCAATTAGTCCAATCCTTTGATTTAGTTCTGTTGATATCCCTTTCACACTGCCCCCAGAGGCACTCCAGACCTTCTCCTATTTTTTTAAATTTTTTTCAGCAATCAAGGTTAAGTGACTTGCCCAGGGTCACACAGCAAGTGTCTGAGGCTGGATTTGAATTCAGGTCCTCCTGACCCCAGGGCAGGTGCTCTATCCACTGAACCATCTAGCTGTCCCCTTCTGCTATTTCTTAATGCTTCCAACACCATCACACAAACCTTTACAATTTACCTTATCTCCTGCTTCAGTGTGGTCAAGATTATCCTCCCAAAGTTACCTCCCTCATTTCTGTATCTCAGAACCTCTCTGTATCTCTCTCCATCCTTTCTTTTGCTCCAGTCTCAGAACGAGGGGTAGCCCTTCTTGCCACAGGTAATTTCTCCACTTTCCTCCTGGCTCTTTTAGGAGCTTGACTCATAGGTCATTCATTCCCCATGTCTTCTGTCATTGTCAATGTCAATGAACAATGTCATTGTTCCTTCCCCCAGCTAGTGATTCCTTCCCAAGAAATATGCTCAGGTTTCTCCCAAACTTAAAAAAAAAACCACCTTTCCTCTTCCTTGCCATAACTTCAAGCTAATTCTCATGTGTCTCATCTCTGTCATTAGCATCCTACAAAAACTATCTACAATTCACTTTTTCATCATTCACTGGCTCCTCAAGGTCTTGTGATCTGGCTTCTGACTTCACCACTCAAAATTAACCAATTTCTCAAAGGTCACCAATGATTTCTTAGTTGCTAAATCTGATGACCTTTATTCTTTTTTAAAATTAATTTTGATTGATACCTCGCGTTTTTTACATCACTCATATTTCCCAATGCATCCATCCTCTCTTCCACTACACCATCAGCCTTACTAACAATTAAAAAAAATCAGTGTGCAAAACTAACCAAAACAGTGAAGAAGTCTGATATTATATTCAATTTTCCATACCCATAGGCCCCCACCTCTGCAAAGAAGTGGGGGAGGTGCCTTTTTATATTTTTGACTTTTTTTTTGATATTTCTCAACATCGCGATGTTAACCATCCCAACCCCTTGGACGCTTTCTTCTCTCTTAGACATGAGGACATCCCTCTCGCCTGATTCTTATCTTCCCTATCTGACAGTTCCTTCAAAGTCTCTTCTTTGTGTTCTTCATTCATTTCCTTTCCCCATATCTTGGATTTTTTTTTCTCCCCCTACATTTTCTCCCTTGGAGATCTCATTCATTCCCACAGGTCCAATGATTATCTGTTCATATGTCTCCCAAATATGTATATGCAGCTACCATCTCACCCTTGACCTCTAGTCTCTCATCTCCAAATGCCTGATGGATATTTCTACTTGGATATCCAAGCCAGCCACCAGCTCAACATACCCCAAAGTTAGTTCTTTTCCTCTCTCTGAACCTGTTTCTATTAACTGTGGCACCTTCCTCCCAAGCACTCAGGTATAAAATGTGGGAGTTCTTTCTGGCTTATTTGTCTCCCTCATGTCTCACATCCAATCCATCGTCATGTCTGGGATTCTACTCCCACTCTAACTTTTACATCTCTTCCCTTCTCTCCAATCACATGGTCACCATCTTACTTTAGAGTCTAAAGTAAGTATGGCCCTTTGACTGAATCCAAACCTCACAGAACAAATCCCCTTAACAAAAGGATTTGTTCTGTAAAACTTGGACCCAGTCAAAAGGCCATATCCAATGACCCACATGTAGCCTTGAGGCCGCAGGTTCTCTATGTCTGCTTTAGATTCATGATTACCTCTGTCCAGGACTATTGTAGTAACAATCTTAGCCTGAAACCAGTCTCTCTTTTTCAGTCAATCCTCCATGCAACTGAAAGACAAAATCCTCTCAAGGTTCAGGCCTGGCCATATCACAATGGTTCAAAAACCATTAGTGGCATTAGAACAAAACAGGAACTCCTCATGAAGGCCCTTAAACATCTGGTTCCAAGCTTCTTTTCCAAATGGATTTCATATTTCTCCATTTATGCTCTGTTACAGGTAGATGGATATTGTTCCCTGATCTCCCACCTCTGTGGGTTTGCAGACCTGGTCCTCATGCCTGAAGCACTCTCCCTCCCTAGGTCCACCTTTGAGGATTTTTCTCTTCCTTCAAGCTCAGCTCTGTGAAATCATCTCCGATCCCTTCTGACTAAATTTATTTATTCAGTTCTTTAAATCTCTCTAGACACATGTCAAACATGTATCTATCTGCTTCTGCTTTTTGCCTCTGTAACTTCTCTTTCTTAGAGCCTAGATATGGGTGTATATGTGTTGTCTTCTTCCCAGTGGGACAAGGGTCCCCTGACTATTTCTTTTTCATTTTTGGATGCCCAGTTCCCAGCTCTTTGGGTTTTTTGGGGGGTGGGTGGGTGGGAAGGAAGGAGCGAGGTCCAGATCTGTGATTTCATCTGAATATGAAGCTTTCAGTGTGTAAATTCTTTCCACTGATGCAGCGTGTCATATGGTTTTTGAGAGTTGCCTGGGGGAATCTGAGAAGTTAACACAGTCAGAGGCGGGGCTCATCACCAGGTACACCTGGGGCTAAGGCTAGTCCTCTATTCACTACATCACATTATAGTGGTCTTGTATGCTGTTGTTCAGTCATTTCAGTAGTGTCCCCCTCTTTGTGACCCCATTGGGGGTTTTCTTGGCAAAGATACTGGAGAGGTTTGCTGTTTCCTTCTCCAGTTCATTTTACAGATGAGGAAACTGAAGCAAACAAGATTAAATGACTTTCCCAGGGTCACGCAGTAGTAAGTGTCTGAGGCTACATTTGGACTCAGGTCTTCCTAACTTCCTAACCCCCTCTACACACTGCATTACCTAGCCATTTCTGCAAATAGTAGACACTTCATTAATGTTTGTGAAGTTGAATTGCATCATGAAAGAGACCTCAACAATTGTACACTCTAACCCTGTCATTTAATTTTTTAATTTATATATTTCAACTAAGAAAAATCTATTTTCCCTCTTTCTTACCTCCCTCCATCACCATTAGAAAAAGAAAAACAAAACCCTTGAAACAAATATGAATTTTCAAGGGAAATAAATTTCCTCATTAAGCAAAACCTTACCATTTTATGAGGAACTGATCATGTGTGATAATTGTGATTTCAAATATGTATACATCTATCTATCTTTCCCACATCTTATTCTATATACATGAGAATGTATATGTGTATATATGTGTGCGTATATTTAGTGTGATGTAGTTATAAATTATATACATATACTTTATATATACATACATATCCCCCCTCCTTCCCGCACATATGTATATAAACATATAGTTCGATATTCTAGTTATAAATGCTAGGACTCTGGTAAGGAATCACTTAGGCTAAGTGGTCCTAATGACCATAAATATATAAATAATGGCAGCCTGTTTTTCCCCCTGTCCTGACTCATTTTGACCCTGTGTCAAACATGTAAACATCTTGGCTTCTGAGAGGTTGAGGCTCCTCCCAGGCCAACACCCATTTCAGGGGTCACTGCTTACAGATTTGGACCTGTGCCCTGTTTCTGGTCCCAGTGAGGACCCCATTCCTACCTTGTGTGAGTCTTGTATCAATAATCAATAACCAATAACCAATAATTGATTACCACCCCTATTCCCCAACACATCTGGGTCTGACCAGGAATGCCCCCTCCCACATCTGGCATTGATTACCTGTTTTTAACCAAGTCCCTCTTTAAGGTATAAAGCTTCCCTGCTCAGACCCTTCTCTGAGCATGGACTCCCAACCAGATCTTTGTCACCATACATGTCTCCACTGCTCAAGTGAGTGACTCTGGCCCTGTGTGGCTGAATCTCTGTCTGTATTGTGTGTGCATGCGTGTGTGTGTGTGTACATGCTTTATTTTTCCTGTTTGCTGTTTCACATAGTAATAAAGCTCATGCCTGTATTAGCTATATGTAACCCAAGCTAGGAGGCTAAATACAGTGCAGTCCAGGGAGGGGACAGTCACTTCTCTGAGGCTGCGTAGCCCTGAAGCAGAAGTGCTCAAATCTGGTTCTATTGAGGCCAGTCTAATAGTATTGCCCTTTGGGGCTCTTTTAAGAGGGGCTCTCATTGGCCTAATCCAGGTGCATCACTTGCTGGTTTTCTGAGGGATCTTGTCCTACTTAGGCCTGTTTCCTAGATCCTTTTCCATGGCCAGACTAGGGGGATTTTTGCCCATGGGCAGGATATGATCTGCAGGGGTGGGGAACCTGAGGCCTTGAGGCCACATGTAGCCCTCTAGGTCCTCAAGCGCAGCCCTTTGACTGAATCCAGTCTAGAGTGTCAGGGTCATGGGCTCTGGGACATCCTGTGCTATGATACCTCCCCTGTCGAGGAGGGGTGGTGGCTTTCATTGGTACTGGGCATCCGATGTCCAGAGTGGGTGCTGGCTCCCATGGGAGGGTAATGGACAGGGTGTGTACAGACTCATTGGATGTCAGAACACTGAATGATAGAGTAGTAGAAGGTTGAAAATGGAAGGGAAACAGAGCAGATTAAATAGAAGGGACATTAAGGAATATTTAGTCTAACCTTTCCATTTCTCAGACAGGTAAACCAAGAGAGGCTTGAAATGACCTGCTCAAGGCTCTCAGAATGGAGCAGCAATCTGAATTCCCAGTCAGAGGCTCTTTCTATCAATGGAGAGGGGACATAAGGAGGGTGTGGAATGGGAAGGGGGCAGCAAGGGAAAGGGATAGACATAACTCTGGCCTTACCCATTCTTATCATTCCTCACTTGTAAAAGGAGGGGGGTTGGACTCTATGACCCCCATCCTTTCAAGGTCTAACTCTATGATTCTTTGATATTGGTGTCTGAGAGAAAGATGAGGGAGGGCCACTGAGACCTCAGGAGCTTCATTTGGCTCATGCCGCCACCCCACGGCTAATGATACTTCCACATTCCAAACCTGCAGCACCTGCTAATGTTCCGATTGGTTCAGCAGAGGCTCAGCTTATCTGAAATCTTATTTAGGTTCTGGACCCAGAATGAGCTTTCTGGTTGGTCTGCCTTTTTGTCCAGGGCCCCCCTCCCCGTGGGGGCCCTGTGGGAAGCTGAGATAGCGTCAGATGCTCCGTGCAGCGGGGCTTTACGGGACAATATATTAAATGTGTTTAAATTCTAGAATGGGTGCCATTGCCTGATATATGAAATATATGGAGTGTGACATGAATGTGTTTTAAATAGCAATAAAACCGGCCAATTTGGGGATGTTTTCAATATATTTCAGGCCCATCTTGTGCATGCACAAGCATTTTTAACATGTGTTGGTCGGTCAGGCCGTCCCAGTTCGGGGACACAGGAGAGTGCAGCCTGGGGGAAGGAGGCGAGGGCTCTGGGGAGGGGAGATCCGACCACCATCCCACCCCTATTGGAAGACCACGGGTGCTGGCCAGGAGGCTGGAGGGGAAGTTCCACTAAGGAGCCCTTCCTCCTGGAGGTATAGGAGGTAGAAGCAGGGGAGCACTTGACTTGACTGGAAAAATCCCAGGACTTGCAGAGGAAGATGTGTATTCCAATTCTGTCTCTGCTCTTGGCTTAGCTGTGTGACCTTGTGTAAGTCACTTGAGTTCTCTGAGCCTCAGCTTCCTCATCTGTAAAAGGGACTCATGGGCTAAGAGCTGAGAAGTATCTCAGGGTCTGTCTGATTCGGCCCATTCATTTTACAGATGAGGGAACAGAACCAGAGAAAGCAAGTGATTTGCCCAGGGTCAAACATGTCTAAGGAGCAGATTCAGGTTTTGAACCCAAGTCCTCTTACTCCAGATCTTGTGCGTGTCCCCACATTCCCACGCCACCCCATTATACTATACCCTTGGCACTCCCTACCATGTCTGGGGAGGGGCCCATGAGGAAAGCTCCCTGCAAATCTTTAAAAGACTCATAGAAAGGAGAGGCATTATCCTGGGGAATGAAATTTGATTGAATGAAATCAGCGCCTTGGCCAGAAGTCTGTCCTGGATGGGCACCAACTTTAACTTGAAGAAACATCCATTAAATGCCTACTGTGTACAAATTACTGTTCAAATGGTGGTAGCAGTGTGGGGGGTAGTAGTGTGTGTGTGGTGGATGAACGAGTGGCATATTGTGGTAATAAGTGTGTGGTATATGTATATATATACATGTGGTGTGTAACATGCATGATGAATATATTCATGCTTGTGGAGTATGTGTATATACGTGTATGTGGTATGTATCTATGTGTGTGTGGTTTGTGTGTGTGCATATGTGGTGAATGTGAGTGTGTGGTCTATCGTGTGTATGTGTATGGGATGTGTATGTGGGGCATATGTATGTATGGGTATGTGGTGTATGTGTGTAAGGTATGTGTGGTCTATATATGTGTGTGGTCCATGTGTGGTGAATGTGGGTGTATGGTATTTGTGTGTGTTATTGTATATATGTGTGTACATATATGTGGTGTGTGGTGTCTGCATGTGGTATATATGTGTGATGTAACTATGTTCATATGCATGTATATATACACGTGTATGTGTGTGTGTATGTGTGCAAAGATGAACTAAGAGGATGCTATGGTGTGGCGGCATTCAGGAGTCAGAGGACCTGGGTTCAAATCTTGCCTCTTCTGTAGTGTCAGAGGTTATAGATTCCAAGCTGGAAGGGATCCCGAGGGGGAGGGGTCATTCCACCCAGTCTCATTACTCAAAAGAGAAAATGCAGACCCTGGACTATTAAGTGACTTGCCCAAGGTCACCCAGGTAAGTAGTGAGCCACTGGGCCAGGTTTGGAGCCCAGAGGGAAGGTCTCCAGGTTCTGCATCGAGCTAATCAGCCCCTTCATTTCCTACCTAAGTCACGTTGGTTGAGATGCTCACTTTCGGGTAGGTGGGTAGATGGGTCTCAGTTTCCTCACTGTGAAAGGAGGCCCCAAATCCCCCAGGGCCATCCAGGCCCAATCACAGCTGATGGAGAATGCCTCACATTTTATCCAACAAGGGCCACAAAGCCTTGTGGCCGGAGCCCAGCTCCAGGGAGCCTCATATAGCAGAGCGGAGCACAAGGCCCAGCTGAGAGTGCATGTGCCCCCCAGGTGGGCCACACCCACTAAGCACTCACACCCACCCATGCCCACATAGTCATACTCATGATCGTGCATGCCGATTTCTGTAACACAGAGCTCACAAAGATCTCCAGGCAGTCATATATACTCCCTGCATAGACACCAAGCCCTAACTGATGACGTCCCCATTAGGATGGAGGACAGGGTGACTGAGGCAGGAGGGAGACATGCCAGAGAGAGCACAACAAAATGTGTTTGTTCAATCGTAGATATTAGAAATAAGGTGTGTGAGATTTGGAAGGGGCCTTAATACATACACTATTAGAACACAGACTAATAAGACATATAATGCTAGAAAACAGAACAATGTTAGGACAGGAAAGGACTTTAGGCCGTAGAGTGTCAGAGCTGAGAGGGACTGTGGCATATACGGTGTCAGAGCTTGGAGGGCTCTTAGAACACAGGATGTCAGAGCTGGGAGGGCTCTTAGAACACAGGATGTTAGAGCTGGGAGGGGCCTTGGAACACAGAATGTCAGAGCTGGGAGGGCTCTTAGAACACAGGATGTCAGAGCTGGGAGGGCTCTTAGAACACAGGATGTTAGAGCTGGGAGAGGCCTTGGAACACAGAATGTCAGAGCTGGGAGAGCCCTTAGAACACAGAATGTCACAGCTAGGAGGGCCCTTAGGACACAGGATATCAGAGCTGGGAGGGCTCTTAGAACATAGGTGTCAGAGTTGGGAGGGCTCTTAGAACACAGGATGTCAGAGCTGGGAGGGCCCTTGGAACACAGGATGTCAGAGCTGGGAGGGGCCTTAGAACACAGAATGTCAGAGCTGGGAGGGGCCTTAGAACACAGAATGTCAGAGCTGGAAGGGCTCTTAGAACACAAAATGTCAGAGCTGGGAGGGCTCTTAGAACACAAGATGTCAGAGCTGGGAGGGGCCTTCGAACACAGAATGTCAGAACTGGGAGGGGCCTTAGAACACAGAATGTCAGAGCTGGGAGGGCCCTTAGGACACAGAATGTCAGAGCCAGGAGGCCTTTAGAACAGAAAATGTCAGAGCTTGGAGGGCCCTTGGAATTGAGAACATTAGACCTGGAAAGCATTTTAGAGTTCACATAGCCCATCTCCTCATTTTATAGGGGAGGAAATGCCATCCAAAGAGAAGTAAATTGCCTGAAGTCATATGAATGAATGAATGAAGTGCTTATTGAGTGTTTGCCACGTGCCAAGCACCATATTAAGGGCTGAGGATACATAGACAGGAGTGAGATGGCCATGCCCTGAAGAAAGCTTACCATTTAACAAGGGGAGACAGACAACAGCAGAATGGCGGCCAGGGAGGGCTTTGGACAGCGAATCGGAAGAGATCAACACATCCTTTCCTAGAGCGATGACAGAGTTACTTTGCTTATGGCTCTGTAGCTAGATGGTTGGATGGAGGATCCCCACAAGCGTCAGCCAGGTAGGTGGTGAGCACCACGCTGGGGGGTCGAGAGAACCATGGCAGGAGCTAAGGCAGCTCCTGGAGCCGCCCCAGTAGGGCCCCCGGGCTGAAGCTTCACGTCCTTTGGGACATGGTTTCTAGTCCCAACTGGAAGGCAGCTGGTGGGAAGAGGGCCGCAGAGAGACAAGTAAATGACCAAGCTGGGCACAGACTCCTGACTCTCTTTCTTTCCACTTCATCATATTTATGTTTTCCAGCCAAAGACTAGAGCCGGGAGAGGCTGACAGACAGTAACAGGACCCAGCAGGTAAGCTGGTGCTTGGACTACAAGCAGCACATCCTGTCTCCTGTCTCCTGGTCTGATGCTTTGTGTGGCCAAGCATGCTTCCTTGGAGACAGTTCCCTAGTATGGGATGGAGGGTGGAGGGAGAGGAGGTTGACATCAAAGGCCGCAGTGTGAGGGATGCTTGTACCCCTGCCCTGGATTCTGAGGGAAGGTGAGAGGGGTGTCTGAACATCAATGTTACCCCAGTCAAGGAGAGAGAGGGGCCACCTGGCTTGGGCTCCTCCTTCCTTTGTCTCGTTGGCTCAGGTCCCAGAAGGATTCTTTTCAAAATCCAGGCTAACAAGTAAGTCTTCTTCCTCAGGCCCTTTTCTGACTCCACTTTCTGGAATGTTGAACTCACAGCTTCCCTCCTTGGCCCAGGCTCTGGGTTCCAAGGATGGCTCCAGGTCCAAGAGTGGTTGGGGTGGTTGAGTGGTGACCACATCTGTAGGTCCTCCAAAGAGATTGGCAAAGAGGCTTAAGCATGAAGAGAGAGAAGGCAAGGGAGCAGACTGATGGATTCTTGAAATGTCTTGTCTGTGGATTTTTACAGATGGAGTGAATAGCTAGACAGAATTACACGATCTTCTCAGTTCAAATATCCATGATCTAAATCAGAGGTTCTCAACCTGAGAACTTGTTTTTAAATACTAGTAGCCAGCCTTTATATAGCACTTTAAGTTATACAAAGTACTTGACAAATATTATCTAACAATAGGTAACATTTACATAGAGCTTGCTGTGTGCCAAGCCCTGGGTTAAGTGCTTTATAGATATTACTCATTTGATTCTCACAAAACCCTCAGGGCTGCTGTTATTATTTCCATTTTTCAGATGGGGAAACTGAGGCAGACAAAGGTTAATGCCCCTTTCTTGGTGTTATATATTTGATAAGCATCAGAGGCTGGATTTGAACTCAGGTCTTCCTAACTCCAGCCCAGCACTCTATATTTTATGATGCTAGCCCTTCATTACTCTGCTTTTATTACCAATCCATCATTCTGGCTTCTTTATCAGGAAGACTTTTCTCTCCACCACCCACCACTGGCAAGGAAGTCTTGTGACTGCTATCATGCCCATATTATAGAGGAGAGAACCACGCTCTATAAGTCTTGAATCTATGGACAATTACTTGCATGTCGCCTCCTCCTCATTAGAACGTGAGCTCTATGTTTTTGTCCTTTTTTCTATCCCCAAATCTTAGTCCAGAGTCTGGGCCATAGTAATCACTTAATGAATATTTGCAGATTGACGGGGAGCAGACATGATTTGCTTAAGGTCTCACAACTAATAAATGATGGACTAGGGCCAGCCCACAGTCCCTGCTCATCTGGTTCCAAGGTTAATGCTCCTGAAGGTGTCCCATATACCTGAGTTTGCTACTATCCAGGTTGGACTCTTTTTAGAGCTGGGAGGGCCCTTAGAACCCAGAATGTCAGAGCTGGGAGGGCCTTTAGGGCACAGAATGTCAGGGTTGGGAGAACTTTCAACTAGGGGTTCTTAAACTTTTTCTGTGTCCTGGACTCCTTTGTCAATGTCTGGTGGAGCCAAGACACTCTTTTCAGAATATCATTTTAAAATATATAAAATAAAATACATAGGATTACAAAAGAAGCCAATTATATGGAAATTCAGTTACAAAATATGCTTAAATCTGTTATGAGGTGGTGGTGGGGGGGCCCAGTGGATAGAGTGGAGAGAGTGTTGGCTGCCACCCAACAGGACACCACCCTCCCTTCCCGTGGCAGGTTCCAAGACTGAGAGCTGGAAGGGGACTTAGGGGTCATCCAGTCCAACTCGCTCAAACCACCCACCCCCCTTCATCCCATGACAAATGGCAGTGCTCCTCAGGGTGCCAGAAGTGAATTAGCTTGTCATAGATTGCTTCCCTGGAGAGATCTGTTTTCAGCAAATCAAGAGGTTCCCTTCTCCTTCCCACCAGATTCTCCTCTTCTGTCCCAGTTGAAAGCTGGGCAGTATCTCAGAAAGGGCCATTTTTCTTTGTCACTTTCCTTTATCATTGTCTGAAGGAGACAGACAGAAAGAAGTGGGATGAGATGGAATCACAGAATGCCAGATCTTGGAACATAAGATGGCAGGGCTTGGAGGGACCATAAACAAAAAAAATCTGAGTTAGGAGAGATTATGTATATAAATAAAAATATGTGATTTGTTGCATTATTGATGCAATTTGTTGAAGTACCTACTGTGTACCAGCCAATTGGTGGCTAGGCTCTAGGCAATCAAAGGGAATAAGAAATAGTATCTGCCCTCAAGGAGTATAAAACATATAAACAAGTCAGTACTTTAAATATAAAATATTTGCCAAGTAATTTCAAAGGGGAGAGGGTGCTAAGAAGAGAGGTAGAGGGCACTGACATTAAGAAAGGTCTTATGCAGGAGGGGTCACCTGAACTATGCTTTGAAGGAAACTAAGGTTCTTGTGAGATGGAGGTGAGGAGGGTGTGGATTCCAGACATGAGGGAAATACTTGAACAATGGTCCATAAGAGGGAGATGGAATGTTGTGTTTGAGCCCATACTGGCTAAAGCATAGCATTCATGAAGGGGAATAACAGGACACAAGACCATAAAGGTAGGTGGAGGACTTTAAAAGTCAGACTCAGAATTGAAGCACAGTAACTTAGAGTTTAATAAACCCAAAGATCTCAGCCAATGGGGCAAGAACTCATTATTCAATAGAAACTATTGGGAAAACTGGAAAAGTAGTATGGCAGAAATTTGGTCTAGACCAGTATCTCATACCACATAGCAAGATAAGCTCAAAATGAGTACATGATTTAGATATAAGGGATGACGACATAAGAAAATTAGCGAAACATGAAAGAAATTACCTCTCAGATCTATATGTAGGGGAAGAGTTCTTGACCAAACAAGAGACAGATTCATAGAAGGTAAAATAAATAATTTTACTTAAATAAAATTAAAAACCTTTTGCACAAATAAATCCACACAGTTAAAATGAGGAGAAATGGAGGAAACTGGGGAGAAATCTTTATAGCAAGTTACTCTGATAAAGGTCTCATTTCTAAAATATTTAGGGAACTGAGTCAAATCTATAATTATAGCATTCATTTTCCAATTGTTAAATGGTCAAAGGATATGAATAGGCAGTTTTCTTGGGAAGAAATCTGAACTATCCACATAGCCATATTTTAAAATGTTATAAATATCTAATAATTGGAGAAATGAAAAGTAAAACAACTTTGAGATACTATCTCACACCCATCCCATTGGCTGAGGTGACAAAAAAAGGAAAATGACAAATACTGGAGGGGATATGAGTAAATAGGTACACTAAGGTAGTTTTGGTAGAGTTGTGAACTGTTCCAACCATTCCAGAAAGTAATTTGAGACTATACCCAAAAGGATATTAAACTATGCATAACCTTTGACCCAGCAATACCACTACAAGGTTTGTATCCGAAAGAGATTAAAGAAAGAGGAAAAAGATTCATATGTACAAAAATATTTATTGAAGCTCTTTTTGTGGCAGTACAGAGTTAGAAACTGAAGGGATGCCCATCAATCAAGAGAATGGCTGAACAAGTTATGGTATATGAATGTGATGGAATACAATTGTGCTATAAGAAGAAATGAGAAGGATGGTTTTGAAGGAACCTGAGAGGACTTATATGGACTGATGCAAAGTGAAACAAGCAGAATCAGGAGAACAATTTATGGCAATATTGTAAAGAAAATCGACTTCAAAGGATTTAGTAACTGATCAACACAATGACCAACCACATTCAAGAGAGAGAGAGAGAGAGAGAGAGAGACGGAGAGAGAGAGAGAGAGAGAGAGAGAGAGAGAGAGAG
>CM053622.1:777196506-777236506 GCA_028646595.1 Phalanger gymnotis
TTGGCTTTATGCTGTTTGGCATTTTAATTGATAAGGGCAAAGGTGGCCTCCTTATCAAATTTAAAATGACACAAATCTGGGAGTAATATGTAACAGATTGGACAACAGTCAGGATCCAGAAAGACTTCCATAGGTTAAAACCATAAGATTATAATAAAGTCATAACTCTAGGGTTGTAAAGGACCTCAGAAGTCAGTCCAACCCCCTCATTTTACAGATGAGGAAACTGAGGCCAGAGCAAGTGAAGTGCTGTATCTGAAGTCATACAAGTAGTCAGCACTGGAGATGAGACTTGAAGTAAGATCCCCGACCCCAAAGTGGCTCTGATTCCAAGGCACCATATCAGGATGCATCAAATAAGATGCAATTTAAGGGAGATAAATGTAAAGTCTTAGGTTTGGGTTCAAACAATCAACTTCACAAGCATAACCCTGGAGAGCTAAGGCTCTTCATCAGGAAGTTATTTGAGATATTTGTGGACTACAAGCTCAATATGAGTCAACAGTATGATACAGTGATTATAAAAAATGACCCCTTTGCTTTGGGTTCCTGTAGATGATGGACTCTTCTAACTGAATTAGTTGTATATCTCAGCTGGATGAACTCTGAATGAGGCAGCATAGTACAGTGGTAGGGAATGTGGTTTTTGAGTTAGGCTTGAGTTCAAATTTGGTTCTATTGCCTCTCTTCTAGATGACAATGAAAGGGCCAGTCATTTAATTTCTCTGAGTCTCAGCATTCCCAGCTGTGAAAAGAGGGAGCCAAAGGTCTCTTCTAGTTTTGAATCTGTGACTCAGTCTCTGGTCCTTTGTGCCTGGCTTGTCCCCTCACCTGCTCTCTCCTTTCCCCCTGCTCTTTCTCAGCCTCAGTTCTCTTAGGGACCTCAGTGTTCAGTATGTATGTCTACACCTCTGCCTTTTCTGGGGATTGCTCATTCACAACTTCTTTCCATGCCTGAGTGGAATAAGAGAGTGAAAAGACCACGCTGGGACTCCAGCAGTCATTTCTCCAAAACTTTCCCGAGTTTTGAGTGGAATGGGCTATTTCCCTGTCTGCATCTGTAAAGTGAGGAGTTGAACTGATTTCTCAGACCCCTATGTCCCTGACATCCCAAGCCTGAAGATCCCTCCCAGCTTGGCATTCAGTCATCCAAGTGATCTTCCACTTTCATATTCTATAATTTTCCATGATTCTATACTCTATGTTTTTATGTTCTAAGGCCCCTTCTAGCTTTAACAAGGTTACAGTGCCAAGCTTCCTCCAGCTCTGACATTCTGTGTTCTTAAAGTCCCTCTAAATTCTGAGGTTCTGTTATAAAGTACCTTTCTCTCAGCTCTGACATTCTATGTTCTAAAGCACCTCCAAGTTCTACCATTCTCTGTTCCAAGGTCCCTGCAAGCTCTGATGTTCTCTGTTCTAAAGTCCATCCAAGCTCTGACATTCTATGTTCTACAGTCCCTTTAAGCTTTAATATTCTATGTCCTGAGGCTTCTCCCAGCTTTGACATTCTTTGTTCTAAGGTCCCTCCAAGCTCTGATGTCCTATGTCCTAAGGGCCCTCCCAGTCCTGACATTCTGTGTTCTAAGGTCCCTCCAGCTTTGACATTCTGTGTTCTACAGTCCCTTTAAGCTTTGATGTTCTATGTCCTGAGGTTTCTCCCAGCTTTGACATTCTTTGTTCTAAGGTCCCTCCAAGCTCTGATGTTCTCTGTTCTAAGATCCCTTCTGGCACTGACATTTGGTGATCTAAAGTTCCTTTCACTTTTATATTCTATGGTTCTCTGAGTTTAGTCAAGGTAGTCTCTCAGGGTACAAATAAGACTTACTTTTCTTTGGGAAGTCTCATTCTCACTGAATTTAACTTTGTAACATTCTCTTCTAGGACATGCATCCCCTCAATAACCTGTAGCCCTAAGAACTGGTTTGTACCCCTGCTAGGAGCATGTATAATGCACACACAAGGCAGAGCATACAACTTCCAAATTGGCTTAAAGATTATCTGCAGTCTTGGCTAAAACATTTTAATGACTGTGTACAGCACATACCCTTCTGTGTCACCCTTGGGGCTTCCAAATGTCTTTTGCTACCATATAAGGAGCGTGTTATAGGCATGAAATTAGAGTCATTCTTGAATTCTGATCTTCACCCAGAGGCCTTTGGGAAGCAGCCACTCTTACTAGATGAAAAAATAGTTTGGAGGCTGGGACTAGAAGCAGCTCAGCTCCTCTTGTGGCCCTGTACCTTCTCCTGTGTTTGCTTACATTGATGAAAGGAAGCCCATCTTGGAGGTCGCTGATTTGGTATCTCGTGCTGGACAAGTCTGTTCTGCACTATGAGTCTCAGTTTCCTAATACATTAAATAAGAGCTTGTCTAAAGTCCCATCCAGCTGTGACATTTTCTGTTCTAAGGGCCCTCCTACCTCTGACATTCTTTGTCCTAATGCCCTTCCTAGTTCTGACATCCTGTGTTCTATATCTCCTGGTTCTAAGGGCCTCTGTTTTAAAGGCCCTCCTCTCCTGTCTACCTCCCACCCCAAATGATTCTGTCATTCTCTGGTTAGAAAGATCCCTGGACTTGGCATCAGAAGGCTCTTACTAACTGTATAACTGCGAATAAGCCGTTCATCTCTTTCCTCAGTTTCCTCAACTGAAAAATGGAGATACTAACCCCTGCATTATCTTCCTTTTAGGAATGTTGCAAGGAAAGTATTTGGAATGGCCAAGCTATGATTATTGCCATTAAAAAGAATGAATAGTCAGAAGTATCTATGGCCAGAATTGGCTTTCTTTCATGTCTCTTTTGTGTCCCCATATAGATCAGTGATTCCTCTGGTCTAGTCTCATTTGGGTTTGTCCCAGAGCTCTCCTTGGGTCTCAGCTTGTTTAGCACAATGGGGAATCCTCAGCTCTGTGTGTGTGTGAGAGGGAGAGAGGGGGGGAGGGCGAGGCAGGTAGGGAGGGAGAGAGAGAGAGAGAGAGAGAGAGAGAGAGAGAGAGAGAGAGAGAGAGAGAGAGAGAGAGAGAGAGAGAGAGAGAGAGGGAAGCAGCAGTGGTATCACAGTAATTAAAAAAAATTACTACTTAGAAATAGCAGTGGCGATCAAGGAGTATTCCAACTCCTCTTTTCCCCTTTCTCAAGTGAAAAAAAACCCTCTCCACATTTGGCATTGAAATAATAATAACAATAATCTCTGAAAGATCTTACACACTTTAAGAAATGGTCTTCATAAATTTCTATGGCCTCTCTGCCCCAAATCATCCAATCATTGAATCACAGAATTGGAGATAGGAGAGACCTCTTTGGCTGTCTAGGCCAACCCACACTTGAACATAATCACCTTGGCTTCATATTCAAGAAGTTGTTCTTCACCCTTGAAGACACCCAATCAGGCGAAAGCGCCTGCCTTCTGAGGTGGTCTATTTTGCTTTTGGACAACTCTGATTTTTTTGAAACTGGGTCTTCTCTCAGGCAGGTTGCAAATGGCATCAGCCATTGATTCCACACCTGATCTGCGCAGAAGCTTTGATCTGCTCCATTTCTGACCAGGGCTGGTTCACCCCACCAGAGGCTTCTTGGGGGCTCACTATACTGGTAGCAGACAGTGCAGGGACCTGGTTAGTTTCAGCCCTCCTGTAGCTCAGAACTCCTGAGCTCAAGGGATCCATCAACCTCCACCTCCTAGGTAGGAGGAATCACAGGCATGTTCCCCCACACCCAAGTGGCAGCTCTGAATGTTGGGAAACTTTGCCTTGTATCAAGGCTAAATCTATTTATTATCCTGTCACTTTTGCCCATCATTCCCAGGTATGCCTTCAGGAGCTAAGCAGAGCAAGGCTAACCCCCTGTCCTGGGCCTCCTCCAAGCTGAAAATGCCTAATTCCTTCCTCCAATCCTCCTAATGTTGAGGCCCTATCCCCATTGCCTTCCTTCACTCTCTGTAACTTAACGATGTCCTTCACCTGTGGTCTGATCAAAGTGCAGCTGGGCCATCAGCTCCTTGTTCCTGGAAGCTCTACCTCTCTTAATGTGGCCCTAAATTAAATTATTTGCACACTCGAGTGTTATACGGTTTTTACAAAGCACTTTAACATCCATTATTACATCTGTGTCTCATAACAATCCTAGAAGGTAGAATTATGGTCAGTCAGTTGATCAGCCGTTAAATGTTAAGCACCTACTGTGTACCAAGCACTGTGTTCAACCCTGGGATTACAAAAAGAGGCAAAAGACTGCCCCTGCCATCAAAGAGCTCACAATCTAATGGGAGAAACAAGCAAACATAGATGTATAAACAAGTTATGTACAGGATAGATAAGTAAGTAAAATAGGGAAGACACTAGAATTGAGAGGGGTTGGGAAAGGCCTCATGCCCAAGATGGGATTCTAGTTGGGACCTGAAGGAAGCCAGGAGGCAGAGATGAGGAGAGAGAGCATTCCAGGAATGAGGGACAGCTAGAGAAAGTGCCCAGAGCTAAAAGATGGAGTGTCTTGTCCACGACACAACAAGGAGGCCAATGTCAATGGATTGAAGAGTATGTGGTGGGGAGTAAGTAAGAAGGATAGAAAGGTGTGTGTTTGGGTGGAGAGTAGGTTGTGAATGGTTTTGAACACTGAACAGTGATTTTTGTGTTTGATTCTGGAGATAACAGGGTTTACTGAGTATGGGAATGACATATTATGTCTGCTCTGCATTTTAGGAAAATTATTTTGGTGGTTGAATGGAGGAATGATTGAAGTAGGGAGAGACTTGAGAGAAGCAGACCCACCAGTAGGCTATTTCAATAGCCCAGGTGTCAGGTGATGAAAGTCTATACTAGAATGGTGGTGGTATCAGAGGAGAGATGGGAAAATGTCCAAGAGGTATTGCAAAGGTGGGCTCTACAGCTCTGGGCAACAGATTGGATATTGAGAGTAAGAGATAATGAGTTGGGGACTGGGATGATGGTGGTATTCTTGACAGTAATAAGAAAGTTTGGAGGTGGGGAGGGTTTAAAGGGAATGATAATGAGTTCAATTTTGGCCATTTGAGTTTAAGATGTCTAATGGAATCCACTTTGAAATATCTGAAAGACGGTTAGAGATGTAATACTGGGGCTCATCAGAGAGTATAAAGCAGGATATGTAGATCTGAGAATCATCAGCATAGAGGTGATAATTAAATCCATAGAAAATGATGAGATCACCAAGTAAAGTAGTTATAGAGGGAGAAGAGAAGGTGGCTCAGGGCAGAACCCTGAGGGACACCTGTGGTTAGAGGTCATTATCTGGATGATGATCCATAAAAAGAGAATGAGAAGGAGCAGTCAGATAGGCAGGAGGAGAACCAGGTGAGCGTGGTGTCCTGAAAACCTGGAAAGAAGAGAATATAGAGGAAGAGAGGATGGTCAGTGGTGTCACAGGTTTCAGAGAAGTCAAGAAGAATGAAGGGTGAGAAAAAGCCATTGGATTTGAAAATTAAAAGATCACTGGTAACTTTGTAGAAAGCTGTATTTGGTGGAATGATAGTCAGAAGCTGGATTGTTAGAGGTTAAGAAGAGAGTGAAACAAAAGAAAGTGGAGTCACCTATTGTAGATGGTCTTTTAAAAAGAGTTTAGCTACAAAGGGCAGAAGAGATAAAGGATGATAGAGGGGATGGAAAGATCAAGAAAGGGTTTTTTGAAGATGGAGAGACAAGGACATGTTTGTAGGCAGTAGGGAAGGATCTAATAGACAGCAAGAGATTGAAAGTAAATGATAGAATGAGGGTGATGGAGGGGGCAATCTGTTAGAGGAGATAGGAAGGAATGGGATCACTTGTACAGGTAGAGGATTTAGTCTTGGCAAAGAGTAAGGCCACTTCTTCATGTGAATCAGGGGTAAAGGGGGAGATAGTGGCAGAAGGCATCTGAGCGATAGGAGATGAGGAAGAAGAGTCACTTTAAATACATCAAAATCTAAATTAAATAAATTTAAATACCTCAAATAAAGTATGAAGTAAATGTCTCAGCTGAGAGAGTAGGAGAAGGGAGAGCCATGGAAAGCTTGAGGAGGGACAAAAATACTGATGAGGGAAGTATGGAAGCATTGCCTAGCAGCAGTGAGGGCCTAGTTAAGGTTGTGTTACATAAATTTATAGTGTAACTAGTCAGCACAGTTATGTGATTTTCTTCACCTCTATTTAGCAGTGCATTTGTAGGAGTGAAGGTGGTTGATGGTAGGAGTAATCCAAGGTTAAGGACTGTCAGGGCACAATCAGTGATGTAATGGGGACTTATATCACTGATTGTGCCCTGGGATGCAGGATAAGAGGACAGCGTAGAACTGAACTTGTTCACCAAAGGGTCAAATAGTATAAAGAAGAAAGAGTGACTAGTACAGAATGATGGCCTGGGAGAAATTGAGGGGTCAAGGGGTTGGAGGTTGTGGTATGGACAAAGAGTAGGGTTTGGTAAGGCAAGATAGAAGCAGAGGTGTAAAATTATGGTCAATAAAAAGATTTCAGAATTTTCGAACATGGAGGTGGTATATTTGTAGATAATGACAAGATCAAGGGTATGACCATCTTTGTGTGTGACAGAGGTGAGGTGATGGGAAGTGAGTTGGTAGAAGAATTGAGTGGTTAGGATATATGATAGAGAAGTCCTTTAGTATGAGGGCAGAAGTTGGGAGAGGAGAGAAAAATGGTAAGTCAGGTACTAAACTCATTAAGGAAGGAAGGGGAGTGACCTGGGAGCTTTTAGACAACAGCTATAAGGATTTTGATTGGGTAGTAGTTATGAGATTGCGTGGACCTCAAAGGAGGAGAGATTACTGAGTGGTCTAGGAAGGGGGACTACCCATAAATAGAAATGCAGAACAAGGAATATTTCAACTCCAATCCTTAACCGGTAAGCCAAGGGGAATGAATGGAAAAGCCACCAGTCCTGGAGAGGGCAGCCAGGAAAGCTGTGTCATCAGGGGACATCCAGGTTTCCATGACTGCTAGAAGGTAGAAGGAGCGGGAAAGGAAAGATTCGGGATAAAGAAAAATTTGTTGTCTATGAAACGGGCATTCCAGAGGGCACAATGGAAGAGGTGATTGATGTTTGGTTGGGACTTTGGGGTGGGAGAGTTGAAGGGAATGGGAATAACGAATTGGGTGGTCGGGGATGAAGTCTGAATGATGACCTGCATGGGTTCTGAATCACAGGGATGTGCAGGGTATGACTAGTTGTGAGTATGTTCATTACTGATTGGAAAGGTACCCCTCCTCTTCCCAGAGGTGACCGGAGATCTAGCAGAAGACAAATGCAGCATGAAGTGGAAGGTGTGTGGTCAGGCGGGACACTCAGTTTTACTAATGCTCTTTCTTCTAAGCCTGGAGATCAGGCAGGAGACAGCTTAGCAAGAGACAGAAGTCAAACCTGCACAGTAGAAGATGGAAGACCAGCTTCCCACCAACTTTTCTCTTATAGAATCATAGAATATCAGAGCTGGGAAGGGCCTTAGAACACAGGATATTAGAGCTTGGAGGGCCCTTAGAACACAAGATGCCAGAGCTGGGAGGGCTCTTAGAATCCAGAATGTCAGAACTGGGAGGGCCCTTAGAACCCAGAATGTCAGAGCTGGGAGGGACCTTAGAACCCAGAATGTCAGAGCTGGGAGGGACCTTAGAACCCAGAATGTCAGAGCTGGGAGGGACCTTAGAACCCAGAATGTCAGAGCTGGGAAGGGCCTTAGAACACAGGATATTAGAGCTTGGAGGGCCCTTAGAACCCAGAATGTCAGAGCTGGGAGGGCCCTTAGAACCCAGAATGTCAGAACTGGGAGGGCCCTTAGAACCCAGAATGTCAGAGCTGGCAGGGCCCTCAGAATGCAGAATATTTGAATTCAAAGGAACCTTCTAATCACCTAACATAACACTCTATTTTGTTGATGTGATAGCTCAGGCTCATAGATAGGAAATGACTTGACCTGAGTCACAGAAATGGCTTGTGGCAGGGCTGAAACTGTATAACCCAGCTCTGCTGACTTCCAGCCCAGGATTTCTGAATCCATCACATGCTGCTGCTTCTGTATAATAGAAAGAACTGGAATGTAAGTGGGAGAAATGAACATTGTTATCCTATTTTCCTCTACCTTTCTTACTTAATTTCCGAAATCCTTTTTGAGCTCTTCCATGGCCTGAGACCAATTCATATTTTTCTTGGAGTCTGGATGTAGGAGCCTTGACTTTGTTATCGTTTTCTGAGTGTGCATTTTGATCTTCCTTGTCACTGTAATAACTTTCCATAGTCAGGGTTTTTTGCTGTTGCTTGCTTATTTTCCCAGCCTATTTCTCGACTTTGAACTCTTTGTTAATATAGGCCTCTGCTTCTGCGGTGGAGGGTGTACTGTCCCTAGCTTCAAGGGTTTTGTGCAGCTGTTTTCAGAGACACTTCTAGGGACCTGTAAGTTTTCAGTTCTTCCAAGGTGGTATGATCTAGGGAGAGATGTTTAATCCTCTCCTAGCCCGATTACCCTGTTTTACTAATGGAGAAACTGAGGCTCAGAGAAACTGAGTGACCTGTGCAGGGTTTTGGAGCAAGTTAGTGGTAGAACCCCTGTGTCCTAAATCACAGTCTAGCCTTCCTTTCACTAACCCAAGCTACCTCTCATGACACCGGGGGTTTGTCACAAAGTGTAACCAGCTCCAGCTTATGTTAAAAGCAAGTCTTTCATCCCTGAGCATATCAGGCGGGAGGGAGAGGTGGTGAGGTCCAGCTGCTTCCCAGTGTGGACAGCTGACTGTCAGCCTTCACAACACAGGGAAAGAGAAGTTCCTCTTCTTTGGACACCAACCCTCTCCTTCTCTTCCCTTCTCTTCCTTCCCCGGGAGTGCTAGGGGATGTTGCTGGAAGTGAGGGCTGACCGTCTATAGATAACCTCTCATACGTTATCTCTTTGGAGGTATTTGTAGGTTAGGTATGACAGGTATTATTGCCCCCATTTTATGGATGAGAAAACTGAGGCTCGGAGAGGGTGTGTGGCCCACAATCACACAGCTAGAAAAATGTTATAAGAGGGATTTGAACCGAGAGCCTGGTGATTTCAGTCCAGTATTCTGTTTCCTCTGCTGTGATGCCTAGATCACAGAACTTGAGAGCTGGAAGGTACCTCACAGTCTCCTAGTCCACCTACCTATTCAGAGAATAAGCAGATCTACAGCCTATCTGACAGATTTTGACCCAGCCTCTGCTTGAAGATATCCAAAGAGCAGGGAAGCTCACTACCTCCCCTGGTAGGTAGTCCTCATTATTAAAGACGTCTTTCCTTTGACAAGTCTTTAAATTTGTCTCCTTCTGCCCCTTAATAATTGAGTCGGCTGCTACTGCTTCTAACTGAAGGCTAATGAGGGTAAGGTCATGGGATCCTTGGATCAGAGCTGGAAGGGACCTTCGAATTCATTTCATTCACACTCCTCAGTTTATAGGTGAGGAAGCTGAGACTCAGAGAGGAAAAGAGGTTTGCCCAGGGTCACAAAAATAATAAGCAGCATGCTGCCGTGGCTCCAATTCCTGGGTGGGAAATTCACAAAGTTCATTTGTTCATTCATTCAACATTGATTCATTCATTTGTTCAACATTTATTCAGCAGTCGCGCATGCATTTATTCATCAGTGATTCAATAATTCATTGGATAATCATTAATTCATCCATTCAACATTAATTAATTAATTCGCTTGGAGTCCATTCATTCAACATTCATTCATTCATTCATGTGGCATGAATTCCATTTCCACGCTCTCCCGGTGCACAAACTTCAGTCTCCCCCCTTTTTGCCTGGGTCCCCAGTGTTCTCAATGCTCTCCTTACCTCCTCCTGGTAAAATCCCTGGCTTCCTTCGAAGCGCAGTTTGGAGGACACCTCCTATGTGTGACTTTTCCTGATTTATCCTACCCTTTCTCCTCTGTCCAGTTACTAGCAGATGTCCCCTTTCAAAATTGTGTTGTGTTACTACAAAGCTGATAGGTGGCACGTTGCATAGAATTTTGGATTAGGAGACAGGAAGAATTGAGTGCGAATCCTGACTCAAATGTTACTGACTGTATGACCCTGGGACACTTCACCTCAGTCTGCCTCAGTTTCCTTATCTTTAAAATGGGGATAATAATAGCACCTACCTCCCAGGGTTGTTATGAGGCTTAAATGAGATAATATCTGTGAAATGCTTTGGAGACTTTAGAAGTCTTTGCTAGTCCTCCATAATCTTAGCGCCTTTTCACTGAGACTATGGCCAGTTTATCTTGTATGTATCTTGTTTGTACTGAGTTATTTTTGTTTTGTCTCTCCTTTCCTTTCCACCACCCCCATCAGACTGTCCTTGAGAGCAGGGATTGTCCTTTGACTTTCTTTATATCCTCAGCACTTAGGGTAATGTCCAGTGCACAGTAGGTGCTTAATAAATGCTTGTTGGGGGGAGAGGGAAGGGAAAAAAGAAATTTATATGATATTATATTACATTATTATGATATTATATATTTGAAAGGAAAAGCAAGTTGTACATAATAGATTAGCAGTTTCATGTGCAAGCATTTTAAAAAATTATACTGTTATGGAAATGTGTGTTTTATGCCATAGATTAAAAATTAAATAAGTAAAAAAATTAAAAATGCTTGTTGACTGACTGAAAGAGCATTATATAAATGTTAGCTAATATCATTGAGCACATTTTATATTCATTTATTTCTATACATTCATTTATTTCTATGAATTTCTATTCATTTATTTCTCTAGCTGCCCTATCTCATCAGTGGAATGTAAGCTCCTGGAGGTTAAGGATTGTTTCGGTTTGATCTTTGTACTCCTGCACCTGGCAATGGTGCCTTGCACATAACAGGTGTTTAGTAAGAGTTTATTGAATTCAGTCGAAGAATCATTTCTTAAGCACCCCCAACCCGGACCATGTGTCAGCAACTGTGTAAAGTCACTGGGGATAAAATGAAAAAAAAAAACAGCAGTCCATGTTCTAATACGGCAGACATCGTATAAATTAATTACGTACACACAAGGTATAGACAGAGTAGATGGGAGGTAATCTCAGATAGAAGGCACTAATAGCACCATAGATTTGGGCTGCATCTTAAAGGAAGCCAGGGAAACTGAGAGTAGGATTCAAGGAGGGAGAGCATTCTGGGCATGGGGGCCAGCCAAGGCATAGGTGTGGAGGTGAGAAATGAAGGGTCATCTATGAGGCCAATGTGACTGGCCCGCCTCCAGTAGAAGAGAAATTCCTGAGAGAAAAGGATTGTTTTGTTCTTGTCTTATTGTCCCTAGCACTTCACACAGTGCCTGGCACATAGGAGAGCTTAATCACCCAGCAGGTATTGATTACTAGGTTCCTATGTGCGAAGCATCATGCTAAGCACTAGGTGTTCAAAGGAAGACACTTCCTGCCCTCAAATAACTTACACCCTAAGGGGGGGGGCAACATGTAAATAAACAGGTATATACAATATATGTACAGACTAACAAGACGGAAGGGAACCTTGGAGGAGAAGGAAGATAGAAAAGTCATCAAAGGCAGTATAGCTCATTCATTTTTCAAGTGTGCTAAGGCAGATTTTTAAGTGGCAAGCTCCTTAAAGGCAGAGACCTTTCTCTCTTCTCCCTGTCCTAGTCTCTATTTCTCTCTCTCTCTCTCTCTCTCTCTCTCTCTCTCTCTCTCTCTCTCTCTCTCTCTCTCTCTCTCTTTTCCCCCCTCTCTCTCTCTTTTTCTCCTTCCTTTCCTCCCCTTCTCTATTTGCTCTTTATTTTCCCTTTACTCCTCCTTCTCTTTCTTTTTTTTCCTGTTCCTCTTCTTCCTCGCCTTCTCCCTCTTCTAGCAATAGAGGAAGTGCAAGGTGGGATTTGGTTAAGAAGACCAGGAAAAGTCTCTTCCACTTGATTTCAGTCTTGAAAGAAGCCAGGGATTCTAAGGGCCTAGGTGAGGAGGGGGAGCACCCGGGGCGAAGGCAGCCAAGGCATGAAGACGGGCCGTGGAGTGCCGCACGGAGAGAACAAAGAGGCCAGTGTAAGTGGATCGTAGAGTGTGTAAAGAAGAAGAAAGTGTAAGAAGACTGGAAATTGTAAAGGGCTTCGAACACCCGGAGGCAGAGGACTTTGTGTACGATCCTGGAGGTAGTAGGGACCCGCTGCAGTGTGTTGAGTAGGGGGGCTGGGATGACATAGTCAGATGCATATTTTAGAAAATGCAGATGGGTAGCTTAGTGAAAGATGCTTTGGAGTTGGGAGACCAATTACCAGGCTACTGCAGCAGTGCAATGGAGAGGTGCCAAGGGCCTGAACTAGGGGATGGCTGTGAGTGGTCAAAAGGGCAGGCACGTGAGAAATACTGTGGGGGCATATTCACGGAGCAAACATTTACAGAGCACCTAGTGTGTGCAGTATGAAAGCAGTTATTAGCGAGTACTTTAAAAGCACCTACTATGTGTGCAACATTATTAACACGAATTGTTTTTTAAAAAAATCACCTGACAAGTATCTACCATGAGCAAAACTCAAGTTTCCCCAGACACCAACAGTCCTCTGGAAAGGGCATTTGAGGCATTAATCAGCAGGTAGGGGAAGGTTTGGAGGACGGTACCTAAGCTACCGAGAAGTGTTAATTGGCTCCCAATCCTTCACACCATCAGCCCTCTTAAGTCCCTGGTTTGGATTGTGTATCATCAGGCTCACAGCTTCCTCCCTCTCTCCCTCCCTCCCTCCTTCATTCCAGGCCTCTCACCTCCCAGCCAGTGGCTAGCTTGAGGAATCGCCTGAGTGCTTGCAGGCCGTCTTGACCAGACTTCTCCTCCATCTTCTTTCCTGAGCACAGAGACCCAACCCTAACTGACTCCCCCTTTCAACACAAGCCCCCAGCCGAGTCCCCATAGAAAGGCAGTCAGAGAGTGGAGGGAGCTCTGGAAATAGACTCAGAACCACAGGATCTCAGAGTTAGGAGGGAGTTCAGAGGACTTCTGATCCAACCTTGTGTCTGAACAGGAATCGCTGACTAGTCAAGAGCCCCAAGTTCAAATTAAGGTTTTGCTGAATTCCAGCAATTTGATCTTGGGCAAGACTGTGAAGGGCGGCTAGGTGGTGCCATGCTGTGTAGAACGCTGAGCCTGGAGTGGGAAGACTCATCTTCCTGAGTTCAAATCTCAGACATTTACAAGCTCTGTGATGCTGGGCAAATCATTTAACCCCATTTGCCTCAGTTTCCTCATTTGTCAAATAAGCCGGAGAAGAAAATAGCAGACCACCCCAGCATCGTCGCAAAAAAAAACCCGAAATGGGGTCATGAAGAATGGGACAGTCCTGAACAACAACCAAACACCAAGAAGTCTGTGAAGTGAGGAGTTTCATAGGCTCAAGGGACCTCAGCGAGCATAGAATCCAGCCTCTGCACTTCATAGCTCATAGGAGCATGGCTCAAGAGGCCCTCTGCTGCGACCTCCTCCTTTTACAGATGGGGATACTGAGGAAATTGCCCGTCACACAGGCAGTAAGTCACACAACTGAGATTCAAGGCCCACCTTTGATAAGGACGCTGCCAATTGGCTGCTTCACAAGGGTCGTTACGAAGACGGCACTTCGTAAACCTTAGGGAGTTATTGAAAATGTGAGCCATTAGGGTTGTTGGTAACACGTGGGGCAACCAGCCTGTGCACACATAGCTCTGCCCAGCTCTGTCCCACTCACTTTCCTCCTGCCCTACACCCAAAACACAGACACACAGACACACACAGACACACAGACACACACAGACACACAGACACACAGACACACAGACACACACACACACACACACACACACACACACACACACACACACACACACACTGAATGTTGGCTTGTTTGACAATCAACAGCCGCTCAGAAAAGAAGGGGAAGAGACTGACAAATGCAGGGTCCCAACACCAGGCTGATTCGCCACAGAACCCCTCTTGTATCTGTTTAAAACCTCTACTCCCAAACCAATGCAGAATATGGACAGAGGGACTGGAGGAGTTTCAGAGAGGAAGTCGCTGGACAATTTCTTTTCCTATGTAGTGGCAGTAGGCATGGCCCCACGCCATTCCAAGTCATCCTTGACCAGTGGCTGGACAAAAGATGCACTGCTCCCTTATCCCCGCTTTCCCCCTTCTCCCCACATCACTTACACATGACGTTGAGGAAGATGTTGCCAGATGCCAGGACCACCTTCTCCCTCGTGGCTCGGTCATAGATCCCCACGTGACACTCATAGGGCCCATTGTCGGAGATCCGGACCTCGGGCAGCCTGGGCATGTGATGGAAAGGAGGAAAAAAAGAAAGAGAAGCATGAGGCCTAGGGCCATGGTGGTCCACTGAGAGGATACCAGGGAGCAATGAAGAGCCTCGGGCAGCCACTACGGAATCAACCATCAGAGTGGTCACAAAGGGGGAGGGGGTGTCTCCCTCTTGTCATCTGCTTGGTTACTCCACGTCCCTCTATAAGGCTGGGTCCTCCTTTTCCACCTCTGCACCTCCCCACTAAAATAAACAACACATCCCCGAAACAAAAACAAAAACTGATAAAAAAACAAACCAATAACCCAAGAGGCCAAACCACGGGGCAGAGGGAGTTAGCACACAATATGTCAGAGCTGGGAGAGCCCTTAGAACACAGAATGCCATAGCTGATGGGATTCTTAGAACAGAAAATGGCAAGATTGGAAGAGAAGCAGAAAGCTGGGAAACAAATTTTACAACCAGTGTCTCTGATAAAGGCCTCATTTCTAAAATATATAGAGAACTGAGTCAAATCTATAAGAATATAAGTCATTCTCCAAACTGATAAATGATCAAAGGATATGAACAGGTCGTTTTCAGGTAGGGAAATTAAAGCTATCTATAGTCATATGGAAAATTGCTCTAAATCACTATTGATTAGAGAGACAGAAATCAAAACAACCTTGAGGCACCACATCACACCTATCAGATTGGCTGACGTGACAAAAGAGGGAAATGATAAATACTGGAGAAAATATGGGAAAATTGCAAACCTAATGCGTTGTCGATGGAGTTATGAACTGATCCAACCATTCTGGAGAGCAATTTGGAACTAGGCCCAAAGGGCTGTAAAACTGTGCTTACCCTATGCCCCAGCAATACCACTTTTAGGTCTGTATCCTAAAGAGATAATAAAATGGGAAACAACCACATATACAAAACTATTCATAGCAGCTCTTTTTGTGGGGGCCAAGAACTGGGAATTAAGAAGATGCCCATCAATTGGGGAATGGCCGAACAAGTTGTGGCATATGAATGTAATGGAATACTATTGTGCTCTAAGAAATGAGCAGGCGGACTTCAGAAAAAAACTGGAGACTTTTATGAATTGATACTGAATGAAGTGAGCAGAACCAGAAGAACATTGTACACAGTGACAGCCACATTGTACAATGACTCTCCTTGATAGATTTACCTCTTCTCAGCAATGCGAGGATCTAAGAAAACTCCAAAAGACCCACGATGGAAAATGCTATCTATATGCAGAAAAAAAGAACTATGCAGTCTGAATGCAGATTGAAGCCAACTATTTGCTCTAACTCTTTTTTGCAACGTGACTAATGTGAAAATATGTTTAATATGAATGTATACATAGAGCCTATATCAGATTGCAAACCATCTTGGGGAGGGGAAGGTAAGGAGGAGGAGAAAATTTGGAACTCAAAATCTTATGGAAGTGAATGTTGAAAACTAAAAATAAGCAAGCAAGTAAATAAACAAACACATATACACATAAATAAATAAATTCATAACTAAATACAAACATACATAAATAAATAAGAAAAAAGAACAGAGAATGTCAGAGCTGGGAGGGCCTTTAGAACATAGAATGTTGGAGCTGAAACACAAAATGGCAGCCCTGGGAGGGACCTATTTAGAAGATGTTTAGATATCCTTTAGAAGGGAGCTCAGAGGACATCTGGTCCAACCTTGCATCTGAATAGTAATTCTGGACTACAGTCCTTTCACTGTAGGCCCAAGCTCAAATTTAGGTTTTTACTGTTTTTTAGCTGTTTGACTTTGGGCCAATGAACTGAGGGATTTTGTAGGATCAAGAGAGGTAAGGGAGAGTCTTTCAGACTCAAAGTCCGAGAGACTGTCAGGGCTGGGAGGCACCGGTTGTACTTCCCATCTCAAAGTCTGTTTTGAGATGCACTTAGGGAAAATGACTTGTCCAAAGTCATAAAGATGGTGTCTGGGGGCTTAGGGTGACCCGTGGCTTTGGGGGAAGTCTGACCTCTGACCTTCTTTCTACTTCTTTTCCTTCCTACAAGCACTTGTCTCCCTTGGTCACTGCAGGAGCAGTTCCTTTCCACCTTCACTAGGGCCTCCCTTTGGCATCCAGGCTGCCAGAGAGCCTCTGGCTGTACTGCTCCCTCCCCTCCTCCTCTCAGGGGAGTCTTCAGGACTTAGCTCTAGCTAGCTTGTTATTATCAACCACTTCATTTTAAGACTCACTTTACTCTTGTGATTCAGCTATGTGTCTCTGTCTCCCTCTTCATCTTCAGTCTCCTTGCCTTGTGACTCACTGTTCTCTAGATGAACTCCCTCACCTGAAGTCTTTCTTTTCATCCATTGTTCTACAGATCCAGCCAAACTCTCTCCCCTTTAGGGAGTGAGGGAACCCAGGAGACATTGACACGCAGCACGGAGAGGGTGGGTGGGACCCTTTCCTCCAGCAGAGGCAGGAAGGACTGATTGTATGTCATCCCCGATGCTGTCTGAGAATACTGAATTCCTGTTGTTTGGAAGCTCAGTCTCCCTGGGGCTCAGGGCTGCAAGGAGCCCCAGGGACTCTGTCTGCCTCTGCTTGTGTCCTGGCCAAGCAATCTGAGTCAGCCAACAAATGACAGTTATGATGACAGCCATCTAGATGATCCATCCTGGAGAGAGGTACACAGGTGAGGTGCTACAGGTGATACAGAAGTGATAGGGATTTTAATGACAGATACCTAGATATACTCAAGTGACCCATGAAGGTCTCAGTTTAGGGAGAGATCATAGATTTAGAGCTCAAAGAGACCTTAGACATTATGTAATTCAAATCTTTCATTTTGTAGACGAGGAAATTGAGGCCTAGATAAGGGAAGTGACTTCTCTGAGGTTACAGAGATAGTGACGGGAATGGGATTTGAACCCAGGTCCTCTGACTCCAAAGGATTTGTCATTTCCACTGCACTATATTGTCTCTTTGGTAGCATCTCCACTATGCACATGCCACCTGTGCAACTGTTGATCAAGAGCATGCCAATTATCTGGTTGCCCACTGCCTACGTAGATGTCACCCAAGCTTATATTATCTATAGGAGTGCGTGTAACAACAATGCTGCTAGCAGCTGCTGTGGAGGTATAAGACCAACAATACCAGCACACAGCAGGGCTGCTAGCACAGGTTCTTTGATCTGCTTTTCTAAGTAAAGCAACTTTAAGGGGTTTACAATTCTCACTTTAATTAAACATTCATATATCACTCATTTAGTTCAGGGGAAAAAGTCAGCACTCTGAACTTCAGAGCAAATACAAACAGAAAAAATAACACAGATCAACAGAAAGGCTTCTAGCTGTCTGACCAAAGCTATACACACATAGTTACCAGAGAGAGAAGAACCAACATCTGGGTTTTCAAAGGGGGGTGGGGGTGAGGGTGGGGGTGCTGCTCCTTAACAGCTACCCAGAGTTTCCACACCAACACTCTTCCAGTGAGTGAGTCCCAAGTAAAATGCTAACCTCAGTGTATATGTATATATATATATGTATATATATATATATATATGTATATATATATATATATATATACATATATATACACACATTTCTTCAGGGTCAGGGCACTTCGCACCTGGAGGGTTTCACACTTCTCATGACCTAATTAGCAAAAGGGTGTTGGCCTTTCTACAAACAAAGGCAAGACTCAGTCAAAGGCATTGATTGTCTTAGTGTTGAGAAGCACTCCAAAACAAAAGACAATAAAAGTCCCATTTTGCTCGCCCTTACAGTGAGGAAGCAATGCATTCCAAGCATGAGGGAAAGTCTGGGCAAAGGCATGGAGGTGGGAGAAAGGAAGTCATGTGTGAGGAACATTAAGAAAGCACAGAGCTAAGTTATAAGTGACATGTGGAGATGAGAGATGCAGTCTTTTCGTGCTAAATACCATTTTGACATATGATCAAAGTGATGGGTGGGTGAGTGGTATGTGATACGAAATAGAAATAGAAATTATTTATCATATAAATACTTAGTATAGACTTGTATTTATTAATAATTATACAATTAAGATACATATATATAATATCTACATACAGACATACATAGATATTTTGTCCTTGTTTAGTCACTTTTCAAATGTGTCTGACTCTTATAACCCCATGTGGGGTCTTCTTGACAGAGATATTGGAGCTGCCATTTCCTTCTCCAGCTCATTTTACAGATGAGGAAACTGGGGCAAACCTGGTCCAACCTTGCATCCGAATAGTAATTCTGGACTAGAGTCCCTTCACTGTTGGCCCAAGCTCAAATTTAGGTTTTTACTGTTTTTTTTTTTAGCTGTTTGACTTTGGGCCAACAGGATTATTAAGTGACTTGCACATAGCTAGTTAGTGTCTAAGACCAGATTTGAATTCAAGAAGAGATTTTGAATTTAAGAAGAGGAATCTTTTTGACTCCAGGCCTGGTACTTTGTCCACCATTCCACTTAGCTGGGCCTACACACACACACACACACACACACACACACACACACACACTGCATATACATATATATACGTGTATATATGTATGTATATATAAGCACGTACATATAAACACAATACAGGTTGTTCCTAAAGTCTGGACACATAGGCAAAAATGTATATTGTCAAGAAATGAAATGAATGAAATTTTCGACAACATCTTATCTAATTGGAATATTAACAAATAACATCTTCAATGTGATTTCCATCATTGGTGATGCAAAGGTTGATGCGCTTTGCAAGATTCAAGTGAACTTGATGCAGTAACTCCACATTTCCCATGTGTCCAGACTTTAGGAACACCCTGCACATATGCACACACACACGCACACATGCACACGCACACACACACACACATATATAATGTGTATATATATATATAGATAGATAGATAGATAGATAGATAGATAGATAGATAGATAGATAGATAGATATGGAAGTCAGTGGTACATCTATAGGTGGCATATATAGGTGAGTGGTAGATGTACAGGTGATGCGTAGGTGACACAGATACAGAGTTGACTTCTGCAGGGGACAAGTATGCCTGTATTGAAGACAGGAATGAAGTAATAAAAGAATGAATATTAAGGACTTACCACATGCCAGGCATATGCTAAGAACTAGGATACAAAGACAAAAAGTAAGACAGTCCCTGCCCTCCAGGGGAGTGGTGACCAAGGAGGAGTGTTTGGGGATGGTGAATAGAGTCTGAGGGCAGTGGGTTGTCCCATCTTTCCCAGGAATAGGGATATATTGTTTTGATTACTGTTGGGAGAGGGGGAGGGGTGGCACGTGTGATAATATGCTGCCTGCCTGGTGAAATTGCCCCAGCACAGCAAAGCCCAACATGGCGCTCCAGTTCTACTTCCCTCCCCCTCCATTCTACAGGCTCAATTGTACCGAGGACACAAGTTTGATTTTGTTGCAGCCTGGCTCTTTGTCCCTAATCTTAGCTTTTACTTCAGCTGCCTCACCTCTAAAGTGGATTAAACATCCCAGAGAGCTCCTTTCCCCAGGAACCGAGTAGCATTGATCTGCTGACTGGTTAGCGGGCCATCTACAGATAACAGGGGGCTGGGCAGGGGCTTCTTTTCACCCACAATGGGCTGCAATCAATAAACTATTAATAACTGCAAAGGTTTAGGGAGAGATCAGTGTAATATAGGTTAGCGGCAGGAGTTTACCAGCACTGATGGTTTCTCAGAAGGGCAAGTCATTATGTTATTGCAGACAAAAGTACATGGGAATCACATGCCCTGAGCTAGCCTTGCTAGCTACACCAGCCTTGGCTGGGCATGATAAGGTTCAAAAGAACAGGGATGGGCTTTGGGGGCAGCAGTGGCCATGGAAGCCCCAACATGGCTGTACTGGCTCTCTGAACACCTGTGTCTGTTTTACTGGTCAGATTTGTCTCTGAATCACAGATTCTGAAAGTAGGAATGGGACTTAGAATATAAAATGTTTGACTATAGGAGTCAGAACTGGGAAGGCCCTTAGAATGGAGAATGTCAGAGCTGGGAGGGCCCTTAGGACACAGGAAGTCGGAGCTGGGAGGGCCCTTAGGACACAGGATGTCAGAGCTGGGAGGGCCCTTAGGACACAGAATGTCAGAGCGGGGAGGGCCCTTGGAACGGAGAAGATGAGGGGTAGGAGAGGATGCAGGTCTCACGATGTCCAAATTGGCAGAGGACTCAGCATTTTAGATCTAGAAGAATATCAGGGAGTTTAACTTCCTTCCCAGTTGCCGGAATCTGCTGCATTAGCATCCTTGACCAGGAGTCACATCATCTGCTTCGAGACCTGCCATGGCTGGGTGGGATTTGGGATGTAAGAGGACCAAAGAACCTTGCCAGTCCCTTCCCCATTCCCACAGGTCATCAATCCCATAGAGTGCCCACCCAAGCATCTACTCAGACAGAAGTCTTGATGGATAATTTCAGGGAGGGGCAAGGTTGCTAATCAGAATGTCTGTTTCAAAGGTCAGGGTTGTCCTTACAAAACTGTGGTTATACTATAAGCTTTTAGCGGACAGGGACTGCTTTTGTATGAGAACGCCTAGCATCCGGTATGGTGCCTGGAACATGGTAGGCATATTTAAAAATGCTTGTTGAATGAATGAAGTGAAGGAACATCTCTAACTTCCTTTAAATACCCTAGATTTAGTTTAGGAAGCTAAGAAGGATTGGCCTTGGTTAGTAGTTGGATGGGAGACACCAGGTACAGGAGGCTTCTTAGGAACAGGTATAGGAGTGCTGGGTTTGGAGTCCGATGGCCTAGGTCAGGTCCTCAAGGCCAAATCTGGGGTGGCCTTGAGGCCTAAAGTTCCCCACCCCTGTCCTAGGTCCTTTGCTTGCTACCACCTGTGTGAGTTTGGACGAGCCTCTTCACCAGTCTAGACCCCAACTTCTCCAGCTGCAAAATGAGAGGCTTGTACCAAACGACTTCCGAGGTCTCTTCTTGATCTGAATCTATGGGCCTATGATCTGAAGTCAGCCAGTTTGATGGGGACACAGAACGCCTGAAGGGAAGTAACACGGCAATGAGATGAAACTCATCCTGTGTCTATTGTCCGGGAATCTCTCCAACCCATTCTTGAGCATGTTTCTATTTCTATCCTGTACAACCCCTCAGGGTAACGAGTCCCCTATAGTTACTCCCCACTGAGTAAGTAGAACAGCCTTTGATTTCCTGAAAACCACGTCCATCCAGCTTCCTGGAGAGGCTCTTGCTTTCGTGTCTGGGGTTGGGTGAGCAGGCCTATGTTTGCTCGCTCTCAAACACCTTTCATGGTCATAGAGACTTTGATCAGATTCTCTTTGTCTTCTTAGAGGGGAGAGTCCTAATTTTTTGGACTAAAAATGGTGACTTTCCTTTTCTTTTTTTTTCCTAGGAGATGAGGGGAGAGGAAAAGTCTGAAGCACAGGGAAGCTGTCTGTTCTCTTAAGTAGGTTAACCCTGTCCCCAGCAACCTTCCCATGGCTCATTAGCTTAGCCAATCTCTTGAAGTGATCGCAAATCAAAATTAGTGTCATTTAGCTGTTTGTTGGTCCTTCTCACTCTACTCTAAGGAGACTATAAGTAGGGCATGAGAGACAGGAAAGTAATAGAAGGAATCCTGAACTTGGAAGCAAGAGACCTGGATTCTAGTCCTGATTCTTTCACTAAATAGGTGGCTTCTTTTGAGCCTCAGTTTCCATATCTGTGTGTGTGTGTGTGTGTGTGTGTGTGTTATGTAGTTGTTATGTTCAGAGCACTGTGCTGGGTTCTGGTGATAACAGAGACACAAGGGAGTAGAAGGATGGATGGATTTGGAGTCCAAGAATCTGGGTTCAAATCCCACAAACTTAAAACTTGTGAGTCTTTGGGCAAGTCACTCAGCCTCTGTTTCCTCGTAGAAATCTAGGGAGGCTGCACTAGACGGCTTCTGAGGTGATCCAGTGATAGTCTTGAAGAGCTTATGTTTTCATGGAGAGGAAGAACAAGTTCACATATAATTGTAATTGGTGTGTGCTGGTAAATGTTTAACAACCAGCTCTCTGGGGGTGGCGATAGTGGTGTGCATGCCCAACACACTTTTAAGTTTAATATGCATGATTAATATTCTCCCCATTGCTTTTTTAAGTCTAGTTAATCGATAAACATTGGATCAAGCTGGAATTTGTAGTGTTTATTGATTTCTGAGGTGTAAGCACTCGCACTGAATATTTAACAACCAGCTCTGGTTCTAGGACAACCTCGATTTTGGTACAAGATAAGTTCAAAGGAGAAATCTAAACAAAGTACCACAAAGAGCTTTGAGGTATGAGAGGTTAAATTCGTGTGTGTGTGTGTGTGTGTGTGTGTGTGTGTGTGTGTGTGTGTGTGCAGGTGCAGTGGGGAAGAGGGATCATGGAGAGCTTCCATGGAAGAGAGGCCATCTGTGTTCTGCTTTGAAGCAAAAGGACTTTGAGGGATAGAGATAGGGAGTCCACCCAGGCATAGGCAGGGAATAAGCAAAGGACCCGGTCAAGAAGAGTGGGAGGACAATGGCAGACAGACAACAGTCCAGTTTGGCTGAGAGAAGGAGGGGAGATACAGGATTTGGCAACAGGTGACCTGGTTTCACCCCAGAGCTTCTACTTACTATCTGAGTAACTTTCTGCTTAGCTAAATTCAAAGACCTTTTCTCAGTCCTCGTCCTTCTTGATCTCTACTATGCTGTTGACCACACCCTCCTCCCTGACCCTCTCTCCTTTGGTGGTGCTTCTCCTATCTATCTGGCTGATCCTTCTTACTCTTCTTTGCAGGGTCATCACCTATGTCCCACCCCTAGGCAGAGGTGTTGCCAAGGGCTCTCTCCTCTCTTTTCTTGACACTTCCCATTGGTGACCCCCTCTATCCCCGATTGTTCAACTATCGTCTCTACACAGGAGACTCTTAAGTCTCCACAGCTAGCCCTCAACTCTCTTCTGAGCTCTAACCTAGCATCTCCAAAAGCCTGCCAGACATGTCCACCTGGGCGCCCCTTAGGCATCTCAAGCTTAATGTCTCCAAAACAGAACTCGTCATCCTCTCAACTTCCCTCTTTCTTTGTAAGCTACCACCATTCATTCTTCCAGTCACCCAGACTTGAACCCTTGGAGTCACTCCTAACCTCTCACCCTCATTCACTTACCTCTCATAGCCAGTAAGTTACTGTTGATTCTACATTCACACAAAGTCTCATACCCTCTTCTCTCCACTCAAACCACAACCACACCAGTTTGAGCCCTTATCACATCTCTCCCAGACTATCACAAAAGCCTGCTAATTGGTCTCCTGGCCCAGTTTCTCTTTTCTCCAATCTCTCTCTGGCAGCTGCCAAATAGATGTTCTTAAAGTACACATCCGGTGATGTCATTCCCATCTCAAGCACTCACTGGCTGTGTGATCCTAAGCAAATCATTAACCTCTCTCAGACTCAAGTTTCCTCATCTGGAAAATGAGGATAAAAACACCTGAATAGATACAGAAAGTAGTTAGTAAGCACTTACTATGTACCAGGCACAGATACAAGGAAACTGTCCTTACCCAGGGAGCTTATATTCTAATGTTATTGGGTTTGTCCTTTGTTCTCAAAGAGGACCATGACATCAGGGAAATGATGACATGACTCAAAGTTGATTTGAGTAGGGGAGGGCTGTGCAAGGTCACCAGCCTCACTTTCTCCTCCAGAGCCACCTGGGTCCAATGACCAGATATTCATCAGGATGACTGGAGATGGCCCAGGATGCAGTGGGAGACCCTGGCCCTTTTAGACTAAGGTCTTTTCATGTACTCACTTAGAGTGAAGTAATGCCCATTTAGAAACTGAGGCTGGTGACCTTGCACAGCCTTCCCTCATTCAAATCAAAGTCAACTGAAAGTCATGTCATCATTTCCCTGATTCATTCATTCTTTCCTTCCTCCCTTCTTCTTTCCTTCCTTCCTTCCTTCCTTCCTTCCTTCCTTCCTTCCTTCCTTCCTTCCTTCCTTCCTTCCTTCCTTCCTTTCTTTCTCTCTCTCTCTCTCTCTCTCTCTCTCTCTCTCTCTCTCTCTCTCTCTCTCTCTCTCTCTCTCTCTCCCTCTCTCCCTCCCTCCCCCTCTCCCAGTTCACTCTGAAGCTCACAGATTGGACCACATTAGGTCTCTGCCTGAACTTTGCTTAATGGCTGTATTTTGGGCCCTCCTGCTTTAGAGGAAAAGACAAAACAAAAAGGGGACCTGGAAATCCAGGCTGGAGAAATGAAGGGGAAGGGAAAAAGAGGGGCAAGGCTGCTGGTGAGGAGCTGGGAGTGAATTGAACATGACTGGGGCTCCGTATGAGACTTTGATCTCACCAGTCTCACAGGGTTCTTGCGAGGATCAAACAAGATAACATACATAAATACTTTTTAAACTTCAAAGTGCTATCTAAATATTTAATATTATTGTTATTCCCTTTCTCAAGAGGCTTCTCTGGCTCCCTATTGCCTTTAGGATAAAATAGAAATACCACTATTGGCATTTAAAGTCCTTTATAGGCTAGCTCCAATCTATCCTTCAAGGCTAATTATACCAGTCATTTTTCAGTTGTATCCAACTCTTTGTGACCCTATTTGGGGTTTTCTTGGCAAAGAGACTGGAGTAGTTTATCATTTCTTTCTCCAGCTCATTTTACAGATGAGGAAACTGAGACAAACAGGGTTAAATGACTCACCCAGGTTCACACACAGCTAGTAAGTGTCTGAGCAACGTTTGAACTCTGGTCTTCCTGACCCCAGCCCTGGTGCTCTATCCACTACACCGCCTAGCTGCTCCTTGCCAGATTACTATGCATTTATTTAGTATAAGATTTGGCTATCTATGAATATGCTGTATCTCCTCAGTAGAAAGTAGGTGCCTTGAAGACAGAGGTTATTTTATTTTTGTCTCTGTATCCCCGGCCCCTAGGCAGCTAGGTAGCTCAGTGCGCGGAGTGATAAGACCTGCAGTCAGGAAAACCTCAGTTTAAATTTTGCCTCAGACTTAGCTGTGTGACCTTGGATAAATAACTCGACCTCTTTCCACTTCAGTTTCTTATCTGTAAAATGAGAATAATGAGATCAGGGTGGATATCATTGTAATAATGATACCAAGGTTTATATCATTATAATAACTTCAGGGTAACGATATCAAGAAGCAGGGTTATTGTGAGGACCAAAGGAGATTTGTGTAAGTGCTATATAAATGCTAGCTTTTATTAGTATTAGAGTTCCTGGCATATAGTTGATGCCTAATAAATGTTTTTTGATTGACTGAGTAAAGTGTTTATGGATCTTATTTATGGCTCTTCTCTGGTATGGATTCTTCTGACTGTCTATTTAAAAAAAATAACTGTGGGTGCAGATTTTGTAAAATGCTTTGTAAACCCTGAGGAGATGGAAGAATGTGAACCTCTCAGATGACTTGCAAAGGACTTTGCTTCCTTTGGCCCACCTGGCTCAGGGCCTGTGCCCTGGGCCGCCATCCAAGCTGTCAGTGCCCAACGGCCCAATCCTACCTGGGAGGAATGAGGAGGTGGACAGGCAGCCCTAATAAAAATGCCCCCCATGCCTCTGAAAGCCCCAAAGTACTGTTGAAATGTGCGCTAATGAAGCATTTGGAAAGTCTGGGCTCCTTTTGGGAAAATGGCCTTTGTGTTCAGTCCTGTGGCTGGGCCATTTGTAAAGCATTTGCAGAGAGTGATCTCCACAGCCAGGTAGAATATCACTATTTGCTCTGCTCCTGTGGTGGAGGCTTGTGTCCGGCCACAACTGCCTGCCTTTCTTGGGTGCCCTCGCCAGGAACTCACAGGCTTCGGGCAGGTAGGGTGGGATGCTTCACCCATGAAATTCACGAATGATAAAAGCATATATTGAGCATATACAACATATAAGGGAAAACAAAATTATGAGTGAGACAGTCCATGCCCTCAGGGATAGTCCATCCTAACAGAGGGAGACAACGCATTGCAAAACTTTGTATGTTTAGATAAGACAATCTTTTCCCTCATGGAGTTTATAACTTGATACAAAGACTTTTAACCGTTTTCAATTCCTAGACCATTTTGGCAGTCTGGTGAAGTCAATGGACCCTTTCTCAAAATCATGTTTTTAAATGCATAAAATAAATTATATAATATTATAAAGGAAACCAATTATATTGGAATACAGTTATCAAAATATTTTTACATTCATTCTGACAGATCTGTGAAGTGGAAAGTATAAGCAGCCTGCTTTTACAGATGAAGAAACTGAGCCTCCAATCTGAGGATGCATGGCAAGTAAGTACAGAATAAGGACTCCCAGGTCTCCTGACTCCCAATCTAGCTGGGGAACCTTGCTCTAGGGAGGGCCTGCACTGTCCCCCTGATCTCCCTCTCATTAATGGAGTGCACTGGAATTGGAGTCAGAAGGTCCAATTCCACCTGGGCTAATTTTCATGACCTTGTGCAAGGCATTTCTTTATGAGTTTCAGTTTCCCTCTCTGAAAAAAATGAAGAAGTTAGATCTTATGATCCCATACTGCTTTCTATTTCAGAGGCCCATGAAATCCAAAGATTACTACCATCAGGGGCTGACAAAGATGGAGCCTCTATATCACAGAACTTCAGACCCTAAAAAGAATTCACTTTATGGCAGACACAAGCGATCATCTGGTCTTGGCCTGAAATCTTCAGTGGTGGGGGAAGGGAAGCCCATTTCACTTTTGGCCATTGTTAATTGTTGTTGAGTCATTTCAGTTGTGTCCTACTCTTTGTGACCCCATTTGGGGTTTTCTTGGCAGAGATACTGGAGCGGTCTGCTATTTTCTTCTCCATTGATTGTCAGGAAGCTTTTATTCATGCCTAGCCTGTACTCTCTACTTTGGAATTTCAGCCTACTGAACCAGGTTCTGCCCTATTCCTCTTCCACATACCAGCCTTTCAAATGCTCAGAGGCTGGGATATCAAGTGATCACAGATTTAGACCAGAAGGTGCTTTTGGACTCATCATCAACCCCGCCCCCCTTTCCTCATTTTATAGATGAAGTAACTAAGGACCAGAGTGCATATGACTTGTCTAGGTTTACTCAGCTGGCAAGATGGAATTTGAACCTAGACTGGATCACATTGTCTATCTATAGACAGCAGTCACAACTATAGGGATGAAGACATTCTCCAGGCCAAATATTCCCAGGTTCTTCAACGTATCTTTATGTGGCATGATCCTCAATCCTTTCAACATCCTGGTCACCCTCTTCATATGGCACAGAGTGAAGACCCTTCACCATCCCAGTTACCTTCCCCCAGATGTTCTCCAGTTTGGCTTATCAATGCCTTTGCTCAATCGTGGTACCTAGAACCGAAACACAATAATCCATATGTGATCTGCCTAAGTCAGAGAACAAACAGTGAGAGTATTAAGTCAACAGGTGTTTGTTTTCTTACTATGTATGTGCTAAGTGCCAGGAATACTAGAAAGGTGAATCCATGGTCTCCTGCCCTCAAGGAGCTTACATTCTAAAGGGGAGACGTGTATAGTTATGCATACACATAAGGAGGGAGGGAGAGACAGACACAGAGAAAGAGAGAGACAGAGAGAGAGAGACAGAGAGAGAGAGACAGACAGAGAGAGACAGACAGAGACAGAGAGACAGAGACAGAGACAGAGAGACAGAGGCAGAGAGATGGAGAGAGAGAGAAGGAGAGAGATAGAGAGAGACACACAGAGAGAGGGAGTGAGAGAAGGAGAGAGAGAAGGAAAGAGAGACAGAGAGAGAGACAGAGAGAGGGAGAGGGGAGGGGGAAGAGGAGAGAGAAAGGAAGGAGGAAGGGGGAGAAGAGAGGAAGAGAGGAAGAGAGGGAGAGAGAGAGAGAGAGAGAGAGAGAGAGAGAGAGAGAGAGAGAGAGAGAGAGAGAGAGAGAGAGGAGATGGAAAATAATCTGAACAAGGAATGAGGGACCAGGGATTTTGGCCTGCAAAAGGTGGGATTTGAGTTGAATCTTGAAGGCATTAAGAGAAATTAAGAGACGAGGGTGATGGATTAGGGCATTCCAGGTGTGGTGGACAGCTAATTTGAAGGTAGAGATGGGAGGTGGAATTGTAGGTAGGCCAGCACTACTGCATAGAGTATGAGGATGAGAATAAAAGGGGGCCAGGTAATAAAGGGCTTTAAATGACAAGCAAAGGAATTAATCTTTAATCCTAGAGGTGATTGGAGCAGCTAGGTGGCCCAGTAAATAGAGTATTAGGCCTCTAGCCTCAGACACTTCCTAGCTGTGTGACCCTGGGCAAGTCACTGAAGCCTGTTTGCCTCAGTTTCCTCATCTGTCAAATGAGCTGGAGAAGGAAATGGCAAACTACTGCAGTATCTCTACCAAGAAAACCCCAAAGGGGATCACAACGAGTCAGACACAACAGAAACAAATGGCCAAGGACTAGAGGTAATAGGGAGCCCCTGAAGCCTGCTGATCAGAGGGGTGACGCGGTCAGATCTACATGTTGGCAGCTGAATGGAGGATGAATCGGAGTGGGGAGAGGTCTGTGGAAGACCAGTTAAAAGGACATTGCCCCAACCCAGACTAGACATGATGGATGCCTGAGTTGGGTTGTGGCTGTGAGTAGAGACAAGGATGTGTGTAAGGTAGATATTGTGAAGGTAGAAATGACAAAATTGGCCAGCTGATTGGCTATGTGGGGTGGTGAGTGTGAGGGAGAAGGGTGAGAGCCTGAGTGATTGGGAGGATCGTGGTAACTTGACAGTAATAGGGAAGGTGGGATAAGAGAAGAGCTGGGAGGGGGAAGATAACCAGTTCTGCTTTAGACGTGTTGAATTTTAGATGCCTTTGGGACATTCAATTTGAAATGTCCAAAAGATAGTTGGTGATGTGAGACTGGCGTTCAGGAGTGATACTATGACTGGATATATACATTTGGGAATTATTTGCACAGTGATAACAATGGAATCCATGGGAGTTGAGATCACCAAGGGAAATAGTATAGAGAGAAAAGAGAAGAGGGCCCAGAACCAAACCCCCAGTGGGCGTGACAGGGATGAAAAGTTGGCAAAGGAGAATGAGGATTGATAAGAAAACAAAGGGAGAGTAGTGTCATACAAACCCAAGGAGAGGGTGAACAGAAGAAAGTGAAATGCTGCAGGGAGGTCAAGAAGGATGGGATTGAGAGAAGGCCATTAGAGCTGGCAATTCTCGGAGCACTGGTAATTTTGGGAAGAATAGTTTTAGCTGAATGATGGGGTTGAAGCCGGACTGCTAAGGGATTAGAAGTGAAGGAGAAGAGAAGTAAGGTCACCTAGTGTAAATGGCTTTCCCAAAGAGTTTAGCCATGAAGGGGAGGAGACATCCCCTCCTTTTTCCTGAAAACTGTGTTTCTCCTAATGCAACATAAAATCACATTTGATTTCTGGGAGGACACATTACACTGCTGACTTATCTGAGCTTGCCATCCCCTAAAGCCCTGGAGTGCTCGTGATTGGTGAGGGAATGAGCATAAGCTCATTTAACCAGCTCTATCTAGGTCAGGGGTGGGGAACCTGCTGACTTGAAGCTACATGTGGCCTTCTAGGTCCTTAAGGGTGGCCTTCTGACTGCTTCCAAATTTTTTGTTCTATGAAATTTGGACTCAGTCAAAAAGCTACCCTTAAGGACCTTGAAGGCCACATATGGCCTCAAGGCTGAAGGTTCCTCACCCCTGAACTAGAGACCTCGTCCAGGCTGTCTACAGTAGACGACATTCTGCCTTCTGCCTTGCCACAGATGGCCTTCTACCTCTTGCTTTGACAACACTGATCAAATCTGAGCTAACCTTGCTACTGGAAGGTACAAGACAGGCAACCATCCTGTGGTCCCAGTCACCATCCCGGTCACTCCCCTGACTAAAACATTCTAACTGGCCTCTTCCAGGATCACAGATCATCGATCTAGTCCTTGGACAAGTCACTGAAGTTCCCAAGACCTCAGTTTCCTTCTCTGTAAAATGAGGTGGCTGGACTCGATGAGCTCTAGAGCTATGATCCTATGGTTTTCACCTGTTACACTTAGGGCCTAGGTAGGAAGAACATTGTCCACCTGGAGGATTCAAACACAGTTAGTACAGTTAAGCACACGTCTGTGAGGCCAGTGAGGACAGAAGAGCCCAGGCCAGGAGGTGTTGGAGGGTGAAGAGGTTTGGCAGGACTTTGGGAAGAAAATTTGGTAGGACTAGGAGACCTGATTGTCCCCAAGAACCTAGAAGGTTTTTTTATTAACTCCCCTTTCGGGGGCACATTTCCAAAAACTCAATGTTGCTATTTCTTCCTCCTTCCAACTTAGGAACTCTTCTGATAAGAAGCTATTCAGTGGGCACAAACATCTGTGGCATCAGATGAAAGCTGGGCTGTTAGAAAGGTAGAGGGGACCCCAAAGTGGGGGAGGAAGGGAAAAGATGCAAACATGACCCATACCTTGTGGTGCCCTCTTCTTTCCCACCAGCCCTGATTTGGCCTTGGTGCCTCTCATGGCCTTTGGGTTCAGATCCCCAGAATAGGGTCTGGCTACTCCATCTTAAGGTATTTTCCACTACAATTATAACAGTTTAGAGCTAATGCCATTTTAATTAGCAGCCTGACCGATGCTGTTCCATTACCAACAGCTCATTACGCTGCGCCTTGAGCTGCGATGACCCATTGGAAATGCTTTCTGGCCCTGGTCGGTTCTGGTCCCCAAGTGACACTCTGCATCACTGCCTACTTCTCCTCCCTCTCACTGGTCCCCTGGGACTTGGAGAAGGGAGAGGTGGGCTCGGGAGGCAAGGGGTTTTTGTCCCACAATCACAGATGATTCTTCTACCCTACCCTCATGAGGCCTTCCAGACTGACAGGCATCTGATTATTGAAATTCTTGCATGACGAAGAGGTTGGGGAGGGAGGAGGAAAAGTCCTGATTTCAGAAATCTTGAAAACTGGGTTCTCGTCTTCAAACTGCCATCAATTTGCTATGTGACTTTGGGGGAAGAAATTTAAATTCTCCTAGACTCAGTTTCCTTGTCTGCAAAATGAAGGGTTTGGTCTTGGTGGTACTTAAGATCCTTTTAGTTCTGACATTTTGTCCAAAAATCTCATCTAGTCCTAACATCCTGTGTTCTAAGGGCCCTCCCAGCTCTGACTTCCTGTGTTCTAAGGGCCCTCCCAGCTCTGAAATTCTGTGTTATAGGGTCCCTCCCAGTTCTGATGTTCTTTGTTCTAAGGGCCCTCCCAGCTCTGAAATTCTGTGTTACAGGGTCCCTCCCAGTTCTGATGTTCTTTGTTCTAAGGGCCCTCCCAACCCTGACATCCTGTCTTCTAAGGGCCCTCCCAGCTCTGACCTTCCAGGATTCTGTTGTTATTTAACTCCACTGTTATATGTGACTTCTCTCCCCAACTAACCTGTGAGCTCTGAGAGTCCAGGGATGTTGGGTTTATATCCCCACAGTGCCAGGCTCACATCATAAATAGGCATCTGGTTCTTATTGATGGATGTATCTCTTGGCCTTGCAATGCCTTTCATAAGCCTAGGCCCAGCACTGCTGTCCCCCAGGCTTCCTTAGCTCTTTCCCTCTTGCTGGCCTTCTGTCCTTGGCTTTCTCTTCTTTTTCCCAGATCCATTATTTTTGGGGCTACTTCTTTCCTACCCCACCCCTTCTGGGCCTCCCTTCTTCAGTCTCTCGCTGTTTCCATGGAAACTTTTTCCTCTTCACATTGTCACTGATTCATTTTGGAACCTTACCGGTCGCACTGTCCAAAGGTGAATCAAAAGTGGAGACGAGAAGAGGCTGATCAGGAGGGAAATGGGGGTCCTGTCACTGTGGCTCCTCACCCAGGAGTGACTGGGGACTTCTTTCACACTGGGAGCTGCCTGGGAGACATCTGCTTCTCCCTCCTCAGACTAGTGGCCCCTTCAAGCAGGCACATTAAGACTGACAAGATCACAGAACCTCCGGGGTGCAAGGGACCTCATAATTCATCCAGTTTGAACCCTACCTCGGCAAGAATCCCCTTCAGAGTATCCCCAGAAAGTGAGCATCCAGGACTCAGCCGGAATCCTCCAGGGATGGAGACCCCACTCCCTTCAGAGGTAACAGATTTAATGTTGGGATAGTTTTAAAAGGAATTTTTTTTCTTAGATTCAGTCAAAATCCATATAGCCTAACATGGAGGCACTCTGTATCCCATACCATGTGGGTAGGGGTAGCCTCCATATTAGATGCAGATTAGCTCCATGTTGGGTGATCTGGGCATGTCCAGGTCAATAACAATGCCCTGGCATTGGTTACTACTTTCAGAAGACTCTGGTCAGGGGAAGTTAAAATTGCCCAGAAAAGGAGGTGCTTCTTACACAAGAGTGCAAAGGCCAAGCATAATCGAATATGTTGTTTTACTGAGTGAGTGCCCTACTGATTCCAAAGTGTGCTTAGTGAGCCTTCCCTCCCCCAGAGTGGGAAAGGAGTTTTTCTGTTTCCCAGTAATTATTATCTTTGAGTCATAAGATCACAGAATGACTGAGCTGTTAGGGAAATGGAAAAGAGAACATTAGAACATAGATGGTTTTCTCTGGAAGGGACCTTAGAACATAGAATGCTAAAATTAGAAGGTCTTTTATGTAATGGGCCATTTCATGGAGCACATATGGTGATGGGCCAGTGCCTTTGGGCCCACTACAAGGTGAAAGGCTACCGTCTCATCCCCACACATGTTCCATAGAATGGTCCCTGCTACTCCTTGACCATATAATGTTAGACCTGGAAGAGAGTTTAGAACTAGAATGTTGGAATATAAAATGTCAGAGCTGGGAAGGCCCTTAGAACACAGAGTGTCTGAGCTGGGAGGGTCCTTTGAACACAGAACACCAAAACTGGGAAGGCCCTTAGAACACACAACATCAGAGGTGGGAGGCTCCATAAAACAGAGAACATCAGAGCTGGGAGAGAGCTAAGAACACTGAGTGACAGATTTGGAAAGGATATTAGAAGAGGGAGCATTTGAACATAGAATTTCAAAGCTAGAAGGAATGGTAGATATTACATAGCCTGACACTCTCCTTTTACAAATCAGGACTCTTAGAGGCCTAGAGTTATTAAGAGAATTACCCACTTAGCTTTGAGGTTACACAGGCAAATTACATGGCAGTGCCTGGGTTCTAATCCAACTTTCTGACTCCAAATCTAGCACTTTCTCCCATCATATCATGTTCTAATAAAGCAACTAGCAATGTTCCATTTCTTAGAAACTCAAGAAAAGAACATCCAGGATTGATGAATTAACTGGGTCTTCCGAGGATGAAGGAGGGTATCACAGGGAAGATTCTTCAGTGAGCATAAATCCACATGTATGTTTGGGTGTCAAATCTACCTGCTTGGCTGGGTGGTACTGTCCCCTGGCATTGGTTACAGCTTTCAGTAGACTGGTCAGAGGCAGTTAAAATCGCCTAGAAAAGGAGGCCATGCAAGTGACCACCCCACTGCTGGATGAGCGTGTTTGGGTTCTTCCTTAAGTCTGGCCTGCCTTCTTCACTCCTCAGTGGAAGGCTAATGCTCTGTATTTAGAATGGAGAAGAATAGTAGTCGTAGCTGACATTTCTTATAGCACATTAAAGTGTTATGATTAATCAATTCCGGAATGGAATCAGAATCAATTTGATTTTCCCAAAAGTTTTAAAAAGTATTTTCCCCACAAACTCAACTCGATAAACATTTATTAACTATATTAACATTTATTAAAATAATAAATCTTTAATATAATAAAATGTTTCCTCAACTCAGCTCAACACAACTCAATAAACATGTATTAATTATATTAACATTTATTAATATTAATTCCTTTGTTTGGCAATCAAAGCCCTTCAGCACGTGGCCCCTTCCTACCTCTCCAGCCTTCTTATACTTTTCCCCCTTCACAGCTCTGTACTGGCTGTCCCCTAGGCCCCAGAATGCTTTCCTTCCTCACTTCCACCTCTTCAAGGTTCCTATCAAATGACCCCTTCTCCAGGAGGCCTTTTTCCCTCTGCACAACTATTAGTGACTCTCTGAGGTGACATTGCACTTAGCTTGTATCACTTGGTTCTTTTCAGCTTGTCTCCCTCACTGAAGTGGAAGCTCCTTGAGGGCAGGGACTGTTTTTGCCTTTCTTTATATTCCCAGACCTTAACATAGTGCCTGGAACCTAGCAGGAGCTTAATAAATGCTTGGTAACTACTCACCTCTTGTGTGATGGGTGTTTTGCTAAGGCTGGAAAAGCTAAGACATGACACATTTATATAGCGCCTACTCTGTACCAGGTTCTATGCTCAATGCTCTACAACCATCATCTGCTTTGATCCTCAGGAAAACCCTGGGGGTGGGGGGGAAATGCTGGTATTATCCCCATTTTACAGATGGGGAAACCGAGGCAGAAAGCGATGGAAATGATTTTCCCAGGGTCACGCTGATGTTGGATTTGAACCCAAGTCTTCCTGACTCCAGGTCCAGCCCTCTATGCTCCCAGAGGGCTCCGTGATCTTTTTCTTTTAAGGAGCTTCTGGACCAAAGAGAGTGAAGAGTATCATATATATAAGTAAGAAAATAAGGTCTAACTAGAGGAGGGAGAGAGTGCTAACCCCCGGTGGGGGAGGGAGTGGTAGGGATCGTGGAGAAGGGGGTGCCTGAGCTGAGACTTGAAGGAAGACAAGGATTCTAAGATGTAGAGATGAGGGGGAGCGTAGTATACTCCTAGCTTGAGAGTAAGGGGACACAGCATATGGCAAAGGTGTGGTGATGGGAAATGGAATGGTGAATTTAGGGACCAGCTAATAGGTCAGTTCATGTGCTGTAGAAAAAGTGCATGGGAAGGCAGTCAGGAGACAGATTTGGGAGACTTGTAATCCCAGGCTGAGCTGCTGCTTTTGAGTAGGGGTTGGTGGAAAGGGATGTGGCCAGTGGGGCCTCTTACCCTGTCAAAAAAGAAATGGGATTAGCCTAGAAGTTATGTGATCCAGAGAAGGGAAAATTTGAGTTCAAATCTACCCTTAGACACTTACTAGCTGTGTGACCCTAAACAAGTCACTGAACTCCCCTATGCCTCAGTTTCCTCATCTGTAAAATGGGAATAATAATAGTACCTGTCTTCCAGGATTGTAGTGAGGATCAAATTGGATATTATTGGTAATGTACTTGGCAAAACTTAAAGTGCTACGTAACTTCTAGATCACATTATTGCTTTATTATTAGTATGGCCAGTGCTTGGTGAAGTTGTTCATACTTTTTGTAATTACCCTCTTCCTCTTCTAGATAACCACTAACCATCCTTTTCCAGAATTTTTCCAGCAAAGTCAATTTCACTGGCTGATAGTTGTAGATTCCACTGTCTTTCTCTTTCTTTTTTTCTTTCATCTTTCTTTCTTTCTATCTCTCTCTCTTTTCTTTCTTTCTTTCTTTCTTCCTTCTTTTCTTTCTTTCTTCCTTCTTTTCTTTCTTTCTTTCTTTCTTCCTTCCTTTCTTCCTTCCTTCCTTCCTTCCTTCCTTCCTTCCTTCCTTCCTTCCTTCCTTCCTTCCTTCCTTCCTTCCTTCCTTCCTTCCTTTCTTTCTTTCTTCCTTCCTTCCTTCCTTCCTTTCTTTCTTTCTTTCTTTCCTTCCTTCCTTCCTTCCTTCCTTCCTTTCTTTCTTTCTTTCTTTCTTTCTTTCTTTCTTTCTTTCTTTCTTTCTTTCTTTCTTTCTCTCTCTTTCTTTCTTTCTTTCTTTCTTTCTTTCCTTCCTTCCTTCTTTCTTTCCTTCTTTCTTCCTTTCCTTTCTTCCTTCTAGAGTTCTCCACAATCTTTCCAAGATCATGAAAGGTGTAGCTCACCAATCACATCTGCATGTAGTTCATGGTGGCCAGGTGATAGAAACTTACTAGTGGCAGCTAGGTTCCCTCTTACATAACTCAGGTTCCAACTCCCTATCAGCCCCTCTGTTCCATCCTTTCCAGTCCTAAGATCAATCTCCTTGGCAGAGGAAACAGAAGCTAGTTAAGAAGTGAGCAGCTCTGCCTTCTTCCCATCCTTCATTATCATCATCCTGTATCTTCTGTCACCAAACCTAATGTCTTTTCCATTACACCATGTTGAGCTGGCCATCTTCCCTCTCATTGGGAATCCTTTTATAGACCTGAAGGGTTTATAAACAGGGCAGGAGATAGGTAGCAGGGAGAAAGAAACCCTGTGACTAATAACCTGCTGCATGAGTAAACCAGTTGTAGATGACCAAGCCTCGAAGTAAGAAGAGCCACCTCAGTGACGAGCATCCCCAAATCCAAGTCTTGTTTCCAAGGCTGCTCTGGTTCCATCCCCCACCCCCATAGGATAGAGCATTGCTGCCAGCTACCCTGAACATTCCACAGTGGGGAAAAGATAACAGATCTCCTTTGTACATTGCTTTAAGGGTTACCAAGAGCTTTACTCCCAACAGTTCAACAAGGAAGGTAGTATCAAGTGACAACAATAAGAACAATAATCAAATAATTATTACGGGCAGCGTTTCTATAGTATATTCAGGTTGGCAATGCTTTCCACAAGTATTTCATTTGATCCTTGTAACAACCCTGGGATATAGATGTGATTATTATCCCCATTTTATAAATGTGAAAATTTTATAAATGAGCAAGTTCAAGTGACTTGCTCAGGGTAGCATAGCTAGTAAGTATTCTAAGGCAGGATTTGAACTCAGGTCTAGCGAGAGAAAGAAAGAAAGAAAGAAAGAAAGAAAGAAAGAAAGAAAGAAAGAAAGAAAGAAAGAAAGAAAGAAAGGAAGGAAGAAAGGAAGGAAGAAAGGAAGGAAGGAAGGGAGGGAGGAAGGAAAGAAAGAAAGAAGGGAAGGAAGAAAGGAAGAAAGAAAGGAAGGGAGGAAGGAAGGAAGGAAGGAAGGAAGGAAGGAAGGAAGGAAGGAAGGAAGGAAGGAAGGAAGGTCTTTCTAGCTCCAAGTCCAATCCTCTTTGCACTGTGTCAACAAGCACCTATTAAGCCCTCACAATGTACTGAGCTCTGTGCTAGGTGCTGGGGGTGCAAAAATGAACAAATCCCAGAATGAAGGAGCTTCTACCCTCAAGGAGCTTATGGTATTGGTGGGGACAACATATGTATGTGTAACAGAGGTGATTAGGGGAACCCCCTGATCTTTTGGGGTACCAGCCCTTAACTCCTGTCCTTAGCTCCTGTAGAGCTGGGCATGAGTGGTTTGGCTCAGTCAAAGGCACCCCACGCTGGTAGATCAGGCACTCCCCTTAGTCATCCTGTTAATAAACATATAAAACATAAATAAAAAAATTTTGTTGCAGAAAATAACTAATATATATGTATATATACATATATAAATGATATATTTATAATAAATATTACATAGAACATATAAATAAATATAAACATATATAATAAATAATAAATAAAAGGTCATTTTTCTGAAGAGGGAAGGGAGAAGACACTAGTAGTTGATGGGAATAAGTATCATAGTCCCTGTTAGGTAGGAGGAAATTGAAACTGAGAGAGTAATGGATGAATTCAGAGTCACATAGCTTATAAACATCAGAGGCTAGATTTGAACCCAGGTCCCCAAACTCTAAGACAAAGCTCTTTCCAATGATGACACCATAGCTGCTTCTATTGTATCCCATCCTCTCGGGTGGGAAGTCCAGCATGTCTCAGGAGGACCTATGGAAAATGACCAACCCCCCCCCCCCACTCCTCCCGAGCAGAGCTAAGCCAGTCTGACTTTCCCAGCAGGCCCTGCGGCCCGGTCTGTGGCCCTGTGGGAGGCCCCGGCTGCCTGGCCTGCTGATAGGTGACCCCAGGGCTGAGCTCTGGTCCCTGCTGCTTCATCAAAGCTTTGCTAAAAACAGCTTTGCTTTTGCAGTGGAAAATTGAAACCCCCGGCTTCCTCTTAAGGTTCTTAAACAGGTCAGTCAATGGGGAAAAAAAAGAGGAAAAAAAAAACAATCCCTGCAAACGCATATCCTCCGAAAGTAGGGCAGACGCAATTATTCTTTTCCCATCCCGAACAATGTGGGGCCATCCAGGAGGGAAGAAAGGTCAGGATGGTGAGCCTGATGTATTGTGCTGGGGCGGGGGCAGTGAGGTTGCAGGCTGAGTTGCCCTTCGGGTTCTTAGCAGGTTTATTTCAAAGAAAAAAAAAGGAACCGTCTGGATTCATGCAGGAAATGCAATATACTTTATTCACAAACACCGGTCTGAGGACCTATGAAGTGTCCAGTTCCATATGAAATGCTATGAAGGACACAAGAGGAGAAAAAAAGAGCCAGATGGAGTGGTAATACCAGAGATTTTTGAGATGGAACAGCTGGCTTTGAATTCAACTCTGCTATGTACTAGTTGTGTGACCTTGGACAAGTAACTTCACCCCTCTGGGTTTACTTTTTTCATCTCAGAAAATTGAGGGGGTTGCTATATGATCAGTATCATATATAAGATCTATAAGGTTCCATTCACTTTGAAATCCTGCGACATTGTCCCTACCCTTGGGCAGTTCCATTATAATACCTGGGGCTTTCAAACATGTTCTTGAAGCAGGGTTTTGTGTCATGGACCCTTCTCAAAATAATCTCTTTCAATAATTGAAGGCAGTATAGAGTGCTTTAAGGTTTTACACAGTCCTTTGCAAATCCTATTTCATTTAATCCTCACAATAACGCTGGGAGGTAGGCGCTATTATTATTATACCCATTTTACAGATGAGGAAACTGAGGCAGAGGTCAAATGACTTGTCCAGGGTTACACAACTAGTACTCAGGCTTTTCTTATCCCAGGTCTAGTATTCTATATACTGTGCTACCTATTTATCTACCTCTGATACGTTAAATTTCAGTTTTAGGTTAGTGAAAATAAAGATGTAAATTTTCTTTCCCATCCAAGTTTACTCGCCCCCTGAAATCTATCCATGAATTCCTTGGGAGTCCATGGCCCCCAGGTTAAGGCTCCCTGGCCTAGAGGGGGAGCAGAGTCTCAGATTTATTACCCTTATAGATAAATAACCTTGGCTCCACGTTTGAGTTGCTGCACTCTCACACACTTGCCTTTGGAGAGAATTGACTCCTTACCTTGAGGAAGCAGGAACAATGGCAACTGAAGAGCTTGCCTTGATATTGAACTTTGGGGTTTTCAAAATGATTTACATATGCCATCTCTTTAATGCTCACAGCGACCCTGGGAGGGAGGGGCTGTATAAGCCTCATTTTACTTCTCGTGAAATTGAGGCAGATAGAGGTAAAGCGACAAGATCCCTTGCACCTCATCAGTACCTTCTGCTCCTCTGACTGGCGGGGGGAGGGAAGAGTTCCTCCCCAAATTTCTATTGAAAAGGGTGCCCAGGCCAACCATCTCTTAATTTCCTACCCAAGACAGAGAGAGTCTCTGTCTTTTTTTTTTACCATCCCTTCTCTTCCCCTCCCCCGTTTTGGTGTTGTCTTCCTCCATTATATTTTATGCTTCTTCAGGGAAGGAACTTTCTTTTCCTACCTATTTTCCCAGTGCTTTTCACCATGACTTCCACATAGTAGGAGATTTTATTGTTTTTGCTGTTCAGTCATTTCGGACTCTTCATGACCCCATTTAGGGTCTTCTTGACAAAGAAGGGTTTTCTTGGCAAAGATACTGGAGTGGTTTGCCATTTCTTTCTCCAGATCATTTTACAGATGAGTAAACTGAGGCAAACAAAGTTAAGTGACTTGCTCAAGGTCACACATAGCTAGTAAGTATCTGAGGCTGGATTTGAACTCAAGCCCAGACTGAC
>CM053622.1:777239006-777266459 GCA_028646595.1 Phalanger gymnotis
CTAGCCTTGCCTCTGTGAGGTTGGCCAATTCTGCTGATGATTCAGAGTTGGGTCTTAGAAGGAGGGAAAGATGGTGAGCCAGGTGAAATAGTAAGTAGTAGAGTTGGGCAGCTAAGGTGACATAGTGGACAGAGTAGGGGCCTGGAGTCAGGAAGACTTTGTGAGTTTAAATCCTGCCCCAGACACTTACTAGCTGTGTGACCCTGGACAAGTCATTTAACTCTGTTTTCCTCAGTTTCTTCATCTATAAAATGAGCTGGAGAAGTAAAAGTCAAACCACTCCAGTGTCTTTGCCAAGAAAACCCCAAATGGGGCCACAAAGAGTCAGACACAACTGAACAATAAAGAGAATCTCTGCGATTTCAGTGTAACTTATGGCTTTACTTTGCTTCTCTGTGTTCCTTTGCATTATGTTTCCCTGGGGAAGTCTAATGCATCATGTCATGCTATGAGCCACCTTTGGCAAAAAGAATATGGAAGGTTCTGGCCATACTGAATGCATGGCAAGGGGCAGATATATCCCTAACAACACCTTCTGAGCCCTTTCCTATTTTCTTAGGTATGACTTTTTGTCAGAAGTTGAAGGTTCCTGGCAGTCAGAGATCATGGGCCCTTTATAATTCCCAAGTACTAAAATATATTGTGTAGATAGCTGATGTTGGTTTTAGTCACTATTCCCCTGACCCTGCCATTAGTGATGTTTCTTGGATTGTGTATCCCAGGGGATAGCGCTATAGTGGGACAGCCTTTCCTAATTTCCTACCCATCTCCTTCCACACCTACTAGGACCTTCCTCTGCAAAATTTACTTATGCTTATTTTATACATAAGTAGGAGATTTGGGTCTCTCCTTAAAACCTCCCCCCTCATAGTTGGTGTAGATATAAAGAGTAAAAAGTAGATAATGAAGGTAATGAAATGTCAATGTATTAACAATATGTTAATACTCAATGATCACTTTTTCTGAGTAAATCAGACAAACAATAAATTGGCTAGCTTGAAAATGGACCACATCCATGAGGGCTTTAAATTGCTAAACCCCTAACAGAAATTATTAGGATGAGTGCAGACTCTGGGGGCTGCCTGTGGGGGAGATCCTGAATGGAGGAGGGGATATCCCTTGGTTTCCCACCTACCAGTCAGGGCATCTAAAAGTGCAGATGCTTGTCAAGGAGACAACCCACCCAGAAGCTGGAGGGTCAGTTCAAGAATTAGAGACATGACTGAGGGAGCAGAGATGAATTGTAGACCAACGCAGGTACATAGGGACAGTCATTTGAGGGAGGAAGTAGCTTCAAGGAATAAGACCCCTGAGACCAGAAAAGACACCTGGCTAAGGACTCACAAGAGAGCTAGCCTTGGTGCTGAAGAATTGAACTGCGGAGAAGAGCAGATCAGCTAAGCAACCTATCCAGCAAAGACTTTTTGTTACACACAGGTTCTACAAAGACAGAGAGAAAGAGAAAGAGGGCTTGAGGTCATTCAGCACCTGACTGAAGAATTTCTATTCTCTACATGTATTCCTCATTACCACTATATTCTCAGTTGTGTCCACTCTTTCTGAGGATGTTATGTGTATTTGGTGGAGGTTGTATTCAAAGTTTGTATGGGAAATTTTGGGTAACTGCTGTTTTTACTATGCTGTCTCAGCCTTTTTGCTGAGAGCCAATTGTATCTACCAGCTTATTGTTAAAGTGAAGCCTATTGGTGTGGGCTTATGAGCTATAGTTTTAGGATTATAGACCCACAAGGTACCTTAGAACCTGTAGGAGTAGTAGCCACTTTGTGAATGCAAATTGGGGGAGTAGCCCAGTAGAGGTTTATACATGTATCTACTTATATATGTACATTATCTTCTTTATCACAACTCATATTTCTACAACTCCATCAGGTTTCCTAAGCTCTATCTATCTATCTACCTACCTGTCTGTCTATCCAAATGATACATATATATGTATATATATACAAATATATGTACATATATATACATATATATATGTATATATATATATACACATACATACATAAGATTTGTGATCCTCATAACACCCTGTATAATAGATGTTGTATTATCCCCATTTTATAAATAAGGAAACGGAGGCTGTTATGGCAGGTGCCTAATAAGTGCTTGTCAATTGACTGGCTGAAAGAACACCAGATTCAGGTGGGAGACCTAGTTTGAAGACCCAGCTCTGAAACTTATTGACCATAGACCTTTGGCTACCTCTTGGGTCCCCATCATAAACCTTATACTTATTACTTCCCAGGGTGACCAGGAGGAAAGGGGCTTTGTAAATCATGAAGTGCTAGCTAATCAAAGTGTGAACTCTGAATGTCATTACTCATTAATGGAAGTCTTATAAGGACAATCAAATTTAACATACACACACGTACACATCCCTGTTAACGTCCAGAAGGCTCCTGTTCAAGTGAGCAGCTCCTTGGCAGGGCTGTGTGTTTTAATGGACACATCGCTTGAAAGCCATAACTGCCATCTGTTCTTTCGACTAATTGCCAGAGTCAAGAGGAGCCTTGTTCACAGCGTTTTAGGAAGTTACTGGTGGGGTGAGTGATGGAAACCTCCACCTGTGCTTTGAAGAAGGTCAGGCAAGCACTTCCTTTGGCTCAGATACCAATTGCCTCCTGGCCAATAGCAATAGCCTGGTGACTTAAGGGAGCTGCCAAAGGGTCACATGCCATTTCTTGAGATAATGGGATAATGAAGGAAGCCTCTGAATAATTTAATGAGTCCCCCCCCCCCCCGACCACTGATGTCACAGTAGGAGCAGAAAAGGACAACTTTCTGGAGAAGCCAGTGGCCAGGAATCTGTTCTTGCCCAGGTGGATTCGAAAGAGAGAAGTTTCTAGCCTGTTATCTCTTGACTGCCTTCTTTTGCCTTTCTGTTTACTTTCTTGAGTTCAGGTCAGAGATTAGCAATTCTTAGAATGGACTTAATGAAGTTCTGGTTTATACTATGTTTTCCCCCAGTCACCTAGAGGACATTACAAGGCATAGGCCTTTGTCTGGGAGGCACATCCCATGGAAGAAGATTTGTGCCCCGACACTTTACTGACTGGTTGGAGCTGCCTGCAGAGGATTGGTTGGCTCAGGTTTAGGAGGATGGACTCTGTGGGAAGAATCTTTCAATCTGTAAGGTGTCAGTACTTATGGAAGATGTCTTTAAACAAGTTAACTAGGAGCACCATTTCTATGCATCAGGGATTTTCTGGATCGTATCTCCATACTCCCAACCTAAACACACACACACACACACACACACACACACAGCATTTGGTTGACTCAGAAGCCAGATGTTGGGAGGCCAACCCATCTATTCTCCTCCTCTATCTTACTCTCTAATCTCCAGGACCAGAGCTTTTATTTCAGAGCTAAGTCAAGTAAATAAGCAATTCTGGTCTTATTATGTGTCAGGCACTGTGCTAAGTGATGGGGATACAAATAGAAACACAGAGAAAGATAGTCCCTGCCCTCAAGGAGCTTACATTCTAATGGGAGAAGACTGTGTAAATGGAAGAATGAAGGATGGCTGGTCTGAGCCCTTCCTCAAAATGGGAGTTCAGAGAGAAACCCACTAAAGGGAAAAGGGGCCACAAGACCAGAGGGAGAAGGCAGCTGAAGTACACAGGGATCTCACAAACAGAATGTAGCATAGGTATGATGGTCTTGAATCTGGAGTGATGGTTTCTCAGATGGCCCTCTGCTGCAACTTGGCTTCATTCATGGGGAAAAAGTTACAGAGAATTCTAAGAATAGGGAACTTTATGAAAATTATTAATGATGGAGTGTAGTGGAAAGAGTACTGGAATTTTTTTTGAAAGAGAGAACATCAGAAGAGATGTCAGCGTACTTGGATCTAATCCTGGTTGTGCTAATAACTACATACATGGCTTCAAAAAGTTTTGTTTATCAGCAAAATGAGTGGGTTAGACTATATTGCTTCTGAGGCCCCTCATGTTCTGATATTCTGTGTTCTAAGGTCTCTCCTCCTCTCCCTTTTAGATGTTTTATTAAGGCTTCTAAAAATGGCAATGTCAAATGACTCCCTACTCCCAATCAATATAGAGCCCTTCTTTTGTAACAAATAGGTACAGTCAAGCAAAACTAATCCATACATGGGTAGTGTCTGACATCGTATGTTTCGCTCTCCACTTGTAATCCACTGCCTTCTCCGTGAGAGGCAGGAGGCATGCTCCCCATTCATCCTGTGAAGTCTTTTATTGTTGTTTTCTAAGCCCTTTCCTATTTCTGGCATTCAATGCTATATATCTTCCTCTCCCCACCCCTTTAGCTTCATCTCTGACATTGCCATTGAATGTTCCCTTCAGCTTTAAATTTCCATGATTCTAGGCTTCCCTTTCCCTTTTTTTAAGACAATTCATTTGATTATCATTTTGGATTTATGATTTATTAAGCATATGAATCTGAAGCAGTGTGGAGGTAGTGGAGAGAGTGGCTGGGCATAGAGGAGGGTTTCAATCTCATATCTGACATTTACATACCCTGTATAGCCCTGGTCAAATCACTTAACCTCTCCAATCACTTAGCCTTCTTCCCCAGCAATTCCCTCATACTTAGCTACTAATTGAGAGAAACGTTGAGGTCTGTGTTGATCAAGGTAGCTCTCCATGCTCACCAAACCACAGATTTTTCAGCACACTCCTATATGGACTAAGTAAAGGTACAAATGGTGATAATCCACAGTTCGATGGACTGATGCAGTCTAATGGGCCAAGTTAGTACATGGTGAGAGAGCATGGGTTGTTGAGTAGGCCCATTCATGTTCAAAATACAAATCAAAGATCTGTGCAAAGCAGAAGGCATCTTGTATTTTCTTATTCTTTTCTGGACTGTTGGTAAAAAGTGATCCAGACAACTTAAAAGCTAAGTGAAATGGGCTTTCTTAATTGGTAATGACTTTCTCATCACTGGAGTTATTCAAGCAGAATGCAACTGATTACTTTTCTAGTAGGTTGTAGAGGGGATTCCTGTTTACTTCGGCTTGGCTTGGAGGCTCTAAGGTCCCTTCTGACTCTGAGAGTCTGTGATCCTGTGAACTGATTCATGAAGCCTGGCAAACCATCTATGAGAGGTTGGTTACTGCTTCAGAACCCATCATACAGCTTAGGAAACTGAGGCACAAAGCAGAGGAAAGTGCACAGGAAAGAGTCGATGTGGTTCCATACTATAGTTTACCTACGTTAGGCTGTGGTGAGTTTAGTTTAGTGAGTTGAGGCTGTGGTGCTAATGAACCTAAGGCTGTGGGTTTGAATTTCAAATGATCCAGTTTGACTTAGCTTTCTTTTACCATCACAGACTATATCCTAAACTTTCAACAGTCATCAAGCATGATGGAAAAGCATGGGAGGCTCAGTGCTACTCCTTCCACTATGAGAAAAATCATGCCAAGGAGGGAGTAAGAATGGTGATGTTCATACCCCATAGGGCACTGCAGCTGATTGGTTTCTCTAGCAGGCTACTTATATCCTCTGAGCTGAAGAAGGACAATAGGAGAGGAGGCAGGCGAGATGCCAGGCTTGGAGCCAGGAAGACTCCTCTTCCTGAGTTCAAATCTGACCTCAGACATTTACTAGCTGTGTGACCATGGGCAAGTCATTTTACCATGTATCCCTCAGTTTCCTCATCTGTAAAATGAGCTGGAGAAGGAAATGGCAAACCATTCTGGTATCTCTGCCAAGAAAACCCTAAATGGGGTTATGACTGAAAAATGACTAAACAACAGAAAGTCCTTGGGAATGACCATGGTAGAAAATATACTATCCTGTAGCCAATGTTTTGTTGATGAGCCTTCATACTTAGGCTGAGCTTTAGAAGACAGACATATGGTTTATCACTTCTAGGTCATGCCCAAAGCTTTGCCAGCTTGGAAAGACCTGACAGATTTTTTGTTTCATTGTTATACTCTTTGAAAAGTCAGAGTCCCTTCTGTATTCCAATGATAAACTGAAGAACTTTGCCAAAAAGATAGTAAACTATAATAATACACCTGAAAAAATAATGCCCATATGCTCCCAATGTGGTATCAGCCCCTCAGGGAGTCCAAGGGAAGTTTTCCTTTGGCCCCCAACTCACTGCATGAATTTTGGTCAGTGACTTAGAGTCAGAGATTCATGGAATGTTAAAATTCAAAAGAACCTTTGATAACATTTATTCCAGTCCCCTCATCTTAAAGAGAGGGGGACCATATGGTATAGTGGAAAGACCAGCAGATTGGAAGCCAAGAGACCTGGATTCAAATCTTTGCTGTGTCACCAACTCACTGTGTGACCTTTGGTATGTCCATTTGCCTAAACTTCCTCTCATAAAATAAGATAGTAGGACTGGATATATTTGAAAGAAGAAGACCCAAGTTCATTATGAATCTGCTACTTTCTACCTATGTGACCATAGCAAGTCATTTAAAGTCCCTTAGACTTCTTATTTTCCCCATCTGTAAGATGAAAAGGTTGGGCTAGACAGTCTGAGTTCCCTTCCAGATCCAAATCTATGATCCTATCATTTCTAAGTCCCTTCTAGTGCTAGTAATCTGTGATAAGAAGCATTATAGGAGCTCAGGGTAGTAAGAGACCAGCTTGGGGTTGGGGAAGATTAGGGAAGGTTTCCTTGGGGAGATGCATTTGAGCTGGGCCTCGAAGGTCAGGGGAGAATTTTAGAATTGGGACTGGTCTATTCACCTCTAAAGATCTTATGATTCTGGATGCTGTTAAAGGGACCTTTCAGACCAGATAGTCCATGAATCTCTACAAAACACATGGATGTAGTGTGGTAGCCTGAGCTTTCTGGAAGACTGACTGCTGGGAGGGAAACGGAGGCCTTTATTCTACTTTCTGAACCTAATCAATGGACTAGGAGAAGAGCATGGACAGATCTGGAAAGCTTTGGCTCAGCAGGTAAGTCTCCATTGTGTTTCCAAATGCTTACATCCCAAGAAGCTGGTTTCTTTCCCTGGTCCTCCTCTGATTGCTTCTCTCACCTGCTGATATGGCCACTTGGTGTACAGAACTCTGATGACAAACCTTTCTTTGCCAGGGCCATGGAAAAGAAATGAAGGTTGAGGAAGCAGGGCAAGAAGACAGGAGGGTCATTAACTCTTTCTTGTCCCTAATCCTAGTGGCCAGTTCTGCTTGCCCTTACTGTACAAAGAGCATGGCTAGGGGTCAGAAGATCTGTGTTTGAATCCTGGTTCTGGCACTTCCCAGATGTGACCCTGGAAAAGTCGTTTTATTGCTTTCACAACTCAGTTTTTTCATCTGTAACGTGGGGCTGTGAGACAGCAGGGTATGACAGATTGAACTGTCTTCAAAGTAAGGAAGACCTGAGTTCAGATTATGCCTCAGAGTTTTGTGACCCTGGAAAAATCCCTTACCTATCAGTATCTCAGAGTACTCTAAGACAAGGAATTTTCAGAATATTGTCAACCTTTAGTGGTAGAAAGAAATTCTTCACTAGGAGTTCTTTGTGGCCAATGCAATCATGGGTCTCGTTTAAAAAAAAGTAGGGGAGGGGGATCACACTTGCAATATATACTTCACAGGACTGTCAGAAGCACACTTCATAAACTTTAAAATTCTACGGAGAGGTAAGCATTACTGTTACCATGCCTCGAATGCTTTGCCCGACAGTGACTAATCCTCTTCAGGCCTTGGCTGTCTTCCCTTGCTTGTTTTGCTAGCGTAACGGGAAGATCTCCAGGCAGGATTTCAGAAGATCTGGGTTCTAGTCCAAACACTGCTACCAAATTCTCTATGTGATTTTTGGGTAGGCCAATTAATTAACAAGAGTCTCTTAAGCACTCACACTGTGCCACGTGTTGAGAGTTGGGGATGCAAAGAAAGGAAAAAACACGCTCCGCCCTCATTGACTCCAATGAAGGTGACAGATTGTACCAGTGGGTCCCTTAAGTCTGAATCACCCTCCACAAGCAGAACTATCTCCCATAATATATCCCACATGATATTGGGGGACATTAATCATTAAGAAATAGGGACAAGATTGTTCTGTTTGTCTTCTGGTACATTCAGAGGGCTATTTCTCATTCTGAGCACTGCATTTTAGGAAGGACATAGACAAACTGGGCTTAGTCTTAGAGGAAAGCAACCAGGATGGGGAGGACACTGGAGACTCTGTCATATGCGGATCAGCTGAAGAAACTGGGGATGTTAAACTCAAAGTGGAGAAAGTTTGGCTGGGGGAAGAGGTGAGCACAACAATCAACTTCAAGTTTTTAAAGGGTTATCATGCAGATGAGAGGTTAAGCTTATCTATCCTGGCCCTAGGGGGCCAAACTGGAGTTAGAGGGTCAGATTTGTTGTAAGAAAAAAGCTTCCTAACAATCATAGCTGTCCAAAAGTGAGAGGCCAATGCAGGAGGCGGTGGCTGTCCCCTAACTGAGGTCTTCAAGTAGAGGCTACATGATTGCCTGTCAGGGATTCTATACAGAGGATTCCTGTTCAGGTATGGGGCAGACTAGGTGACTTCTGAGGTTCCTTCCGACTCTCCTCTATCTGACTCCTCATGAATTTTCCATTACACATGAGCCCCCTAACCCACAAAGGCAAGGAGAAAAGCATCTCAACCCTCTAGTCTCCCTTGCTAATAGATTCAGGTTGCTACTTCCAGTTTTGCTGCTACCCCTGGCCATGGTGCTGACCTTCTTCTGCATTGTTCGAGGCCAAACATTAGAACTGGATCGCTAGGCAGCAAGGCAGTGGGATGGGCAGGGCAAGACTAGATGGTGTGGCTAAAGAGAAGTGACAGTATGTGTTCTTCCATCCCTTTCCTCTATCCCCATAACTTTTGGAGGTGAATCACTTTTAGGAGAATCCTTTTTGCCAGGCACACAGGAACATGGCTGAATCTCAAGTCAGCCTCCTGTGGGCTTACCACAGTGCCTGGGACATAGTAGGTGCTTAATAAATGTTTATTTATTGATTGACTGTGGGTCAACGGGACTTCAGCCACCTTGGACATATCTGAGTAAACCTGTCTCCTCTTGATACAACACTCTCTCTATCTCCATCCTTTCCTAAATCATCAATCTGAGAGGGTACTGGGCACAATTCTCTGGGTTTTCTTTCTCTGGTATCAACTCATGGTCACATTAGTATTCTCAACAACTGGTGAAGAGGCATTTCAAAAGCAATTTCTCTGTCCTTCTCCCTGCCTGCTAGGGCCTTTCTCACCTTTGGCCCTGAGCTAGAAAAATCTATGGGGAAGTGGGGAGGAGAGTCAGCAATTTCTGAGAGAAAAATTTCAATGGACTCATTATGACTGGCTTGGGAGACAAAGGAAAATACCATTGTCCAAATGTCATCTAGTGTGGGCTGGCTCTCTCAGCTTCATATTGTGGAAGCTTTTCTGTATGAAACGTGTGTTTGATGACCCCAGAGGGACCTTACAAGGGGGGAATCTGGATCTGTGGGCTGCTTTTCCTAGAGGAATGGGAATCATAGAATCTCAGAGCTGGAAGTGAATTCAAGGGCCAACCAGCCTTACAATACCAGAATAAGAATCCTTCTATGACATTGCCAATAGTAGGTAATATCGCCATTGCTTGAAGACCTTCAGTATTGGAGGAGGAAAAACCATCCCATCATGTTTTTTGATAACTGTAATGTATGGGAAGATTTTTTTCTGACATCAAATCTAAATCTTCTTCTCTGCAGTGACAACCCTTTATTCCTATTAGGATGAGCAGAACAAATGTTAGAGAGGCAAAAGTGTTGGTTCTGGAATCTGAAGACCTGGGTCAAATCCTGTCTTTACTAATTACCAGCTACATGAATTCAAGCAACTCATTCCATTTCTTTTGGTTTCTTCATCTGAGAGGCCAAGATTGAGGAAAGAAGAGAAGAAGGGAATGGGTAAGACAGAGATCTTTGGGTGTACATTATATCCAATACCTCAGACAGTTTACAGGGAGGCCCAATGAATCAAACTTTTGTTCTGAAGACAAACACAACACAAGGAAACAAATACAGTCACATGATGCAAGTAACCAGATTCACCAGGGATGCACTGATGTGCCAGGTATGCCATACCTGGTTCTCTTCTTCTCCCACATTTCAACATATTCAGCTCCCTAAGTAAAATAAAAAGTCCATTTTATGGAAAACAAACCCAGAAATTTGGGATCATCTTAATTTTATCCGATGCATGTTAGCAGTTTCCTAGTGAAGATAGCTCCTCATTAATACTATGGACAATAGCTGCTGCCTTCTGGTCACCACAACTGAATTGTCCTCCCTCTTTGATTGAGCTAACCAGACAGGGAAGGTAGACACCCCATCTTCTACTCCCCATAGCATGTCTTGTCTCAACCACAAATATGGTGCTCATTAAGGACTTGGATTTGAAAGCCAGATCCTTCTTTATTCCCCCCTGTCCCTTCCATCCCCTATCCAGGCATAAAGCCCTTCATGGATTGAGCCTAGAAAACTGATAGTGTTTCCCTCCAAAGAGAATAGGGTAGGAGCAGGCACTGGTGATTTATGCTTAGTCCCCACTATAAGATAATCTTGCCTTATGGCCCTTCTTGGCATCAGCCAGTCCATTTTCACCAAGAGGAGACCTCAATGCCTTGCATTACTTGGTTTTGCCCAGATAGAATTTCAATTAGGAACTACAATTATGAACCACAAGGTCTCACTCTGCTTGATGGACAATACACTGTGACCTCTAAGGTATTATTCACCTCTGTCCCTCAGGTCCTAAGTGACTTAGGTCCCAGAGTCACTCCCTCTGGCCCTGGCAGTGGCTGCCGAATTATGTCAGGAAGTGAGGAGAGAAGCTGATAGCTCATGACCAAGGAGCCCTTCGGGTCTCTCAAAGGGCTTAGCATCTTACTTAGCATTAACTGCCTGCTAGACCTTGACCTGGGGATTGGTACAGTCTCCAGACTCCAGGATGGCCCCTGTCATGTATCTGGCTTTGGCTGTAGATCTTAGTTTCCTGCTAATGTCCCTCTTTCCAGGAACTGATTTGAGGAGATGAGCAGGAATCCCTGTATGGTTTCCCAAGGGAATGGAATTATAAAATAGTGTTGCCCATCTCCCCATAAATTTTATGGGGGTTAATGAAAGGAGTAGCAACAGTAAGGGCAGTTATGGGGGGTTTGGACAAATCTTGAGGGCAGAGCCAGCCAATGGGTCTAAGACAAGTGATTGTGCAGCCCATGAGTTCAGCAAACTGGACCCATAGGGGGAGAATCCCAGAATCTGAATTGGCCTAGAGCTCAGAGGCCAGCTAGTCCAATCAATAGTTGAACGAGCATCCCCTCTCCATCTTACCCAATAGATGGTCATCAAGCTTTTGTCTGAAGACCTCCATTGAAGGGAATCCCCTGCCCTCCAGAGGTAGCCCATTGCCCTATTGGGGGCAGCTCTCATCCTGAGCAAATTCCTCTTGACATTGAGCCTAAATTCCCTCTTCATAATTTGTACCATTGCTCCTGGCTCTGCCTTTTGAGTTCAAACAGAACAAATCTAATCCCTCTTCCATATCACATTTCTTCAAATACTTGAAGGCAGCTATAAAGTCTTTCCCTGAATCCCCTCTTCTCTAGGCTTAACAGCCCCAGCTCCTTCAACCAACTTTTTCTCTACTCCCTGGCATGGAGCTCTTGTCTCCAACTATTCCTCCCTATACCCAGACAGAGGCAGTTTGGTTCAGTAGGCAGAGCACTGACTTTGGAGCCAGAGAACATCCCAACTCTTCTACTTTTTAACTGTTCGACTTTGAATAAGTCACTTAAAATCTCTGGGCCTCAGTTTCTTCGTCTTTTAGTAGATATTTAGCTAGTTAGTAGTTAATGAGTTAATTAGTAGACCAGCTGTTTGCCAAGGTCCCATATAGCTCTAAATCTATAATCCTAAGGTGACTGCACCTTGTTTTACATTTCTGATTTTTTTAAACCTGTATCTGTCTCTGACATCACTTCCTACCTATGACTTTCAAGTTCTTTGGCATGTTGGATTGGCACCTGACTTGTTGCAATAATCTGTGACTTTTTCCAGGCTAAAGCTGTTAGTGGTGTTACAGGATTTAGATAGAAGAAGGCTCTTAAGAAATCTTCACATGGAACCTTCTCATTTTGCAAATGAAGAAACTAGAGTTGACAGGTTGTGACTTGTTCAAGATCTCATAGGTGAGATTCAAACCCAAGTCCTCTATCATCAAATTCAAGACTCATTTCCTCTAGGCCACCCCAACTTTGCTTGACTCAGTGCTGGCTTCTCCAGCTTTGAGGTTTCTGGGGTTTTCTCCTTCCCATCTAGCCCATGGTTATCTGACCAGTTATAGCATCTTACCTACTTTTTCACATCCCGACTTTTATTATTTCCTTGGGAGAGTTCTCTCCCTTGGACCTGTTAATTGCCCCTAATCACGAGCATGTGTTCATCTTGCCTCCTTTCCCAAGTCTGCCCTTACCGGTGGGTGAGCTTATTTTCTAAAGTTTTCATAGCCACAAGAGGCAAGTGAAAAGTCAAGGCTAGGGATGCTGGGAGGATGGCTGAATGGCTATAGGTCAAATGGATATTTTCCTCATTAAAAAAAGCTCTTTGGCCATTTTCTTGGGGGAAAGCAGATGCATGAGAATAGGCTTATCATGGCGGTTTTCAGTTCCACTGTAATTTAAAATAAATAAGTCAATTTAATGTTTATAGATTGAGTTATGCCCTATTAGGAACACGGTGAGCTGAGGAAACTTGGCCAAGGCTAAATTTGAGAAATTGGTCCCGACCGTGAGAATAATTACTGGAATGCTTTAGTGTGCAGTTCTGCCCAATGATACTTTCATTCCATCTAATTTATTAGTTTATTAGCTTTACGGTGAATATAAAGAGATATATACCACAACATGTACTTAATTCGATCAGAGCCAAATTTTTGTCTCCCAGAGACAGCTGTAATGTGAAGATGGACCCTAGCTTCATTCCAGATTCTGGATTTTCCTGAATTATTCAGGAAAAAGTTTCTTTTGCTTTGGGTCCCAAAGCTATGAATCCCAAAGACTTATTTTAATTTCTACTAGTACTGGGCAATAACAGTGGCACCAAGAGATCCAGGGGTATCCAGCTGTTCTCAAGAATGCACAATGGCTACCTACTCCCAGTAGTATCACGTTCAAGGTTTTTAGCCTAGATTTCAAGGATCTACATGCTTTGGCCTTATCTGGTCTCTCAGGTCATCGCCCATGGCACCCCCAAGATGAACCCATCATTCTCATTAGGTAGGTCACTCTGCATGAATATGTCAGGCTCATTTCTGGTTCTATACCTCTGTTGATACTGTTCCCCAGCCTGAAATACCCTCTCCTGTCCCATTTATCCAAATCCTCCCTGTACTTCTAGGCTTTGTTTAAGCCCTCCCTTCTCCTCAACCTCATGCTCCAGCCTTCACCAGTAGCTTTCCCATGAACTCCAAAACATGTGCATAACTCTGGACCGTGATTAACTGTGTAGAGATAGTGGGCTGTAGTAAAGGAAACATTGGACTGACCATGGACACGTTGCAGTGAGACCGAGCTCTCAAACATACGATCCATGTCACCTCAACACTTCTGCTTCTGGGCCAGTGTTTCCTCTTCTATCAAATGAACAGAGAGTTTCTAAGACTCCTTCTAGCTCTGATTTTCCATGTTCCAAGGGCTCTCTGAGCCATAACCTATGTTCTAAGGTCCCTCCCTCTAACATTCTGTCTTATTCTGTCTTACCTTTCTAGTTCTGACATTCTATGTTCTGAGGTCTTTCTCAGCCCTGACCATTGGTGTTCTGAGATCCTTTCTAGTTATGACCTTCTCTGTTCTAAGGTCCTTCCAAATTCTGACATTCTACATTCTAAGGTCCTTCTCACCTCTGGAATTCTCTGTTTTAAGCCATCTCAATTCTGATACTCCGTGTTCTAAGGCCCTCCCGGTTCTCATATTCTATGTTCTAAGGTCGCCCCCCCCCCCCGCATCTGACATCTTGTGTTCTAAGGACCCTCCCAGCTCTGGCATTCTGTGTTCTAAGGTGTCTTCTGACTCTTAACATTTGGTGATTCTAATTATTCTGTGGGGTGTGTGTGTGTGTGTGTGTGTGTGTGTGTGTGTGTGTGTGCTGTTCCCTAGTAGAAATCTGGACACAAGGCAAGTACTCAGTAAAGACTTGTTGAACTTCATTAAACTGTAATGTTTGAGAACAATACTAACTCCAGAGGCATCATTGAGACCAAATCTCAAAGAATATTTGTCAGAGCTAGAAGATGCCTTGTGTTGAGTCATTTTTCAGTTGTATCTAACTGTGACTGCATTTGGGATTTTCTTGGTAAAAATACTGGAGTAGTTTGCCATTTCCTTCTGCAGCTCATTTTACAGATGAGGAAACTGAGGCAAATAGGATTAAGCCACTTGCCCAGGGTCACACATCTAGTCATTGTCTAAGGCCAGATTTAGACCCAGGAAGATGAGTCTTGTTGACTCCTGGCCCTGAGTTCTCTCCATTGCACCACCTAGTTGCTCTGGAAGAAGATACCTTAGAGGCCATTTTGTTAAAGTTCCTTACTTGACAGAATGAGGAAACTGAGGCATGGGGGGAATGACTCACTCAAGGTCATGACAGCAGTGACAAGAGTCAGAACAGGAGCCCTAGACTGGACCTTTCAAATTTGTTGAAGCCAAGTCTGGTGCTCCTTCCTGCCACTTTTCTTCCTATCTGCTCCAACTCCAGGTGATACACAAGACAGTCTTTGGGAGGAATTGGCTCCCAAGGAGCAGCCCAGAGGATCCTCCTCAGTCCATATGCTGAAGGAACAGCTGGCAGGTTGTCCATGCACCATGCTGAGCTCATGGATCCTGTGACACATGGAGTGAGCTTGGGAGAAACAGAGCGGCAAGGGATAATGGGGGATGGAGCCATTTCAGGCCCCCCAGTGGCCCTCATTTGGGCCATTTTCTCAGAATCCTCTGTCTCTACTCTTCCTCTCCCCCTCCCCCACCGCCTTCATCATTGGTTCAATAGCTCCCCAGGGACCTTGCAGGTTATTTACGCTGCCCATCCTCCCGTGCTGTGTGGTGTTGACTCTCCCCCTGCCTAGGCCAACTTCATTTACTCAACAACTCCCCAGGCAGCTGGAGTCAATGAAGCTCTTCTAAAAACACAGGACTCATCTGGCTTCAGGGCAAGGAGTCCCCTAGCCTGGAGTGTCAGAAAGAGCTATAGATTGGGAGCCAGTGGATCTGGGTTCAAATCTTGGCTTGGCAATTTTTTTTCTCCCTATCTGCCCTTGAACATATAGCTTCCTTGCTCTGGGCCTCAGTTTCTCCATCTGGAAAATAGAGAACTTAAAGTGTATTACTTTCAAATTCTTTTTAGGTGCTAAATCCCATGGGTCTACAATGTACCAGGCCTGGAGGGGGTGTCCCTTTCACTAGCCATTAACTAAGTATATGGATATGATTTACAGCTTTCCAGTGATGGGGTGGATTGAATGTAGCCACACAGGTTCCCCCTACCCCAAGGACAAATTTGGTTCTGGCCAGTAGAGATGCTTAATAGAAACCTTTTGGTGATAATGTAGATAAAGCACTCACTCCTCCTTTGTCTCCTAGTGGGGTGTATAGGCCTACCCCTTTGTCTACCTCTGATCCCCCACTTCTGTCCCTTATGGGTGGGGATCAGTCAGAAAATTGATTTTCAGAGTCTCTACAATATGTTAGCACCAAGTCCAAGGAATGAATATTGTCACTGGAAAATAGGGGAGTTTGATGATATAATTTATAAGGATTCTCCTAGCTCTAACAGTCCATGTTCTAAGGCCCTCCCTGCTTTGAGATTCAGTGTTCTAAGGGACCTCTCATCTCTGACATTCTATGTTCTAAGGGCCCTCCCAGCTCTGATGTTCTGTGTTCTAGAGGCCCTCCCAGCTCTGACATTCTCTGTTCTAAGGGCCCTCCCAGCTCTGACGTTCTGTGTTCTAGAGGCCCTCCCAGCTCTGACATTCTCTGTTCTAAGGGCCCTCCAGCTTTGAAGTTATATGTTATAATAAGGTGCCAAGGAGACTATTTGCGCTTTTTTTGGTTTGGACTTCGGGAATTGGGCCATTGGTGTAGAGTCATGGCATCTGGGCATCAGTGAATGGAACTGCCCTAAGGTAGACTCTCACTCCTCCTCTATCTTCAGTGAGGTCATTTGTACAGAGTTGGGGCAAAGACTAGGGGATGAGACCTATACCATGACGATGATGATGATGATGATGATGATGGCAATGACGGCGATCATGATGATAAATCACCCACTACACTCGCAGCTATGGCACCTTAAAGCTTCCAAAGCACTTTCCTCTTAACAATCCTCCAAGGAAGATGGTAGAAGTATTATTGTCATTCCCAGTTTTTAGATGCCAAAACTGAGATCCAGAGAAATAAAGTAAGGGAACAAGGAGTAGTTAGAACTAGGACCCTAATGATAGTAGCTAGTACTTCTATAGGGCTCCAAGGCTTCCAAAGTGTTCTGCATAAATTCTCTCATTCTATTTTCACAACCACCATGGGAATTAGGTGCTACTGTATCCATATTTTACATATGAGGATATTGAGGTTGAGAGATTTGAAGCGATTTGCCCAGGGTCTCACAGCTAGTAAAGATCTGAGGCAGGATTTCAACTCAGACCTTCCTGACTCCAAGTCCACCACCATCCACTAAGTCAAACTGCCTCCTGAGCCCAGGGGGCCTTACTATACTTCAGGTGGTCTTTCCCTGCACTGGCCTGTCTTCGTTTCTACAAGTTGGACTAGCTGAATAAAATGATAATTTTCATTTCCACAGTGCCCTCTTGTCTACAAAGCTCTTTCCTCACAATAACCCTGGCACATAAGGGATAGAAGAAAAATTACACCCATTTCACAGATGAGGAAACTCACAGATGAGGGCTTGCCAGTGGTCATACCAATAATGACTAGTCATTGATGCCAAGATTCGAAACTGGGTGTACTGACCTCAAGCCTAGAACTATTCTCACCATTTTGTAGAAATCAAACACAGACATACACATAGATAGGTATCTAGGTGGCACAATGGATAAAACATCAGGATATGAATCAAGAAGACCTGAGTTCAAATCTTGCCTCAGATGCATCCTAGTTGTGTGACGCTGGGCAAGTCACTTAACCTTTCTCAGCCTTAGTTTCCTTATCTGTAAAATGGGGATGATAATACCAGTGCCTACTTTTCAGAGTTGTTGTGAGAATCAAATGAGATATCAACTATAAGGTGCTTTGCAAACCTTAATGAACCATTTAAATGATTGATATTATTATTACACTGAATAAAAATATCTGGGGATTGAGGGCCCAGGATGGTAGTTGGGGGAACAACAATAATTCCAATGATAATAATAGCAGACCCTTTCTAGCTTTGTGGGTGCAGCTGGGTGGTGCAGTGGATAGAGCGCCAGGCCTGAAGTTGGGAAGATCTGAGTTCAAATCTGGCCTCAGATACTTACTAGCTGTGTGACCTTGGGCAAGTCACTTAACCCCTATTTGCCTCAGGTCCTCATCTGTAAAGTGGGGACACACTGGAGAAAGAACTGACGAACCATTACAGCGTCTTTGCCAAGAAAATCCCCCAAAAGGGATCATAGAGTCAGACACAATTGTAGGACTGAACAACAGCTAACTTTGTGACCTTTGTCACCTTTCAACCTCAGTTCCCTCATTTTTGAAGTGAGAATGATAATAGCACCTGCCTCTGAGGATTGTTGTGAGGTTCAAAAGACATAAAGAGGAAACAGGCTTGGAAAGGGGTCAGGTGACTTGCCCAAGGTCACACAGCTCATAAGTGTCTCTTTCGACCAAGTCTAGCAATCTGTCCACTATACCATATGTGTAGGTGCTGGTCAGGAGTTTTTTTTGCAATTTAATGTCAAAATTAAATTCAAGGTGCCACTGTGAGCACCTGCTTCCCTATTTAGGTAGTCAGAGTGAATTTGAGGAAGCGTCTCCTAACCCCAAGGGCCCATAGTGCCCTCCTGTTAGGAAGACCTTTGATGCTGGGATTCTGGGACTGCTGACTGGAGGCTATGGGATAAGAAGATTGAGCTTCCAAAACAGTTAGTGGCAGAAGCTTTGAGTATTCTGAGCTCATGCCTGAAACATACTCAGAGAACCCCAGAAACTCAGAGGGCATCTGGTTCAACCCTGATCTGATCAAGAATTCCTCCTACAACAACCCCCCAAAATGGTCACCTACTCTCCTCTGGTCTTGGTGCTACCATTTTGGGGCTTTGAACCCCCTTCATAATCTGACCCTCACCCTTTCTCATCTTCTTACCCCTCACTCCACTCCATGTATTCTTCGGTCCAGTGACACTGGCTTTCTTGCTGTTATTTGAACAGAAAACACTGTCTCCCTACACTATTCTCTTCATTCCTTCCCTCCTTTCCCTCTTTCCTTCCTTCTTCCTTCCTTCCTTCCTTCCTTCCTTCCTTCCTTCCTTCCTTCCTTCCTTCCTTCCTTCCTTCCTTCCCTCCTTCCTTCCTTCCTTCGTTCCTTCCTTCCTTCCTTCCTTCTTTCCTTCCTTTCCTCCTTTCTTGCCCAGGGTTACACAGCTAGTAAGTGTCTGAAGCTGCATTTGAACTGAGGTTCTCCTGACTCTGGGGCTGGTGCTCTGTGCACTATGGTGCTACCTACCTGCTCCTCACCATTCTCTTTCATTGGTTGTCTCTCATGCCTGGAATTCTCTTCCTCCTGATCTCCACCTGATGGGCTTCCCTGGCTTCCTTAAAGTTTCAGCTCAGGTCCCATCTTCTTCAAGAAGCCTTTTACCGTCTTCCTAAATCTTCATGCCTTACCATGGAAATTATCTCCAATTTATGTTGTATATATCCTATTGGTATATTATCATTATTTCTTCCATTAAACTGTGAGCTCCTTGAGAGCAGAGACTGTCTTTTGCCTTTCATTATATCCTCAGCCCTTAGTACAGTGTTTGGCACACAGTAGGCACTTAATAAATACTTGGCCACTTGACAGTTAAAATGTGAGCTTAGATGGCCCCTCTTGGCTATTCATCCATAGTTGCAATTAATTGCTCCCTCTTCAAACTTTCCCAGAGCACTTTGTCTGAATTTCTCCTTTTCAGGGCTTCTTAACCTGATAGATTTCAGGAGGTCCATGAACTTTGATGGGGAAAAAGTAAATCTTGTTTTTATTTTCACTAGCCTCTACCTGAAATTCATCATTTCTTTCAACTATTTCAAAGCATTCTTGTGCAAAAGAGTCCATAGGCTTCCTCAGACTGTCAAAGGGGTTCATGCCCTTAAAGGCTGAGAACCTTTGACCCAGATGTCTTTTTGAAGGCAGAGACTGTGTTTTCTTTCAGGAGGCATAAGGTAGCATAATGTATACAGTGCTAGGCCTGAAGTCAGGAAGACTCATCTTCTTGAGTTCAAATCTGACCTCTGCCACTTACTAGCTTTGTGACCCTGGGCAAGTCACTTAACCCTGTTCACCTCAGTTTCTTCATATGTAAAATGAGCTGGAGAAGGAAATGGCAAAACCCTGCAGTATCTTTGTCAAGAAAACCTCAATATGGGGTCACAGAGAGTGAGACATGATTGAAACTACTGAAGGACAGCAGCAGCAATCTCCAGGAGTCAAAATGAGCCTGGGGGCACATGAGCCAGGGACCATAGGAAGTAGAGTGTTTCTGAATGCTCTGAAGTTGATGGGGAACTCTACTGCAAGTGTGTAGGGTTGAGATCAGGAAAAAGCTAGAGGGAGAAAGCCACTATAAAACTGCTAGATCCATGCAGACCCTAGAAGGAAGGAGGTGAACAGAGCAACAGAAATGGGAAATCTGTACTAGCAATGGTCTTTGTGAATCTACTGTAGACACAGGGATTTCATTAAGTGGGAATTTGCAGGGACAGGGAGTAGAAGCTTTGATAAGGGAAATGGAGCTCTCAGGGATTGACTTTTCCATTTGCTTTGCTAAGGGATCAGCTATAAAGCCTTTCTTTATTTTTTATTATCATAAATTAACCTGTTCTATGTTCAATGCCTAACTTGCAGGGAGTGACTTTCCCAGTTGCTTTGACAAGAGATCAGATATGAACCTTTTTTGTGTTTTATTACCTTAAATAAACCTGTTCCGTGTTTAATGCCTCTGTTGACCTAAGTGCTTGCAGGGGAGCTGAGAGCTCTTTGAGAGACATGAGCTATATGGTCCTATTTCAGATTGCGGGTCAGAATAAGAGCCACTGGCATTATTATTAGAGAGGGGCCATCAAGAGGGAGCCCAGTTCACTATCAGGGTCTGGTAAGTGAGTTACATTTGTATCCCTGAGCCTTGTACACAGAATCATAGGATCCAAAAATGTTAGAGAAGGGACTTTAGAGATAATTTAGTACATCTGCCTCCCATTTTACAAAAGAGAAAACTGAGACCAGATGGGGAGGCAACTTGCCCCAACAACAAATATGATTTCTGGAGTCAGAAGCCTACCTTCTTTCCACAAGACTTCATCTCTCCTTGGTTTCTCAAAATTCTTTCTGTCCTCACAATAGAGGTGGAGGGTGGAGTGGGGTATGTACAAAGCAATTGTAGCGTGAGATAATAGTAAGAAGTAGACCCAAGACACCAGCCCTCTGGCTTTATCTGCTTAGATTTCTGAACCAATGTTCTCTTCAGCCCTGTGTAACCAAGATGGTTCCTACTACCTTCTGGTAGAGAGGATAAATGGTGGAAGATGTCAAGGAGCAGCTGAGAATGGGGACTAGAGCTTGGGGAGACCAAAGGAAAGCCTCACTTCTCAAAGGCTCTTTCCTGCTCCAGAGCTCTTGAGCCAGTCAAGATCCAGCAGAGCGGTAGCTTGCTTCATATAACTCAGGGAAACACAGTGATATTAATGCCAAGAATCAGTGGCATGAGACACCAGAGTGCAATCCCTTGACACCTCCTGGTTCCTCAACATTCCCTGAGGCATTAGCAAGCTGCTCCACCCAGGCTGTGTGAGCGTCCAGATTGCCCTGAGCCTGCATAATCCATATTTGACATGCCTCATTCATTGCTGCTTCCCTTCCTCATGGAGTTGTGAAATACCCTGCCTGGAAGGGACCTCAAGGAGTGATCTGGGCTGCCCCCTTGCCTTGCCACTGGTCCCAAGTCAAGATTCAGAGTCAACACTTGCTAAACTTTCCTTAGAAGTGGTTAGGTGGCTTCTCCTGGCTGGTGTGTATGGGAGGAGATAGCATTGGGGTAAGCATTGAGGGTGGCGAGCTTAGCTAAGGCTAAAATTTATAAAAAACAAAACAAAACAAAAAAAACCTCCCCTCCCGAGTTCAGAGGACCTAAAGGCTTAGACATGCAAGGAATCCCAGGGTTCATCTAGTCTAATTCTCCCATTTTACAGATAACAAAACCAAGGTCCAGACAGGGAACATGACTTTCCCAAATAAAGTCATACAGGTAGTAATTAAAAAATGGCACTGGGGCTTTCATTTGCATTCTTTGATTCTGAGCTAGAATATAAATATGGAATGTTGGAAAGATTCAGGCCCCTGGAAAAGAGGAAGTAAGGCAGTGGTTCCACCAGGTCATGTTGCTCATGTCCTAGAACAGATCTCTCTGACTCTGAGAAGAATGGGAAGGCCATCTTAGAAAAGCAGTTTCACACTCCTTGGTATTGGGTCTCTGGGAATCACTAGAATGGGAAAACCTGAATCAACAAACATTTATTAAGCGCTAACTGTGTATCAGGCACTATGCTACTGGGGATACAAAAAAAGACAGAAAAAAATATTTTACAGCTATTCACTCCCACTCATCCCTTCTGAAATCCCTTCTTAGACTAATTCCTGTTCCTTCTGTGGCAGACCATCTACAACCACTGTGGGTAGAAGCAAAAACAGTCTCCCCACTCAGTCAGGTTATTGAAGGAAAAAAGGAAACAAGCATTTATTAATCACCTACTATTTCCCAGGTGTTGTATCAAATGCTTTTACAAATATTATTTGATCCCCATGATGACCCTGGGGGAGGGGGTGGTATAGGTGCTATTATTATCTTCATTTTACAGTTGAGGAAACTGAGGCAGACAGAAGCTAAGTGACTTTCTCAAGGTCATTTAGGTTACTTTGTCTTCAAGCCCAGTGCTCTTTCCACTGCCTCTATTGGTTTATGTAAACTAACACAACTTTATGTAACAGAGAGAAATGCAAAGTTCTATACCAGAGTCCAAAAAAGATCACACAAATAAATATGTGAACAAATTAAAAAAAAAGAATTATAAAATAGAAGGTGGCATGGTAGAAAGAAGGGCAGCAGGGCACTACAGTGGATAGAGCACTAGGCTTGGAATCAGGAAGACTCATCCTCTTGAGTTCATATCTGGCCTCAGATATTTACTGGCTGTGTGACCCTGGGCAAGTCACTTAACCCTGTTTAACTCAGTTTCTTCATCTGTAAAATGTGCAGGAGAAGGAAATGGCAAATCACTCCAGTATTTCTGCCAAGAAAACCCCAAATTGGGTCATGAAGAGTCAGACACAAAGCAACTCGACAACAACAACAGCATAGTGGAGAGAGCTCTGGAATTGGAGATAGAAGACCTAACTGGATTGAAATTCTGATGCGGACCCTTACTACTTGCAAGATGCAGAACAAATCATTCCTCTTTTCTGAGACTCAGTTTCCTCATCTGTAAGATGAGAAAGTGCAAACAGATGATTTTTAAGGTCTCTATCCTCAGCTTTATTTTTAAGGTCTTTATCCTCAGCTTGGTCTAAGATGGAAGAGATGTAGCTAGGTAAGCAATTCAGATGAAAAGAACCTGAAGGTCTTTATGACTCAGCTGCTGCATATGAGTCAGTAGAGACATATGGCAGCCCCAAAGTCAAAGGCTCCCTTAGATTGTACCAAGAGAGGAAGAGTAGGAAGGATTGGGCGGTGATAGCCCTGTATCCATCAGGTGCCCTGGTCAGACTGCAATTGGACCATTAGGGCCAGTTCTGGATGTCACATCCCTTCCTTGGTGGAGCTATCCAGCTATGATCCTGTTGTGGCTTAGTGCAGCCACAGAGATTAAAGAACAGACTGGTGCTTTAAGTCTGAGTCATGATCTAAATAGGGAAGGGGGCCAGGAAAGAATCTACACTGGGTGTCGCTAAGGCAATGCTGGGATTTTTGCCAGGATTTTATCCATGTACTGTAGGATTAGTCCAGATGCTGAGATCATGGAATCATGGGAGAAACAAAAGACTTAGGAGTCAAGTGGGTCTCGAGCTGTGGAAAGTAAGTTTAGTTGGTCAAGAATTGCTGGGACCTGTCTGCTTTTCAAGCTGGCCCCACCTACTCACACTGACCGAGCCTCGACTGACACTGACCAGATTTAGCTAAATCCTCCTTGCAGCTACTGATAGTGGCGGTCTAGGCATTTGCATTTTCAAGGCTACTCCAGGAGACTGTCTCATGTGCCCCCTGGAGGATGCTCATGCACCTGAAGTGGTTCCCACAGCACACCTTGAGAGTTGCTCCAGGGAGGTCTAAGCACAGCACAGAATAACACGACCATAGAATTTCAGAGTTGGAGGAACCTCAGTAGCCATGAAGTTCAATCCAGACCTGAAATAGACAATACAATTGACAAATGGTCATAGAACCTTTTCTCAAAGACCTCTGATGAAGAGAATCTCATCAGTCATGGGGCAGCCTCGTTCTGCTCTCAGATAGCTTTAATTGTTGGTTATTTGCCCTTACACTAAGCCTAAATGCATCTCCTTGTAATGTCTACTCATTAATCCTAATTCAGGTCTCTGGGGTCAAGAAGATGCAGTCCAATCTCTCTTCTACATAAAAATCCTTTGACCCCTTGAAGGCAGCTCACACACCTCCCTTTCCCCCCATCCAAGTCTTCTTTTCTCAAGTCTTAGCATACACAATTTCCTCAACTTATTCTGATATAGCACGGACTTGTCATTTCATTCTTCTGGCCATTCTCCTCATTCCTTGAGGGTGAGAAGGGGTGAAGCAGGAGGGAGGTAGAGATGGATTTAGATTCCCCAGTCATGCTGAACAGTTTGGAGGAGGTTCCTGAGGCAGAAATAAAAACAAATCTAGCACAACAAGAAAGACAGGACCAGACAAATAGCCTGCCAAGTAAAGAAATATGTAATCAATTAACAGAGCCTACTCGACTCTCCAAACAATAATTAAGACCCTCATGAGAACTCAAAACAGCTAAATTTCTAAACAGCAGCAATGGCATGAGGGGATAGGCTGTTGGGCTTGGGGCATGGAAATTGCGGTTCAAATTCTAGCTGTGAGACTTACTAGCTGTGTGACCTTTGGCAAGTTACTTAACCTCTGTCTCTGCCTCTGCCCCTGCCTCAGTTTCTTCAACTCTAAAATGGGCATAATAATCTTTAAATTATCTTCCTCTTAGGATTGTTACAAAAAACCCTCTGTGAACACAAAAGAGCTAAGGAAAGCTGAGTTATCACCAAATCTTGGTAGCAGTGGTATGGGAGAGGCATCGTCTCTCCCCTTATACCTCTAGGCAGGCATTTTGCTCTGGAGGAATATGGGATCTGGTGGTAGGTGAGTTGACCTGCCCAAAGTAGTGAGTAGTAAGAATTCCCTTCCAGGTCTCTTGACTCTGACTCTAAACCTAGGGTCCTAAAGCCTACTACAAACAGGGAATCATAAATGGGATGACTTTATGAAATGGAAGAAAAGTGATACTGTTGGTGTTTGGATGGTGGAGTTGATGTGAGGGTCAATTAAGGTCTTGCTCAAGAGTCATATCTTTATATTGTTCTTGCTGCTACTATTATTATGTTTTTAAACCCCTTCATAACCTAGCCATCTTCCTACATTTCTAGTCTTCTTATTCCTTATTCCCCTTCATATATTCTTTTTTCTGGTGACATTGGCTTTGCTGTAGTTTGAACAAGATGCTCCATCTCCCTACAGCATGCTTTTTCAATTTCAAAGATACCTTTCAATGGCTGTCGCTCATGCCTGGAATGTTCTGCCTTTCTGGCTTCTTTCATATCTCAGGTAAAGTTCCACCATCTGCAAGAAGTTTTTCCTGTGTCTTCCTTAAGCTACATGCCTGTTTATATCTTGTTTCTAGCTTTATGTTTGCATGTTGTCTTTCCCATCATTATGTGAGCTCCTTGACAGCAGGGACTATCTTTTGCCTTTCTTTGTAGCCCCAGTCCTTAGCACAGTGCCTGGTGCATAGAAGACACTTAAAGATGTCTGTTGACTGGTTGTTGGTGATGCTGAGTGATCTTGGTGAAGGCAATTTCTTCCTTTGATCTCACCTTCCACGAAATGGAGAAATTGAGCAACATACCCTTTAAGGTCCCCCTCCAATCTAGTTTCAATTCAATTCAATTCAATTCACTTTAATTCAACATCTATTTTTCAAGTGAGTGCTATGTTCCAAGTACCAAGCTAGGCATCAGTGATATATAAACAAAAATACATCTATCTGTACCCTTAGGCAGCTTATGTTCTGTTGAGGAGGAGGGGATGGGACATGTATACATTTAAGTAAATACAAAATATTTGAAAAATAAGTACAAATATATAAATTATATTTATAATTTATAATAATAATTTAATATTTATAATATAATTATATATTATAATATATTATATTATATATAATATATTATATATAATATAATAAATTAATTAAATTAATTTAATATAATTTATAATAATAATTTAAAATAATAAAATTTATTTATATAAATGATATATTTACATATATTATATAAAATTTTAATATATAAATATATTTAATATATAAATATGAATATTCGTATTACTTATAAATATAAAATGTTTATACATAAACATAAATGCAAATAAATGTGCATATAGGGGAACATCAGCAGTTGGAAGAATAGGCAAAGGCTTCATGTAGGATGTAGTACCTGAGCTGAGCCTTTCAAGGGACTATGGTAGTTTCTTGATCAAGAGGTGGTGTTGAGGAAAGAGAACATTTCTAGTCATACAGATGGCCTGTGGAAGGCATGAAGGAGGGAGATGGAAAGTCATGCATGTTCAGTGATTAGCAAATAGGTCAATTTAGCTGGAAGCTGGAGTATGTACAGGGATTAATGAGTAATCAGCCTAGAAAGATAGGTAGGTCGGCATCAGACTGCGAGGATTTTTCCGGGTCCCTTTTGGTTTTAACATTCTGTGCTCTACATTCTACGTTCTAATGTCCAATCCAGAATGGACAAACTATTATCTAAGGTCCCTCCCACCACCAGCAGTTTATGCTTTAAGGCTCCTTTTGGTTCTGACATTCTGTGAGCCTAAGGTTCTCTGACTGCCAGTGAACCAATATGACATCGACATTGGGTCCCTGCCAGGGAGCTTCCCCTGTCCCCCTGCTTTGTCCTACCTGCTTGGATTGCTAGTGGAGTTCTACCCACTGGACCTCCTCTGGTCACTGTAAATCCTAGCTGACATCTATACCCCAGACGACACAATCACTTTCTGAAGTGAAACGTATTCCGCTGGAACCCAGGGACTTTATTAGCTGGTGATAATATATTAAAACGACGATATGAATCACCCAGAGCAAAATTCTAATTTGAAGAAATATCACGGAGACAAATACTTTGTTCCAAACTGTTTACTAAATTAAGTCTTTCCTAGACATTTTAGCCTTCACTTTTTTTAATACTGGCAATAAAGTAACTGCATAATTAGTAATAAAACTGACACCTCTGTTACTGATTTTTTACTTAGAAGTAAAAGGAGAACATATATATATATATATTTCTAACACCTCTGTTTTTTTAATTGCAGACCTATAAGTTATTTGCTGCCTCACAAGGTATGTGTGGTGCAGTGGGAAGAGCACTGGATTTAGACTTAGAGGCTGGAATCCTGGTTCTGACATCATCTGAGGCAAGTCATTTAACCTGTCTAGATCTCAGATTGCTCATCTGTGAATTGGGGGAATTAGAGAAAATCAACCTTAAAACTCTTCTGACCTTTAGTGTTTTATATTTTAAATGCCCTTCCATCCTTGATATTCTGTGTCCTAAGGGCCCTCCCAACTTTGACATTATCTGTTCTAAAGCAGTGTTGTAAAACTCAAATAGACCACAGATTGACTTAGAAAACCACAAGTTAATATTCTCTATGTTGCGTTGTATTTTATTTATTTTTTAAAAAAAGATTTCCTAATTACATTTTAATTTGGTTTGCCTTCTTCTTTTTGTGGAAATTTAGTTGTCTTCCTTCCTTCCTCCCTTCCTTCCTCCCTTCTTCCCTCCTTCCCTCCCTCCCTCCCTCCCTCCCTCCTTCCTTCCTTCCTTCCTTCTTTCCTTCCTTCCTTCCTTCCTTCCTTCCTTCCTTCCTTCCTTCCTTCCTTCCTTCCTTCCTTCCTTTCTTCCTTCCTCC
>CM053622.1:777266959-777308260 GCA_028646595.1 Phalanger gymnotis
ACATGACCTAAAATCGTCACAAAGAGGCGACTTAAACTCACGTGGTCTAAGAGCCTCTGCTGTCCCAGACATGTAAACTAGGCCCTTCCTGGAGTTAGCCCCACCTTGGGCCCCACCTTAGTTGCCAATCCACACCCACATAGGTTTTACACCTAATAGGAGTTTGGGCCTGAGGCTTAGCACTTTGTAAGACTCAATGAAATGCACTGAATTACTCAACAAAAACAAAAGCCAAACTCTTCAAGGGTACTTGTTGAACTAAATGCTAAGGAGCCCATTTTGCTTACCAACAGAGCTAGTGACTTTGCACAGCCCTGCCTCACATAAATCCAATTCACTTGCAAGTCATGACATCACCTTCCTGATGCCATGGTCCTCTTTAAGAACAAAGGACAAACATCACCACCACCACCAGTTTTATTATATAATCTTCTTCTCCTCCCTCTGTATGCTTAGCCAGGTTGACCATCTCGCTGTTCTTCACATGTGATACTCCATTTCCCATTTCTGGGCCTTTCCACTGGTCATTCCCCATACTTGTAGGGCTCTTTCTCCTCATTTCTACCTTCTTATTTCTATGACTTGCTTCAAGACTTAGCTTAAGTGTGACCTTTTACATAAAGCCTTCCTAATCTTTCCAGCTACTAGTCTCTGTCTCCCTCTCTCCAAACCACCTTGTATTTACTCCGTACTAATAATATATATATATATATATATATATATATATATGTATACAGAATTCTGTGTATAGATAAATTGATTTCACAGACTTCCATTTTAGTCTTTGTTTTCCCTAGAGCTTAGTGCAGGGCACGGCATATAGTAGGGGCATAAATACTTTCCGAGAGACTGATTCTATTGGTGGAAGGAGTCATTGGTAAATGACAGTGATGGGGCAGCTAGGTGGAAGAGTAGATAGAATGCTGGGCTTGGAGTCAGGGAGACATGAGTTCAAATCCTTCTTCACACACTTACTATGTGATCCTGGATAAATAATTTCATCTCTTTCTGCATTTTATCAACTGTAAAATGGAGATAATAAAAGTATTTACCTTCACAGGATAGTGAAGATCAAATGATACCATATCCATAGAACATTTAGCAAAGCCTGGCACATAGTAGGTGCTTAATAAATGGTTTTCTCTCTCTCTTCTTGGGGGAAAGACACCAATAATTAAAAAGATAAAAATAGCAAAGAGGAGTAGTCTGATGGATGTAGAAATCAGCCTTTGCTTAGTGAGTATTCAACCAATGTTTAGCAAGCACCAAGTACTTGCCACTAGCTGTGCTAGGAAAACAAAGACTTTGCCTCAAGGAATTTACATTCTGTGGAGGGAAGTAATATGAAAATAGGTAAATAAATACAAAATACATATATAGAGTAATTTCCAGGTTGGGAGAGCACTGGTAATCAGAGGGGTTCAGAAACTCTTCTTGAAAGAGGTGGCATTTCTACTAGGTCTGTATCCCAAAGAGACTTTCAAAAAGAGAAAAGGACCTATCTGTACCAAAACCAATAGCAGCTCTTTTTGTGGTGGCTAAGAATTGGAAATTGAGAGGATGCCCATCAATTGGGGAATGGCTGAACAAGTTGTGGTATATGAATGTAATGGAATACTATTGTGTTGTAAGAAATGATGAGCAGGCAGATTTTAGAAAAACCTAGAAAGACTTACATGAACTGATGCTAAGTGAAGTGAGCAGAATGAAAAGAACATTGTACACAACAAGAGCAACATTGTGTGATGATCAGCTTTGATAGACTTAGCTCTTCTCAGCAAAACAATGATCCAAGACAATTCCAAAGGACTCATGATGAAAAATGCTATTGACTTCCAGAGAAAGAACTGAGGTAGTCTGAATGCAGATTGAAGCCTACTATTTTTCATTTTCTTAATTTTTTTGTGGGTTTTTTTAGCCTGTGTCTTCTTTCATAACATGACTAATATGGAAATACATTTTGTATGATTGAACATGTATAACCTGCATCGAATTGCTTACCATCTCAGGGAAGAAGGAAAGGAAGGAGGAAGGGAAGGAGAGAATTTGGAATTTAAATTAAAAAAAATTAAATGTTAAAATTTTTATGTAATTGGGGGAATTATTACAGAAAAGAAAAAGGTGATTCTTGATTGGAGATTTGAAGAAAACTAGAGATTCACTAACAAAGTGAGGAATGAATCTATTCCAGGAACAAGGGATAGATTGTAAAGGAAGAAAGATGGGAAGTGGAATGTTATGTATAGGGAACAAGCAAATGGTTCAACTGAACTACAGCCTGGAGTGCATGGGGGAGATTAACATTCAATAAGGTAGGACAGCAGCAGACTGGAAAGGGTCTTAAATGCCCAGTAGAGGAGTTTGTGTTTAGCCAAACTTCTTGAGCAGGGCAGTGATATGACTGGACTTTTGCTTTGGGAATATCATTTTAGCACATGTGTGAAGGATGGATTGGGATGGATTGACTAGGGGAAAAGCAAGGCAGGGAGATCAATTAAGAAGTTATCAAAATGGTCTATGTGAGAAGTTATGAGGGCCTGAGCTAGGGTAGCAACCATGTGAGTAGAGAGAAGGGAAGAAATATGGGAAGCATTGTGGAGATACAATTGGCTAAACTTGGCCACTGATTGGAATTTGAAGGGTGAAGGGACAAGGAAGAGTTGGGGAAGATTCTGAGGTTATGAGCCTGTGGGACTACAAGGATGATAAGTATGGAAGAGGAATAGGTTCTTTGGGAACAGATAACAAATCCTGTATTGGACATATTGAATTTGAGATACTTAAGGAACATCTGATTGGAAGTGTCCAATAGGCATTTAGTGATGTGGGATGGGAGCTCAGGAGAGAGACTAGAGCTGGATATACAGATCTGGGAGTCACTGGCATAGAGATGTTGGTTAAACCCATGGAACCTGATGAAGTCACCAAGAAAGAATGTAGAGAGAGAAGAGGGCCCAGGATATAATTCCTGGGGTACACTCACTTGTAGGAGGTGGAAAAGGGATTAAAAAATAAGCAAAGGAGACAGAGAAGTAGTAGCCAGATAGGGAGGAGGAGAACCAAGAAAAAAAATGTCATAGAAAAAAATAACAGGGAAAAGTGAGTATCTAAAAGGAAGGCATGATAGATAGTGTCAGATGATGAAGATAAAAAAGAGGGACAACTGAGAGAAGGTCATTGGATTTGGCATCTGGCTCCCTGGAAAGATATAGGGATAGATACAGAGGGAAATTTGGATGAAAGGAGAACAAAAGGTCAATAAAATTTATTTGAAAATAAAAACAACACAGATTACTGTTACACATAGAACAGCTTCAAATGAGTGAATGAAATTAACTGGAGGCCCTTCTCAATCCTGGTAGGCTTCTTCTGTGCACTCTATAGCTAATTAATGCCAAAAATATGGCACCCAGAACAGGAACTAATATCATAGATATGATCTGATCAAGGCAGAGTCCCTCTAGATTATCCCCTCACCAGTCCTGGGCACTCTCTTAATGCAGCCTAGGATTGTCTTCGATTTCTTGGTTGCCATCACACTGTTAACACACAGCAAGCTTGAGGTTCACTAAAGACTTCAGATCTTTTTCAGATGAATTGCATCTCGCTATGCCTTCCTCACCTCATACACATGTACACACACAGTTATCTGTATTCTTGTCATCTATTACTATACTGTCTGTTCCATGAGGGCAAGTACAATGTCTTATCAAAATCCACTATCTTCTCTCAGTCTTGCCACGATGTTATAAATTCTCTTTGTGTTATTTTTCATCTATTGTATCCAATCTAGCTCTGCCTGACTACTGTTTTCAGATGGTCTTGCTCCCTGCTTCTTGTCCCCAGGAAAGGCTGCTCTGGGGTGGAGGGGGATCCAGTATTCACAACATACCCAGTCTCTCTTCTGACTCGTGAGAATCCAGGAGGCCTGGTTGTATATGTGAACGTTTCATCTAACCATCTGGCCCCTCCTTCCCAACAGCCCAGCTGTTCCTAAAAACATATGGTTGAGGGTGATGACGGGTGTTTGTAGGATAAAAAATCAGGATTTCACTGAATACTGAATCACTATTCCCCCATCCCCCCGACCCAATCAGTTTCATGTCCAGCCTGCTAGAAGTGGTTGCTAAGTCTCAAGTGACCTGCAGGTGGGAAAGGTGTTTTCCTCAGATTTGCAAATTGAGCCCAATGGATTATTTAAAAAAAGAAAAAGCCCCTCAGAGGAGACCAGACTGACCCTGAGAAGAACATGAAAACAGAGTTAACTTTGACCCATTCCACATGGTGCTTTAGGAAGAATTCTGGATTTAAAATCTGAAGAGACAAGTTCTGAGTCTAACTCTGTTTCTTCCAATTTGTGTGACTTTGGCCAAGTCTCTTGACCTTTCTGGGTATGAGCTTCCCAGGCTGCAACATGAAGAGTGGGTTAGATGTTCCCTGAGGTCCTTTTCAGGTCTGGATTCTACAATTTCTCAATCAATCAACATTTGTGGTTGGTAGGAACTAGTAATAGGAACACTGGGGCTACCAAGGAGGGGGCAGGCAGGGTGCCCGGAAGGAAGGGTAGATGATGCAGAAAGGAAAGTTACAGGGTGAAGCAATGCAGAGTCAGATCTGTGAATTAGGATGCCAAGACCTGGGTTTGAGTCAGCTTTGTCCTTTGTTGTTTGTCCTTGTTCTCAAAGAGGACCATGACATCGGGAAGATGATGCCACGACATGTAAGTGAACTCGATTTAAGTGAGGGAGGGCCATGCAAAGTCACCAGCTTCACTTTTTCCTCTCACTTTGTCCCTCAGTACCTGTGTGGTCCTGGGCAAATCACTTCACCCTGAGCCTTGTTTCTTCTCCATAAAATAAGACTACTCCCCTCTGCTCTACCCACCTCTGCCCACCTCACCGCTCTATGGGCAGGAGGAAATTATATATGACAATGCTTGGTTATACAAAAGGCTGCCTGAATCACAGGATGGAAGAGCCTCAGAGCTAGAACAGACCTGTTAAGCTACGAGCCTACAACTCTAAGGGTCAAGAAGAGGCTGATGGGGAGAAGCTCCCTTCAGTCAAGAGCCACCTACCTACAAGTGCAAGCTCATTATATGATGGCAATGATAACAGTCCTGTGAGGTAGGCAGGACAGGGATTAGGGTGCTGGGAGGATCCACGGGCTAATTTATGAAATGGTGCTTTGTAAAGTCTAACGCTGTTGTACCAAAGTAAGGTATTATTAAGGCATCATTATTATTCAGCCCAGCAGACTGAAAGAAGTAAACAAAGCAGGGTGGGGTAGGGGTGGGTAGCAGCCACTCTGCCCCATGTGCAATTACGATTCTATCTAGTCTCAGAGAAGATGGAGCTCTGCTTCAGAGGGGAATCACAGGATTGAATGGAAGAGCCAGTCTATCTATTCCTTCACAAATTTAATAGAGTTGGGAGCGATCTCAATTTGTTAGTCATGTGACTCAGGTCAAGTCATTTAATCATCTGTTGGTCTTAATTTCCTCCTTCTTTTGAGTGGGGATAATAATGTCTTACCTCACAGAGTGAATACGAAGAAAGTGCTTTATAAACCATAAAGTGTTATGAAATCAAAGTTATTTTTATTAGCATTAACTCTTTAATACTGGAATTAGGAAGACTCATCTTCCTGAGTTCAAATCTAGCCTCAGACACTTACTAGCTCTGTGATCCTGGGTGTTTGCCTCAGTTTTCTCATCTGTAAAATGAACTAAAGAAGGAAATAGCAAACCAATCCAGTATCTTTGCCAAGAAATCCAACCAGTCCCCCAAAAGGGGTCATGAAGAGCTCGACATGATTGAATGACTGAGTAACAAATTTGCAATGGTTCCTGGAGCAGAGCTGACTAGAATATGGTGGGTATTAGGTTCTTAATAGTTCACAGACATTCCCCTTCCCCAAGGTGTTTGTGGATAGGGAAGGGAATAATCCTTTATATAGCTCCTACAATGTGCCAGGCACTGAGCTAAGTGCTTCTACAAAAATCATATTTGATCTTCACAGCTGTATGTATTACTATCCCCATTTTACATTTGAGGAAATTGAGGCAAACAAAGCACTTGCTCATAGCCACACAGCTAATGTGTCTGAGGCTGTATTTGAATTCAGGTCTTCCTGGCTCAAGGCCCAGTCCTCTATGCACCATGCCACCAGCTGCCTTAAGGACAGATTTCAGGAGGTCCATGAACTTGGACAGGGAAAAATTCCATCTTTATTTCAATACATTTGGCTTCCTTTGTCATCTTATGTATTTCATTCACATATTTAAAAACATTATCTTGAGAAGGGGCCCATAGGCTTCACCAGACTATCTTAAGGGCTCATGCCACAAAAGGTTAAAAATACCCGTCCCCAAACAGCTGTGTGGACAGGTGTTTACCAGGGTTGGGGGAGGGGTGGAAAGAAAATAATTTCTGTGTTATAAGTCACCTACATGGAGGCAGACCTCCATTCAACCTAAGGGAAAATCTTCTAAACCTTTAAGAATTGCCCAACAATGTATTAAACTGCTTTGTTAGGAAGTTCTCAACACTTTGGTTAGGAAATGGATGGGTCATCATGCTAGGGTATGTTAATGTAATAGAATATTGTTGGGGAAGGGAATTCCTCCTTTAGGCACTGGTCACTTCTGTTTGTATTGTTAATCAGAGAAGGGTCAGCACCATGGCCAGCAGCTGCCATGAAGTAGAGAGTAGCTGGTTGGTTTGATACTGGCTTACTGGAGAATGCGAGAATAATTTAAGAGGAGTGGTATAGATGGATGGATTTTAAGGAGGGATAACTATTCCTGAGACTAGAAGATGTAATTAGTTTGTTTCACTTTTGTGCTTTTTGGCAGGTTAGAAAAATCTGAGAGCAAGGCTAAGTCAGTCAGTCAGTAAGCATTTATTAAGCACCTACTAGGTATCAGGCCCTGTGCTAGGTGCTGGGCATACAAAGAGAGGCAAAAAAACCCAAAAAACATACTCCAAAATCAAAACAGCCTCTGCCTTCGAGGATCTCACCATCTAATGAGGAGAGGCTGAGACGCAAGGGATTGGGAAGGGGAACTATGGGAATACAGAAAAAGTATCTCTGTGCTGGGGTATATCTCTATGTCTCTTTAGAGTGCTAATCCACAAGGAAGCAACTGGGCAAAGGTGAATGTTTGCATGCCCCTTTTCTGAGTGTCTAGTGTTTTGTGGCAGAGCTTGTCAAGAGATCAATGTCCTATCAAGGCTTGAGTTGACGATGCGAAGGCCTTTCAGAGACAGTTTTAGCTGGCTTTCTGCTATAGCAAATTCTGAAATTTATCCCATTCCCTCAAGGACATGTTTTGAGAGCTCAGACATTATACTACCTGAAGGAAGATAATGTTATAAGTCTCAGAATCCTACAATCTTTTAAGAATTCTAGAATCACAGAACTTTTAATATATGGACTTCATCCCTGGGGTTAGCCATCCTACTTACCCTCTCCAAATTATAATTCTGTTTCTTCCTATTCCTAAACACCCTGGCTTGTCCCCAGGATCCACCTCTGGAGCTTTGAGTTGGGAGAAGCTATCAGAGGTGCTGCTGAATCTGGGAAATTACTGTCTCCTATACATTTGGTCGTCATTTCTTTCTTATTTTCTTCTTACTCTCCCCCAGCAAGAGAGGGAGAAGGCACTGACAGCTGTGGAGCTGGGACTTTCTCTAGTTGAGATGCATTAATTTGTAAATATCTTCATTTATATGTAAATGTGGAATTCCTAGCCTGGCACCAACCCTCCTGCCAACAGCTAATAGGACTTCCGCAGCCTCGCAGCTCGGCCTGCTTTCCTTTCTTCTACCATTTAGGCTGCTGTGGGCGGTGGGGGGGGGCATTTGTCCCCCTATGATTTGATGTGATTTGAAGAGCTTTTATCTTTCCTCTCCATGCCTCGGGTTTCCTCTGTTCTCTACCCTCCTCCTATCCTGCTGCCTCCGACTTCTCCATCTCAAGAGAGCCAGCGTAGGGTAGCAGAGAGTACACTGAACTTGGAGTCAAAAGACCTGGAAAGTGACCAGGATGACAAATGCCCTCAAGATTGTGTGAGAGTTAAAAGAAATTTGGAGTGTTTAGCCTGGAGAAGAGAAGACTTATGGGACATATGGTAGTTGTTTTCAAGTATTTAAAGGGTCAGGATATGGAAGGGAAGGGTCAACTTTGTCCTGCTTCGCCCCAGAGGGGAGGACAGATGGAATGGACAGAACCATGTGACCTTGGCGGAGGCATTTAACCTCCATGAGTCTCAATTTCTTCATCCCTAAGATGAGGGGGTGGGACTAGATGGCCTGAGGTCCTTCTAGCTTGAGAGCTATAATCTAATGACCCTGAGTACCAGAAGACAGATTTGGTTTTGATTCAAGGAAATTGTGTTAATGAAAGCTATTCGATAGTCCAACATGCAGCTTTGGATGTAGCGTCCCCCACCCATCTTCCCAGGCCCCCACTTTTTCTAGCAGAGGCTAGACAATCAATTATCTGGGAGGCCACAGAAGAATTCTGGTTCAGGTAGAGGTCAAGCTCTGAGGGCCATTCTAGTCCTGAGGTTCCAAATCCCTGCCCTCATACTCAGTAGTGGAAGGGGCACCAGACTTAAGAGGGGAGGGCTTGAATCCAGATCTAACTCCACCGCACATTCATTGTCTGATCTTGGGCACTCAGCCTCTGTTTTATCTTTGGTAAAGATTCAAACTATCCAAAGACCCATGACTTCCTCCATGCAGGTTCTCCTCTCACCTTCACCAACCACCTTAGGAAATTGTTTTTGTGAGTTGCTGTGGCTTAAATAAAAGCCATCTCCGGATGGCTGATGGGTAAAAACCCATGGACTTCACTGCAGTTAGCTAGGCTGGACCTTAGGAAACTGATATCCATCACTGTTCCATGGTCCATTGCTGTTCCTGCACTCAACCCCTTTCTAGTTTAATGGTCCCAATGAGGGGCTGAACTATGTTGGCATAGGCTTTCAGAGTCCAAGGTCACCCCTATGCCATGGATGAGGCATCAGAGGAGGATGTTGGGGCTTGGGAAGGGGAGAGAACATTATTTGTACTAATTGTCTCATTTGATTCTCATAACAACCCTGGGAAGTAATGTATGTAAACTGCTATGCAGCCGTAACACGCTATCCAAATGTGAGCCATTATCATTAACAGGTAAACTACCAGCCCACGTTTTGTTAAGCCAGATGGCAATTTGGTGAAGAAGGCAGTCTTCAATTTCCATAGGCCCCAAGGCCCTGGGAGAGGGAAGCAATTGAAAGAGCCATCATCACCTAGTGTCATGGAATGAAAACTGGTTTTGAAGGTCAGTCCTAAGCTGGTTTTTGGTGGCCATGGTAGGGCCAAGGTATGTAAGACCAACATTCAAATCCATCTCTGACACTAGCTTTATGATCATGGACAAGTCACTTAATCTCTCTAAGACTCAGTTTCCTCATCTGTAAACTGAAGTTGGACTGAATATCCTCTCAGATTCCTTCCTTCTCTAAATCTATGATGCTACAACTAACAAATTCCTCTGAGGTTTCCCTTAGAGTAGGGATCCTTTAACTTATTTTTATGAATGTGTATGTATGCATACGTTTATATGTATGATGGACTCTGGCACTCTGGTAAAGCCAATGGACCTCTTCTCAAGATAATATTTTTAAATAATTGAAGGACATGCAAAATTTTAGTTAAAGGTTAATGAAAATAACATGTATTTTTTTCTCATCCAAGTTCAATCTATCCATGGGCCTCAGGTTAGAAACTCTTGCCTTAGGGGGTCACAATTTCCTTATTTATAAACTGAAGTTGGATGTTCCATCTCTAACGCTCTAAGTTTTCTCCCATTCATTCATCCAACGAACATCAATTTAGTGCTTATTCTGGGCCAGGTGCTTTGCAAAGTAGATAGTCCCTGCCTTCAGGGGGCTTCTACTCTCTTGCATCAAAATACATAAACACAGATAAGTAAGTTCAAAATATATACTAAGTAATATCTGGGGGGAGGGAGAGAACTAGCAGTTGGAGGTTTGGGCGTAGGAGGCCTGGAGTAGGAGGGGGCTCTTTGAATCAGCCTTAAAGGCAGCTGGAGATTCAACAAGTAGAGGTGAAGAAGGAGCATGTCCCAGGCATAGGAGACATTCTGTGACAAAACAAAAAGATTCAAGATGTAATGTCAGGTATGAGAAAGAGCAAAGGACCTAGATGGGCTGGAACACAGAGGACTTCAGGGAGATTATGGGAAGTCTGGGAAGGTAGGCCAGGCCCAACTGCAAAAGACTTTAAATATAAAGAAACCAGGATAATTTGTATTTTATACCAGAGGAAATTGGGAACCACTGACAGTTCTTGATTAGGGAAGTGACACGGTATACTTGTACTCTAGGGATATATATTAGCAGCTATATGAAAGCTAGACTGGAGAGAAGAGAGACTAAAGGTAGGGAGCCCAATTAGGAGATGATTTTAATAATCCATACAAGAGGGAAGGAGGATTTGAGCTAGTGGTAGCCATGCAAATAGAGAAAATGAGGCTTAGAGTTAGATCATCAAAGAGGGCTAGGTAACAGGTAGAATAATGGGTCAGGCACATCTCTCTTGGGATGAGAAGCGACATATCTATACTGTTTTAAAGTTGCCACGAGGCAGTTTGCAGACTTGCTAGAAAGTCCAGGTCTCTTCTCTTAAGCGGCCTGGCTGAGTCACCCTAGACATGTCCCTGAGTATCTCAGGTCTGTAGTCACTTTTCTGAGACTGAGAAAATGCGTAGGTATCACCCTTCATTGGGAGAGGGAATTTCCTTTCCTGTGCATTTGCTCTATCAATGTTCTAACAGTATCATAGGTCTGTATTCCCTATTCCTCTAAAGTTCACAAAGCATTTTTCTTACAACAACTCATCAAGATAGGGAGTATGAAGATGACCACCTCTCTTTTATATGTAATGAGGGTTCCGGCACATGCTGAGACCCCCTAAGCTGCTGTGTAAGAGTGCTTTAAGGAGACTGCAGGACAGAGCTTTCTGGGACATTCCTCATTGATCCCATGGCTGACGCTGTCTTTTTCCACTGTCTGGGTATTAACAAAGAGAGATGTGGTGTGTGTGTGTGTGTGTGTGTGTGTGTGTGTGTGTGTGTGTGTGTGTGAAATATTACCATCCTGGGCATGAGAGAGTGGGGCCAGAGTCCACCATGTTAAATACAGATGAGATAGATGAGAAAAAGGAGACTCAGAGAGATGCATTAACTTAGCCAAGTCCCAAAGCTGCCAAGTGACAGCCACGGGTCTTGAGGCCAGGTCCCTTGATTCCTACTACTTCCATTCCATACTTCCATTTTGACTATACCAAGATGCCTCTGTCTTGCCTAGAGTGGTGAGTATGTATGTAAGAAGGATGTACATATACATTCAAGGAGGTATCATTACCTTCCTTGATTCTCATCAAGGCAGACAGTATTATGTCCCTTCCAGACAGATGAAGAAACTGAGTCCAAAGGAGGGAAGATGGTCAGAAGGCCTGTGAGTAGCTGAGCAAGCATCAGAAGTTCCTCCTGCTTCCCCGTCCAGGACTTTTCCCAGATCACTCCAGGCCAGTTTCAAGGGCCAATTGGAGAGCCTGCACTTGGTGTCCTCGGCCTGATTATGCTGGGGGAATGGTGTTATCATTAGCATTGTTGACATCTGGGGCTCTGGGTGTGGGGAGAGGTGTGCTGGAGCCAACTTACACCTTTTGGAGCCAATTGTTAAATTTTCAGTGTGAGTATTTACACCTCTGAATTCAGCAGCCACAAATAGGGCTTGACTGGTTATTTTGTTGATTGTCTAGACTTAAGGAAGTGATGGAGAAAATGTTAGCAATACAGATTAAACTTAAAAGTTCATCCTGTAAACACTTTTTTGGGAGCCTGTCATTAAATATTTACAAGCACATTACTGCCTTTAGGGCGGGGCCTCAGCAGAAACAGCACTGGGCTAGGGGGTCAGGGGACCTGGGATGGAATTCTTGGGATGGAATCTGTCACAAACCAGATGTTTGAGCTTGGACCAGTCCTTTACCCACCATATTATTGGGACGGCCTAAACCAGGGGTGGGGAACCTGAAGCCTTGAGGCCACCTGTGGCCTTCTAGGACCTCGGGTATAGCCTTTTGACTGAGTCCAAGTTTTACAGAACGAATCCTTTTATTAAGAGCGATTGGTTCTGTGAAGCTTGGATTCAGTTGAAAGGCCACACCTCAGGACCTAGAGGGTCACATGTGGCCTCAAGGCCGAAGGTTCCCCACCCCCTAACATTCAAATCAATCCATATTGAAGCTTTCCAGTTCAGTCTTTGGAACTTCTTTTGTCTCCATCATATAAGGGTTGCCTTTCCTGGCCCAGGCCCTCAGGATGGCCCTAGTGATAGTGATTGTAACTAACTAAGCTGCTCCCTCTTTCCAAAGAAATGTCCCCATCCCCATAGCATTTCTGAGTCAGTGTCTCCAACAATGGATCAGATGTGCTCATAGGTCCAAGAGCCAGATTTAGAAGATGCCCTTTTCTAGCCCCTCACCTCACAGTGGACTGATAGACAAGGTCTTCCCTCTTCCGGTAATTCTCCATGTGGGAAGAGTTGGTGGAGAACATGGCATCAAATGTGAAGATCTTTTGCTTGATGGTCCCACCGTCTGTCACCTGCCAAAGAAGCAAAACCATATCCAGTGGTGGTGTTAATGGCAGCTGTGCTCCAGGGCCAGTCCCCACCCACTACTGTTAAGGCCACTGAGAGATCTCTGACTCTCTGTCCTTCTACTGGCTTAAATCACAAAGTGCTTTTTTTTTTTCCCGTGAATTGGCAAGGGTTTCATTCTAAGATATATAAGGAACGGATTCAGATTTGTAAGAATAAGAACCATTCCCTAATTGATAAATGATGTAAGGATTTAAACAGGCAGTTTTCAAGGAAAGAAGCCCAGGCTATCTATATCCATAAAAAATAGTTCTCCAAGTCACTACTAATTAGAGAAATGCAAATTAAAACAATTCTGAACTCTTACTTCATACCAATCCAATAGGCAAAGATAACAAAAAGGAAAATAATAAATGTTAGTGGGGTTGTGGAAAACATAGGCATGTTGATTTACTCAGTGAATGTGTGAATGAGTACAACCATTTTAGAAACCAATTTGGAATTATATACAGAAAGTTCCTAAACAGTTCACACCCTTTGACCCAGCTATACCACTGCTAGGCCTATACCCAATTAAAGAAATAGGAAGATGTTCTATATTTACAAAAAATATTTATAGTAACTCCTTTTTGGGGTACCAAGAAATTAGAAACTAAAGGGATGCTCATCAATTGAGGAATGGTTGAACAAATTATGATATGTGAATGTAACAGAATATTATTTTAATGTAAGAAATGAGGAAATGGACTATTTCAAAGAGACATGGAAAGGCTTATGTGAACCGATGCAGAATGAAGTGAGCAGAACCAAATGAACAGTTTAGACTATAACATCCATGTTAAAGGAACAGACAGTTTTAAAGACTTTTACAAAGAGGATAAAATGAGCAGAATCAAGAGAACAATTTCTACATTAACAAAAATATTGTAAAGTCAAAGAACTTTGAAAGCTGTAAGAACTATGATCAATTCAATGAATACCCATGATTCCAGAGGGCTGACGATGAAACATACTACCCATTTCCTAGAAATCAGAAGGATGATAGATCAAGGGTGCAGAAAGAAAAATACATTTTTGCATCAGTCAATGAGGGAATTTGTTTTGCTTGATTATTCATATTTGTTAGAAGAATTTGTTTTTCTTTTCTCTCTTTTTTTTAATGGTATGGGAAGTAGGAGGGAGAGAAAATAAATTTGTTAATTTTTTAAAAATTAAAAAAAATAACCTGGAGGGGCCTACACGATGTGGTGTTGAGTGGGCGGAACAGAGCTAGGAGAGCAATGGACATGCCACAGATATATGGATTCTGTGGTGGCTAGCCTTGGTGGACCCTGCTCTTCTCAGCAATGCAGGATTCAAGGGCGGCTCTGGGAGATTCATGATGGGGAGAGCTGTCTGTGTCCAGAGAGGGAACTGTGGGGACTGAACGCGGATTGGGACAAATTGTTTGGTCTCCTTTTTTTTCTTTTCTTCTTCTTCTTTTTTTTTTTTTTTTGGTTTTGTTTCTTCTTTCTCATGATTCACTCCATTGGTGGTGATTCTTCTTTGCAGCTTGACTATTGTGCAGGTGAGTTCGGTGTGAAGTTATGTGTGGAAGATATATAGGATTCCACACCATCTTGGGGAGGGAGTGGGGGAAGTGGGAGAGGAGAATCTGGAACTTGAAGTCATGTAGAACTGAGTGTTGTAAACTAAAAATAAAAAATCTTATTAAGATTTATTAAAATTAAAAAATAACAAAGCAGGATATTACAGATATGGAATGTTGCATACACTTTCAGATGAGATCATTAAATTGCTAGTTCTGCTTAATTGTTTTATTTGTTACAAGAGACCTCTCATAGGAGTGATCTTTAAATGTTCATAATGTAAAAACATAATGCATCAATAAAACTTAAAAAAAAGAAAAAGAATTGGAAAGGACCATTTGGGAAGAGCCACTCTTATCCTGTGAGGGCAATGAATCAGACCAGCTAACTGAGAAACCATAGAGATATTAATAAGGGGGTTAGGGCCAATGAGCCTGGCAAATAGTAGGTGTTTATAAGTGTTTGGTGTCTGTTTGGCAGATGGAAACCCTAGCATGATTCCAAACCAACAGTCAAATTTTCCCTTCTATTGATTCATAATTCCAAGCAGTCTCTTATTTCTGACATGAAGACGGAATGTGGGAACATGGCAGATGGGGTGAGGAGAGGTGTCAATCTTTAGGTAATAACATATTGATAATTTTTGCTATAGGCTATGAAAATTCAAACTTAGAAAATACAGAGATGAAAGGCAGTGGGGCATATAGAACTCCATATTAGGAAAATGAAACACTTGGCTTTCACTACCAGTTTGGTTATTGTCTCATTGTGTTGGCCATAAGAGTCAGTTTCTCTGGGTTCCAAATGCTGGGGGTTGGAGTCAAATGGTTTTTGGGATCCCTTCCAGCTCTAATAGCTTATGTAATAAGGTTCCTCATATTGTATGTTCTGAGGATGCTCTCAGCTCTGACATTCTGTGTCCTAAGGCCCCACTCAGCTCTGACATTCCATATTCTAAGGTCCTTCCCAGCTCTGACATTCTCTATTCTAACCTTTACATTGGTCGGAAATAGCAGTGTCAGGTAGTGCTCAGACCAGCCTGCGGGGGGCAAATGGAGCCACGCTGGTGCTTTCCCAACTGGGCAGGTTGATTCTCCTGTCTTCTACAATCCCATTTTTCCAAGTAGCTCTTATCCCTGATATGCCTGAGAGCAGGAGGGAGGGTCTCTCTTTGTTCTCTTTCCTGTTTCCCATCTGCTCAGGGGTCGTTTATTCCTCCTACTTCCAGAACGCCTTCTATTCACTAGGTAGAGGGAATTTCACTGTTCACAGTCCCTTATCCAGTGAAATCCCAGGTCCTCTCCCTTCCCCACTTCCAGAACAGTGAACATCATAACCATAATTTGGATTTCAATTCTGCCTTTCTTTCCAAATCGTTTTCCCTTTTGTTTGCCTCCTTCCTCATCCCCCCAAACGGTAGGCTATGAGAACCATGTTTCCAACGTAAAGATGGTTCAAACTAACTCATATCCTGTTTGATGTTTAGCCTGTTGTGATCGTCTAAAAAAATATTTAGACACAGCTGGAATGATGAGATTTATGGCATCCAGCAACAGAGCATCAGGCTTGGATCGGAAGACCTGGATTTGAGCTTGGGCTGTATCCTCATTGGCAATTTCCTTTCCTGAGTCACACTTCCTTTTTCCTCCCAGTATAAAAGGATTGGATGAGAGCATCTCCAAAGGCCCTTCCAGCTTTGACATTTGATGAGTCTATGATCATTGACAGATACTGTGAATGGAGAGATTGGAGTACGGGATGGGTTGGATGGAGGTGGTGAGTGGTAAGAGGTTGGAAAGAGAAAGTGTCATCTACAGCCATGGGAGATGCGGAAGTAACCCATCCTTCTCTGAACTATTACTTCCTGCATGACCTTGGACAAATCACTTGGCCTTTCTGGGCCTTCATTTCATTGTGTGTAAAATGAGGAAGGTTGAATGAAGATTTTTTCTAGCTCCTGTTCTAGGATTCTTCTTTCTCCCCTCCCCCTCTCAGGAGCAGTGGAGAGGTGAGATGGTCAGTGAGACACATCAAGGGTGAACTCTGCCTACTTCACAGTTTTCCCAGGGGGCTGGCCTGTTCCAGGTGTGTAATCTAATCATTCCCTCCCCTTCCTACCTGTACCTCCACCGTGTCCTGTGATGACATTTTGTCCTGTGACATAGTCTGAAGATTCTGCCTTGGGGAGATGGGGCTCAGAGGAACAAACCAGCTTCTGAGATAGAAGGTTCTTCCCAACCCTCATCCACACTGCACTCCCCACTCCCTTACTGATCAGGGGACCCTGGGATTTTTTCATAAAGACTTGGAAAATGGGCCAGTGGTGAAACCTGGTTGGGGCCAGTTGTCTTAATGGTCCAAAGAAGTTAAGACATTCCAATGTTTGACTACCAACTAATTATAAGCTCATGGGGAGGTCCTTTCCCCATTTTAGGCATGTACCAAATAGAAGCCATTTTATATTTCCCTAAGGACCATTTATATTCAAATGGATAATGAGTAAATTCAGATCTGCGGTCTCATCATCATGGATGCTCCAGCCACTGACTTCAATTATGAGCCCAATGGATCATAGGTTGATAGAATGTAGAGCTGAAAGGAACTTAGAAGCCAACTAGTCCAGTCCTCTCACTCTACACATGAGGATTCTGAGGCCCACAGGAGCTAAGGACTTGCCCAAGGTCACACAGATAATAACTTGCAGAACCAGGATTTGAAATCAGGGACTCTTGAATTCCAATCCAGCACTTTGCCATTCTTCCCTCCAAGGCCTGACAGAAGCTTTAGAGCATAGGCTTGTAGATTTAGAGAGGACATTAAAGACCATTTGCTCTAACCCTCTAATTCTACTTAGGTGACTTGTCTAAGATCACATAATGATATTGGTAATTAGTAGTTACTGTTGATAAGGGACAGAGGCAGGATTCAAACCCCAGTCCTCTGAATCCAAAGCCAGTGTTCCTTCCATCGCACTCTTCTGCCGCATGGTAAATCGCTGTGTCTAAAACCCCCAAATTTCTCACCGAGTGACCCAGCTTCATACCATGAGTCTTTTGGAATGTAGGTGGGTGGTTCCTTGGGACATAGCTATCACCTATATCACCCCAAGTCTGTGCTCAAAGCCTCTCCAGGATGAGAAGCCCTGCCAGAGATCACATAGCTTGCTTTGGTATATATTTATTTGCAAGTTGTCTCTCCTGAGACTGTACAGTCCTTGAAGGCAGTGCCTGTCTTTAGCCCCTTTATGTATCCACATGACTTAGCACAGTGCCTGGCACGTAGTAGGTGCTTAATAAGTGTTTATTAATTGATGTTCTGCTGGCATGGCCTGTCCTAATTCAAGGAGACCAACTATATCACAGGAAAGCTTTAGGGGGTGCCTGGAATGGAGGCAATTCCTGGGGTATGGTAATACCATGTTTTATAGGTAGCACAACACTTTGCCCACAACAGTCTTGTGAGACAGGTAGCGCAAGGGTCATTATTTTCATTTTACAGAGGAAGAGGAAACCAAGGGCTCAGAAAAGTGAGCTCATAGGACTTAGAGCTTTGTTTCTGTGAGCCTCAGTTTACTTCTCCATAAAATGGGGCTAAGTCCAGTCCCACTTCACAGGGATGGTGTGAGGAGGGGGCTTTGTAAATACCGAAGCATTTTTTAATGTGTGGAGATGGCTTATCAAGAAAATCTGGACCCCCAAATTACCAACCCATTTTGGGGACACAACTCGTGACAGGAGCCACGTTGGCTGAATCGCTGACAAACTCTTCCCCCAGAAAGTGAGCTCTTGGCTGCTCCCTAGACTTTCCCAAGATGGGTCTCATTCCGTATATTCCAAAATCTCCAGTTCTAAGAAGTGTTAGCCCTTCCCACCCCTTCCCAGACACATCGTCTAAAGCCTTCTGCTTCCGTATCCATCCCCCTATGTTCCAAGCAATGGTTTCTACTACCTCATTCCCTGCTCCCCATTTTATCTACAAGGGAACAGGAGGTTTTGAAGCAGAAGACACTCTTGGTACCCCCTTCCAGACTAAGTCTGAGCCCTTGATCCAAACTGAAGAGGCCAAGCACACCAGCTTTAGGGTTATAAGAACATGTTTGTGGCCTAACCTTGTAAGATTCTAAGAATGTAACAATCTGTGTTCTACCATCATTTCCTGTTCTAACTTCATGTTCTGTGTTCTAAGGGTCCTCCCAGCTGTAGCATCCTATGTTCTAAGGTCTCTTTTTTTCTGGGTTCTGAGACCTCATTTAGTTCAGACGTTCAATCTTCTAAGAACTCTCCCATTTCTGATTTTCCACATTCTAAGCTTCTTCTCATTTCTGACACTCTAGGTTCCACTTACTTTTGACATTAGATGTTCCTAAGGTCCCTCCCATCTCTGACATTCCATGTTCCAAGGTCCCTTCTTTCTCTGTTCCAAGGCCCCTCCCAGTTCAAACAGAATGTCCAACTTCCTCATCTTAGCTAGGGAATACCTCATCTCACAGAGGCAGAGGGAGTCCCCCAGAGTCACCCAGCTAGTCAGCGGGCGAGCCGAGGCTAGGCTAAGCTTCCAGTCCTCTGATGTCCTTCTGTTTTTTTTTTTTGCCTCCAGCCTCGTGCTGATCCTTCAATGCCCTCCTGAGGTCCCTGAACATCTTTGCACCTGTTGTTTTTGGATAGGATTCAGGCCCCAGTTCAGGGCAGGCCTTGTTTCACTCAGGGCATAGCAGAGTCTCTGGAGAGGAGCAGAGAACCACTGTAGGCCATAACAAGGCTGGGGCCTGGAGACAAAGGGGCCTGAGGCTGCCTGATTAGCAGGAAGGACTCAGGTGTCCCTGCCCTCCGGTTGTCAGGCCCACCTCCTCCTCCAAGCTGTCTCCCTTTAAATGAAAGTGTTACTCCACAAAACAGCCAGGTATGTGTTGTTGCTGTTTCAATTATTTATCTGTTTACCCGGCTATGGTTTTTCCGCTTGTCTCAGCAACTCTATTATAGACTCGCAGCTCGTAGGCTCTTGCCGCCCAGCTTGGCACCACGCTAACAGCCTGCAACCAGGAGACCTCATGCCTGAGACTGGAGAAGCGGAATTAACTCCCTGTGGCTAGGGGTGGGGGGAGAGCCAGGAGCAGGGGCCTTCTCGTCTGGGGAGGGGATGATGCCTCCCACTGCAGGAAAGCAAGGAGGGGTCCCTGCCTCTGCCGCATGGGCCTGTTTACTGGCTCAGAGCTCATTCGATTCAACAATAAACATTTATTGAATGCCCACTATGCACAAGGCACTCTGGTTGGCTTGGGAGATATGGAGGTAGAGAGATGCCGTGGGCTTTATGCTAAAAGCGCACAGGGCTTGGGAGTAGAGGGAAAAAGGACTTAGTTTAGATCCCAGTCCTGACATTATCTGTGTGACCCCAGGCAGAGTGGAAAAGCTGAATGTGGACTGTGAGGTGCCGGGTTTGAATTCCTGGCTCTGATACATGGTACATGTATGGCTTGGAGCAAGTCACATTAACTCTCTGAATCTGTTTCCTTAAGTGTAGGTAGATGGGGTTGGACTAAATGGCCCCTAAGGTCCCTTGCAGCAGGACTTGTGATCCTATGACACCCTTTGGGCCTCAGTTTCTTCATCTGTAAAAATGTGGGAGTTGTATTAGACAGCCTCTAGCTCTGCATCTGTGATGCTGAGACTTTGGGCAAAGCAGGGTAATGATGCCTCCCATTTACGTAGAGCTATGGATCTTGGACAGGCCTTTACAATCATTTTCCCATGTCCCCCCACAATGACATTATGAGGTGGGCACCATTATCACCACCATTTTGTAGATGGAGAAACTGAGGCCCAGAGAGGGAAAATGGCAGGAATGAAACCCAAGTCTTCCTGATCCCAAACCCAGCTTTCTATCTTCTCTGCCAACATCACTTCTATGAATGCTTTCATCACCTCCCTCCAAAGTAAGGAAAGCATTTCGAAATTCAAGAGTCTACGGGAATGTGAAAAGTCATTATTATTATTAGTTGTTAATAATAATCATCGTTGCTAATAATAATATCACCCCTGCAATCTGCATTGACTGATGACATCAGTATGGCCATCGTTTGTTTTTCTCATCTGATTATCTGCCTGGGTTCCCCTCCCTGCCTCGCCCCCGCCCCAGACCAGGGTGGTGGTACTATGGTGTGGCAGAATGGAAAGAACCCAAACTCCAGAGTCAGAGATCCTTACTCTACCACTTACTACTTATGGGACCTTTGGTGAGTGACTTAACCTCTCTCAACTGCCTTTTCTCTGAATGTAAAATGGAAGGCTTGGACTAGATGGCCTCAGATCCCTTCCCCTTGAAATCTCTGGTCCCATGTTTCTCTCCACTGGTGTGGATTGTGACTCCTAACTCACAACAGGTGATGTGTTCCGGGAGAAAAAAAGAGCTTCAGTGCGTGGCCAGCCGTGGGCAACGAATGTCTCTGAATTTAGCTACTTGGTCCTTGGAGGTTAGATGCATATAGCCCATTGTCCAAGCCTTTCCTTTTTGGCAGGACCTGTCCAAGGTGATGCTGCACTGGCAGAGCCTTCTAAAATCCAGGGCCACCTCCATGTGATGTGAATACATCAGAAGAAAATCTTGATGGCCTTCACTACATAGCTGGCTTGGTCCAGTCTCTGTTGATGGTTCAGACTGTGGGGACAGATTCACCTCATATCCCACCATTAGATTGTAATGTTTGGATGGGTAAAGCCTGTACTAAACCCAGATTCTTTTATATCCCTGCTTTTCTCCCCAAGCTACCCAGTGTATAGGCTTGATTGACTGGTACAGAATCCCAGAATCTCTAGTTCTACCTGTGTCTGAACAAGAATTCCCTCTAAATACCTGTCAAATGATTATCCAGTATTTGCATGAAGCTCACCAGAGATGGGGATCTCACTACCTTTCAAGGCAGCGCCTATCACACGGCAATATCTTTAATTGTTATCAAGTTTTTTTCCAGGAAACAAGCCCAAATATTCCTATTTGCAACTCCCAACCATTGCTCTTGGTTCTGCCTAGAGTGAGGGAGGGGGTAGGGTGGGGGAAAGGAACAAATGGAGCAGGTTTGAAGTCTGTTCCATTTGGTAGCCCTTTGAACACTTGGAGGTTGCTATCATAGACCTGGGTTTGAATCTCACCTATGCTTCTTGGCAACTGCATGACTTTGAGCTGGTCCTCCACCTTCTCTGTGCCTCAGTTTCCCTATTTCTAAAATGAATAAGTTAGAACAGATTATCTCCGAGGGTCCTGTCAGCTCAGAATCCTGTGGCCCCAGACCAGTGATGACTGAGGGAGCAGTGATGACTGGACCTCACAAATGGCCTCTACCATTTCCCCCACTCCTTAGGTGGAGGGAAGCCAGAGACACAAGAGTTTTTGTCAACTGTATTTTTCTTCCCAAAGCTATAAAAATTGAAGGAAGAAACCTGGATACTTGACTTCCTGTCTCTTTCCCTGTCTCTCCTCCCCATAGGTAAGGCTCCTTTATCTTCTCTCAAAACATAGCCAGCACTATCGTCCCCATCTCAAAATTCACTCCATTTTTTTTTATTACACGAAGGAGGAAAAATCTGTCAGTAAAACTGTCTCCTTAAATTTATTTGCTGGGACCGAGGGTTTTATTACAAGCAAAATACACACACACACACACACACACACACACACACCACACCAGATAAAGAACTGAAGAATTATCCAAATCGTAAATCACTGTTTTGGGGAGGGCAGAAAGAAGGAGATGGAAGGGGGAGTTTCAAGGACACATCTGATTTCCTCAGGTTTTATTTACATCTTTTTTTCTCCAGGACCTGGGGTGGAGCTCACTCCCAGCTGATTGAATAAAACACGAACAAGCTGATATGTAATGACTTAGCTCATTTGCCACTCCAAGGGTTTCTAGGGCAGTCTGGGAAATGAATGTCTCCAACTCTTCTCTTCAGTCTAAGTGGTTTGTTAACCAGTCTTCTGTCCTGCTGGAAACTTGCAGGGGATTAGAATTCTGAGCATAGACTCCCTGGGCCAGTGGGAGAGTAGTTATTTGCAAGGGACTCTTGGCTATAGTAGCTGTTGTAGTGATGGGAGAGGACTGTTGTTTTTCCTGAGGCTGCAGATGCCTGTCTCTACCTAGACTAACACCCCCTCCCAATCTGTGTATTCAATCTGTGTGTTCAATGCTATGGGTTAGTTCTATTATGGCCAAAGGGAGGCTGGTAACGACATTGTGCTAAGGCAAAGGGGGAGCCTCAGGAAGAGTGTGAATTAGAAGGGTAATGTATGCATGTAGATAGAGGTGTGACTGCGTATGTGTGTGTGTGAGATGAGAGAGAGAGAGAGAGAGAGAGAGAGAGAGAGAGAGAGAGAGAGAAGGAGGGAGGGAGGGAGGGATAAAGAAGGAGGGAGAAGAGAAAGAGGAGAGAGACAGAGACAGAGAGAGAGAGGAGACAAAGAAATAGAGAGAGAAGAGAGGAGAGATAGAGAGACAGGAGAGAGAAAAAGAAAAAAGAGAAGAGAGAAAGAGAGAGAAAGAAAGAAGAGAGAGAAAGAAAGAGGGAGGGAGGGAGAAGAGAGAGGAGAGAAAGAGACAAAGAGAGAGAAAGAGACAGGGGGGAGGGAGAAGAGAGAGAGAGAGGAGAGAGAAAGAGAGAGAAAGAGAGAGAGACAGATAGGGAAGAGAGAGAGAGAGAGAGAGAGAGAGAGAGAGAGAGAGAGAGAGAGAGAGAGAGAGAGAGAGAGAGATTAGCTAGTTAGAGAGGCTCCCTCCCCAGGTCCCTTTGGCAATCACCGCTCAATAGCCTTCTTGTTTGTCCTCCTGTAATAAAGTTATATTTGTCAAGATGGTCTGGGCCATTACATTATTCCTTTAATAGCTTCTGTTGTACATTAACACACAATTAAGTAGCGGCATATTGGATTCCTCAGCATGTCACATTAGGCCAATGGGCTTTGTTCCTGCCATGGGGTGGGGGCCCTGGGAACCAGCCTGGCTTGAGGGCCTCACTGCTGATTTCTGCAGGGCATGGGCTTAGGGTAAGGCTTTCAGAGGGTAGGAGGAGGGATGGCAGGAGAAGGCTTTTGCTCATTGACTAACAGTCTACACTATTAGGAAGTAAACGTGGAAGGAACCAAGGTGGTAGCTAGCAGTAAACCTTAACAATGTTTTCTGGCTTAAGAATAAAGCGATTCTGGAAAATGACTCTGGACGCAGATATTTGGAAGGGAGGGGAAGGTGCTGGTAGGGTAGGCTCAGTAGTGATGAAAGAAATAATATGACAACATAGGACCCCCTAGAGGAGATAACTCTGGGGTTCCCCAGAGAATTTAGGGCATTGGTGGAGATAGACCAGTAGTCTGCATTTTTCTGACCAGCCTTATACATTGATGAAAGGGCCCTCAGCCTACCAAGTGTGATGATGTAGGATCTATCTCCTCCCTTTCCAGTTACATCCTCTTTTTATGCTTTCTTAGAGGTCCCGGCCCTGCTTACCCACTGTGTTCCCCTCCCCACCCCACCAGAATGGTTAGGAACCCAACAGAGGCTTTGGAGAGCATGAAGGCATTAGACTTTGGTTTCCCCTTCTATAAAATAACCAAAAGTTCTAGCCATTTGTGTGTGTGTGTGTGTGTGTTTGTGCACACGTGTGTGTGCTAACCCCCTGTGTTGTAAGGTTGTTTTCAACTCTGACATTCTAAGTTCTAACACTTCCAGAGCCCTTCTGACTATACCATTCTAGGTCCTGAGGTTCTCTCTTAGTCTGCATTCCAACACTCTCTGTTTTAAAGTGCTTGCCAGCTCTGACATCACATGCTCAAACACTCCAAGCCTTGGGGTCCTTTGGAATCTCCTATTCAATGTTCTACTGTCCTTCCTAGCTCTGACAGTCCATATCCTGTGGTTTCCTCCCAGCTCTACTATCCCATGTTCTAAGGACCTTCCCAAGTCTGACATCCCATGAGTGTATTATTTTACCTTCCTTACCCCAGAATTCTGGGATAGTCCCATTGCTAACGTCGTTGTTCAAGCCTGAAGAAACCTCTAAGACTCACCTGACCTGGTATCTCCAGGTCTGATTTCCCTAATAACCAGAGTCTGGGTTTTCCAAAAGCCAGGGGATTGTTCCATATCTGTCAGCTGGGCTTTCCAGTCAGACCATCCAAGTGTAGCAAATGGACTTAAGCCAGTGAGTGCAGCAAATACACAGGACAGCGGTTTTCATTTGAAAAACAAATAAGTCTCCAACCCCAGTCAGCTCTGTTTTGTCCCTGGGTACCATCGTCCAGTGGAAAAAAAAGGAAAAAAATTCACCTTTTTTTTCCATCCTCTTCTCTTTGTGTTCCACAAAACCAATTACAGGTTGGAAATAGCTGTAATAAACTTGATATCCCACTTATGGGCCAATCCTGCTGCTCCTGGAAGGTGTAATAGTGGCAGAGAGAGAGAGAGCAGAAACTGCTGGTGTATTTTGCTGGAGCTGTTTAAATTGCCTTCCCACATTATACCAACTCCTCTCCGATGAGGAGTGAATTTGCTCTTCTGGAAATGGAGCAGCTGAGGTCTTCGGGGCTGGTTTACAGGAAGGGTTTTAATGAATGGATTAGTCTCTTGAGTCCCTTTTTCTTCCCGTGTTAAATGGAGGGGACCTTCATCTTGCCCCAAAGCTGGGCCCAGATCTCTTCTTCCCAGGGGCATAAAGACAGGTCCTAGTCTCTATCAGTAATTAAGGTAATGGAATAGTGTAAGGAGCCTGAGAGTCAGGAAGAAACCAGGTTCAAGATGCACCTCTGATGGATGAACACTCTCTGATCCTGGCCACTTCACCTCTCTCCCTCTCAATGCTCCCAGACAACTCTTGGAGACTGTAAATTGTAGAACAGGTGCTGACCTGCATTGGTGGAGAGACTATCCACACTGGGAGTTCTTTGCACCAATGAAATCATTTAGGTCTGGTCTCCCAGAGTTCTGGTTTAATCGTTCTACAAGTTTCATTTTCATTTGGACTTTCAAATGGCTCTTACCCAAAGTATACATTTGTATCTGCCTACCCACTCTACAGTGAAAGGCATGGGGATTTCTTGGACAACGGGATAGAAATGGAACCCCTTCTTGGCTTTGAATCTCTGCCTTGGGCATGTAATACCTGTGTCCTCATGAGAAAGACCTCACTTAGAGTCTCAGTTTCCCCACGGACCCCATGCACCAGCTCAACTGGCTTGCTTCTTAAAAATCAACTCTCTGTTCCCACCCCAAGGCTCTGCTTCTGCCATTCTACCTATACAGGATGACTTTTTTAGCCAGCGATAATACTAACAATTCACATTTCTAGAATGTCTTAAGGTCTGCAGAGTCTGGGGAACAGAGTTCTGTAGAAGGAGTGAGAAATACCTGAGTTCAAATCCTTCCTTTGGCAGTTACTGGCTGGGTGACCAAGAAAAGTCACTAAAATTAAAAAAAGGCACAACCTTTTTGAGTCTCAGCTTCTTCATCAGCAAAATGGGAATAATATTATCTATTACAGTGCCTGGCCTGGAATTGGAGCTTAATAACTGTTGCTTGACGGTTTTATTTATTTATTGACTCCAGTATCTAGTCTACAAGGTTTTTATGAGATTCCAATAAGATAACATATGTAAAGCATTTTTGAAATCTTAAATCACTTCATAAATGCCTTTCCCCATCCCCCTTCCCTCTGTTCTTTAACTACAATTCATCCTGTCTACATCTTGTTTGTACATTGTCGTTTGCAGGTTTTCTCTCTCGATAGACTATAAGCTCCCTGAAAGCAAAGACTGTCTTTTGCTCTTTCTTTCTTTCTCTTCCTTCCTTCCTTCCTTCTTTCCTTCCTTCCTTCCTTCCTTCCTTTCTTTCTTTCTTTGGAGAAGGCAAGGTAATTGGGGTTAAGTGACTTGCCCAAGGTCACACGGCTAGTAAGTGTGTCAAGCGTCTGAAGTCGAATTTGAACCCAGATCCTCCTGACTCCAAGGGCTGGTGCTCTACTCACTGCGCCACCTGGCTGCCCCTGTGCATTTCTTTATATGACCAGTGCTTAGCACAGTGCCTGGAATACAGTAGGTGCTTAATAAATGTTTGCTGACTGATTATTCTTATTTCCTTACAACAACCCTTTGAGATGTGTAGTAAAAGCATTCTTTCTCTCATTTTATACACGGAAAAAGCGAAGCTCTAAGTGTTGACTTGGTCATGAGGGCACAGCTATTGCGTGCCCGAGGCAGAGATTCAGAGCCAACCAGGGATTGCATTTCTATCCTGTTGTCCAAGAAATCCCCATGCCTTTCACTGTAGACTGTAATATGTCTATGAAGATGAAATTACAACTTAGGTCTTGCTGACTGTATGCCCAGTGCTCTGTGCTCTATAGTGCCACCTAGCTGCACAATATTTGTAAGGAGCTTAGCACAGTGCCTGAGTTCAAATCTGCCCTGAGCTCAAATTTGACCTTGGGTAAGTCACTTCAGTTTCCTCATCGGTAAAATGGGTTGGAGAAGGAAATGGCAAACTGCTCCAGCATCCCTGCCAAAAAAAAAGCTAAAATGGAGTCACAAACAGTCAGACACCACTGAACAACAAATAGCACAGTTCCTGACAGCTACTAGATGAGACAAGGCTTCCCCCCCTCCTCCTTCCCCACTAAATTGTGATGGACATTAGTGTTGTAGGAAGCGTAGGATCACTGGATGGCAGAACTGGAAGAGGCTTTGGTTTTACAGCATGTCAGTATTAAGACGAAACCTTAGAACATGGAATGTCAGGGCTGGGAAGGCCCTTTGAACACAGGGTGTCAGAGCTAGGAGGTCCCTTAGACCACAGAATGTCAGAACTGGGAGGGCCCTTAGAACACAGACTTTCCTAGCTGGGAGAGCCTAGAACTCAGAATGTCAGAGTTGGGAGGATCCTTACAAACACAGAATGTCAGAGATGGGACGGCCCTTAGAACACAGGATGTCAGAGCTAGGAGGGCCCTTAGAACACAGACTTTCCTAGCTAGGAGAGCCTAGAACTCAGAATGTCAGAGTTGGGAGGACCCTTACAAACACAGAATGTCAGAGGTGGGAGGGCCCTTAGAACACAAAATGAAAAACATAGAGGAGAACTTGCATATTCCTTCAAGACTGAACTCAAACATCATTTTTTCCAGATATCCTTCCCAGTTTCTCTAGCAGCTAGTGCTTTCCCTGCTATGATTTTCTTTTGCAAAGTCCCTGATTTCATGGGTCAACACCCACCATTTAAAATAGAAGTTCTTTGAAGGCAGGAGCTGTTTGCCTTTTTTCTGGGAATCCCCAGCCCTTAGCAGAGTTCCTGGCCCACAGACAGTGCTTAATTAATTCTATGGATGGATTGATTGAATGATCTTGGGTAAACCTTTTATTTAACAGCTGAAAAAATGAAGACCCTGGCCTCTCTGTGACTCACCCAAAGCTGGAACTTGGGGCACACCTAGTGCTTCGGATTTCCAGCCCAATGCTTTTCTCATTACCCCATGACTACTGTGTGGGGGGGCCTGAGGGTGCGAGAGGCATCTGCCCTTAGGGTACAGCTCTTCTTTCCCCATTATCATGACATCGAACCCCCTTCTCCAATCTCCCTGTTTTCCTCCCTCCCTTTCCCGATGCACAGCTAGCCTGCCCTGGGAGCCTCAGCTACAGAAAAGGATAGGGAGACTTGGTTCCTGTCTCTGGCTGTAACTGCTAAAGAGGCAGCTCTCCCTCCTCTCTCTTGGCTCTGAATGACCTTGAACAAATTACTTAACCTCTCTGGGCCTCAGTTTCCCCTTCTGTAAAATAAGAGCATGCCATTTCTAAATCTTCTAAGCTGGTTGATTGTGCTACTATATTCACAAGCAGAAGAGAACATCATATTCTTTCCTCAGACATATCCAGATTTCGTTGGCCTTTCCCCCCTCCCCCAGCAAGCACATCTCCATATATTTGGCAGAGGGACCCAGATAGCGCCTCCTCTCCACCACTCTGGGACCCAGCCTTACTTTCCACCCTTCTAGCCAGGGGAGGCCCCCAGGAGTGAGAGGGTGAGGGGCAGGGCGGGGGTAATTGGCTCTCCCCTGGTCTATGTTGGAGATCAGGTTTTGACAGAGACAGCTGGTGTCATAAATTGCCTTGTCTCATCTGGTTACCAGGAAAGAGCAGACAGCAGCACGTGGCATGGGCTGGGGGCAAAGGGGGGGATGGGTCGGAGACGAGGCAGAGTGGCAATCAGTGGAGGACCTGATGATTCTGCACGTGTGCCCATGAGCGAATAGTGTGTGTGTGTGTATGTGCGTGTGCATGTGTGAGAGCAAGGGTGTGTATCGTGTCAGTGAGAATAAGAGGTGTGAGACCATGTATGCTTGGGAGGTGTAGAGGCAGGGGAAGGGATGAGAAAGGAAGAGAGCATGTCTGTGCTTATAGGAGGAAGGAGCAGGTGTCTAAGGATGGGCATATATGAGAATGAATGTACCTGGAGAGAAGGGCATAGTCTATGGGGTGTGAGTCTAAGGTGCCAGTGGGACACATGTTCACATGCGTGTTGGGGCAAGGGGAGTATGTGTTTATAAGGAAATAAGTGTGAGAATGTGTCTGTAACCACAGCGTGAGAACATAAGCATTCACTGGGGGGCAAGTACAAGTGTGTGTGTGTGTGTGTGTGTGTGTGTGTGTGCGTGTGTGTATGTGTGATGGAGGGGCACAGGAGAACGTTTTTCAGGAATACCTTTGTATGTATGAGTGTTTTATAAGAGTGTGTGTATGGGTGTGTGTGTGTGTGTTAGAATATGCATGTTTTTAACAGTGTGGAGGAATGTATTAATTAGTGGAAAGGTGGCTGTGAGAATGCGCATGTTTAGAGGGTTATATATGTTTAATAAATGTTTGTTGAATGAACAAATGAATGTTTATGACTTGGGAAAATTCTCTCCTCTCCTTCCCTCTCCTATTCTTTCTTTCTCCCCCTTTCCCTCTCTCTCTCTGTCTCTCTCTCCCTCTCTCCCTCTCTGTCTCTCTCCTTCTTTTTCTGTTTCTCTGTCTCTCTGTCTCTGTGTCTCTCTTCTCTCTCCCTCTCTCCTGTCCGCCTTTCAGTTTCTTCATCTGAAACATGGAGGTCTGAATCAGATAACCTCTAAGGTTCCTTCCAGCTCTTGATCTGAGGTTCTAGGTAACATTAGGAGAATCTGTGCTCCTAGGATGTGTGAGGAGGCATATATAAGCACTCAGGGACAGGAGGGAAGATATACACCACTTTACAGTGGACAGAAAGCAGGTTTGGGAGCCAGAAAGATCCGAGTTCAAGACCTATCTTTGATACACGTTGGTTGCATGACTCTGTAGAAATTACTTAACCTCTCAGTGATCTAAGTGACTCTCCAAGGTTCTAAGCCATGAAGGGAGTTTCCTCTCCTGGGAAGTTCCCTCTGCTACTGATTTAGTGCTGATCCTGACCTCTGTGTGTTCAGAGGATGGGTGAGCATGAGAAGGATAAAGGACGTGAATATGCGTACATTTGCTGGAGGAGGTTAGAATGTGTATGTTTGTTTATAGGGGTTTATGTAATTAAAAGTGTGGCTGTGGCCATGAAAGTGTGAGTCAGCACGTGTGGGGATACCCAAGAGACAGAGGTCACGCACATCTATGTGTTTTGGGTGAGACAGAGCTCCCTGCCTCCTCCCTTCCCACTGAACCGGGATTGGCAGGAAGGTACTATAGAGGGTTCAGAGTACCATGCTGTGTCTAGCCAGGCTGGGAACAATTCCAGGACAGCCAGGAACACACCCATCATTCCACTGCACCCCAACAACTTTCATGCCACTCCCCTTTCTTCCCTCTCCACCCAGGGGAAGCTTCCAGCCAGCACCTCCTCTCCTTCCTTTCCCAACCTCCCAAAGCTTCCACTCTGCCAGCTTTATGGCCTGAGGGAGTCAAGTTTAACTGCCGAACTAAAAGCTGCCTGTAAAATGAATGATGCTGCAGGATGGGGCCATTATCTTCCCCACCTCCACCCCAAGCACCTAAAAAGGACCTCTCTCTGAGAAGGGCTTGGATGTCTTTATTGTTTCCCAAACTAGCAGGCTTCTTCAGGACCCTGGAGATATCAGAAGCTGAGAGGGTCCTCACAACCCAGAATGCCAGAGCTAGGAGGGCCTTAGAACATAGAATGACAGAGTTGGGAGGGCCCTTAGAACTCAGAATGTCAGAGATGGGAGGGCCCTTAGAACATAGAATGTTAGAGCTGGAAATGTCCTTAGAACACAGAATGTCAGAGCTGGAAGGGCCCTTAGAACTCAGAATGGCAGAGATGGGAGGGCCCTTAGAACACAGATTGTCAGAGCTGGGAAATATCTTGTAACATATACAGGTTAAACATTGGACTAGGAGTCAACAGCCATAGTTGAGACTAACAAACTTTGATATCCCGACTCCCTCTGTGACTTTAGGAAAATTGCTTCATTTCTCTTGACTTCAGTTTCCCCCTCTGAAAAATGCAGGTTTGGATTTAGATATTCCTTTCCACCTCTAAATCTATGGCTCTTTGATCCTGAAGGTCCATTCTAGCTCTTTCTACTGCTGGGCGTGGCCTCCTTAAATGCCAACATTTGCCCATGGTTCTGTGCCTTTGGAAGCCTAAGCCCATTTCTCTTCCTGGAGTTTTCAAGCTTTTCTTCCTGTGTCTCCCAGCAAGACCATACCTAACTGACTGAGGAGATTGCTTCCCCTGAAAATCCCCTGAGATGTACCCTGTGTGGTTTTCCTTGGTGATGGACCCAGAGTCTTCTGACTCACCCCTGCTCCCAGACAGAAAGTCCATCCTGACTTGCCTGAACCCCACTCCCTGCACTTTCAGAATTTTCCCTATTGTTCTAGGCTAGGAGATGGGGGAAGAATGAAGGGAGCCCAGTCAGGAAACAGCTTCATATTTGTTCAATAGCCAGTGGCAAACTGGAAGGTTCTTATTCAGCTAACCATTTATTCCGTCAGCCACTGGAGTGGTTGGCCGAGTAACAGAAGGTTAACAGAACCCCGGTTATTATTCAGTTAGTCCCCAAACCTGCTTATCTCTCTTCCAACTCCTCTCAGGCCCAAATATTAATAACTGACATTTCTATGCAACTTTAAAGTCTGTTTTCCCCATGCTAACTATGGGAGGCATGTAGAACAAGAGTCATTATTTAAAGATGAGGAGACCGAGACTTAGAGATGAAAAGTCATTCCCTTAACATCGCTGAGCAGTGTCAGACCTGAGGTTTAAATCAACATCCCTTGGGTTCTTTCCAGAGGGCCACACTGGCTTCTCTGTAGACATTTTTAGGAACAAGTTCCCAGACTGTCCTGGCTGAAGTCAGGATGGGCCTGGAAGGATATGTGCTTATGGGGGTCCTATGGCCCTCGGAAGCAATGCAGCAGGAGCTTTTGCTGTCCAGAATGGGTTCCGCCGCCTGGGGTCACCCATGGTCAGATGCACCTGTGCTGACAGGTGGAGCCTGACAAGGACCAATCATGGTGACAGATGTCCAGGCCCCTGCTAGACAATTTGGCCAACGCACTTGGAAGGTGCTCACTGGTAGTGAACAGACCAATGCCCCACAGTAGGGACAGATCTTGCTGCGCTGAGCTGCCTACCTGCCATGCTTGGTGGGCACTATAGCTAAGCTTTCATCGGGATGAGCTCCTCCTCCACCTCCCCTCCCTTGGAACCACTGCTGGCCAAAGCCCCTCAATAACTCAGCAGTGGCCTGCCCACCTGCCCCTGTTGGTGGGGGATGCCAATGACCATTGGGGTGCCAGCATTGCCAGTCCATTGTAATTAACAAACACTGGCCACAAGCAGCTCCAGGCCAGTGGAGCCTGTCCATCTGTCGGCTGCTGCTTACCAACAGGCTCTGTACAAGGGAAATATGCCCCTTTGTTCAGGCAACAGCCTCAGAATCAGGCTAATGAAGAGCAACCAAAGGATAACATAGGAAGGAATCGTAGGAACCAAGGAGACATAGAGGTAAAAGGTATCTGAAACTGTAGAAGGGAACCTTAGACCTGAGCATATCAGAGCTGCATGAGGTCATTTAAAAAGGTCATGTTTGGAAGCTAGAAGAGGTCTTAGGGGATCAAATACCAGAGTTAGCATAAGTTTTCCAACGCTAACTGTCAAAGCAGGGGAGAACTATAGAACACAGAATGTCAGAACTGGGGGGGTCCTTAGAATATGCTATATCAGAGCTGGGAGGGACCTTAGAAACCAAAATGTGAAATCTAGAACATAGAATGTCAGAGCTGGGAGTGGTCTTAGGACACAGAATGTCAGAGCTGGGAGGGTCCTTAGAACGTGAAATGCCAGAAGTGGAAGAAGCCTTAGAATACATCAGATCTGGGAGGAGCCTTAGAACACTGAACATCAGAACACAGAAGGCCCTGAGAACACAGAATGTCCAACTCAAAGGGATCCCAGAGATTATTCAGTCCATCATCTATGTTTCTGGAGAAGGAAATTTCCTCTGGAGAACAAAAGTGATTTCCTTTACTAGCCCAGGTTTTCTGATTCCAAATCGAAGGCTCTTTCCATTGACAGTCCTTGAATAATCCAGTCCATTCCCCAGCCTTCAGAGAGGCCTCTACTCTACCTGTCCTGAAGAATGGCAGACAAAGGGTTTTCTCTACAATGTCTTAGTGACCATAACTTAGACTGGCTAGTTTCTGCAATATGGTTTAGAGGAAAGAATACTGTAAATGGAATCAGGAGAGACAAGGGTTCAAATGTGGTTTCAGACATGTCATGTCAAGCAACACTTTTTAGCGTCTATTACATGCCAGTCACTGTTTAGCACTTTTCTTTATATAAAGAAAGCCAAAAACATCGCTGCCCTCAAAGAGCTTGTAATCTAATGAGGGGACAACATATAAACAACTATGAACTAGCTTAATGGTCAAACCATTTTACTTAAAGTCTCTGAGCCTCAACTTTCTCATCTTCAAAATGAAGATAGTAATTCCCAGAGCAGTGATTTCATAGGATCGCAAAGGGGATTGAATGTAAAATGATTTGTAAAGCTTAAGTGCAATATTTTGTTCAGTTGTTTTCAGTCATGTCTGACTCTTTGTGACCCCATTTGGGGTCTTCTTGGCAAAAACCCTGGAGTGGTTTGCCATTTCATTCTCCATTTTACATATGAGGAAACTGAGGCAAACAGTGGCATGACTTGCTCAGGGTCACACAGCTAGTAAGTGTATGAGGTCAGATTTGAACTCAGAACCTCCTGACCCAGTACTCTATCCACCGTACCACCTAGCTGCCCCCAAAGTTCCTTAGACCCATAAATCAAACTTTAAAACTCCCTTAGATCTTATTATAAAATGTGAGAGTCATGGGATGCTACAGTCTTTGGAGAAGCGAAATGAAGAATCCAAATGGAGAGGCATAGTGGGTGGGCATGAGCAAGGTGTGACAGGTGGCACATCAGGAATTACTGAGTTTGGAAGGGAGAAATCAATGCCACCTGAGGCAGCCCTATGGCTAGAGAGCTGGGCTTGGAGTTCAGATCCTGCCTCCTGACACTCCCTAGCTGTGTGACACTCGGCAAGTCGCTTAACCTCTGCCTGCCTCAGTTTCCTCTTCTGTAAGAATGGGGATAATAATAGCCCCTGTGAGGATCAAATGAGATCTTATTAATAAAGCTCTTTGTAAACCTCTATAAATGCTAGTTATTATCATACAAGAGAAGAAAACTGTGAGAGTATGGTGATGACAGGCTGAGAATGCCATTGATATAGTTGTGATGATGTCAAGAGAAACTGAGGAAGGCCTCCTGACATTTTAAAAATTTTTTCTATTAATTAATTTATTTTTAGTTTTCGACATTCACTTCCACAAGATTTTGAGTTCCAAATTTTCTCCCCATCTTCCCTCCCCTACCCTAAAACGGCATGCATTCTGGTTACCCCTTCCCCCCTCTGCCCTCCCTTCTATCACCGCCCCCCTTCTCTTATCCCCTTCTCTCTATTTTCTTATAGGGCAAGATAGATTTCTATACCCTATTGCCTGTATATCAGCCATCCAACATTTTGAGTGGACCTCCCATCCCTGTATGGCTGAGGATGTACATGAGAGGCACAGGGGATTGACAAGTAGGGATCTGTTGCCACGTGCATGATGGAAAGGTTGTGCATATCCAGAAGTCAGAGCCTTTTGGATATGTGAATATGTTTGGACTGACTGAGCAGGACCAGGGGAAGGGGGATCTTGGTAACGGCAAGTAGGCAGGGCTGGGGTGTGCATATTATGCTCAGCCCTGCAGTAGTACTGCAACCAACAGTGATAACTCCCATTTACTGAGAATTTTAATGTTACAAAGCACTTTTCTCATACAACTGTGCAGGGGAAGTGCACCCCATTTCATAGATGGGAATACTGAGGCTCAGGGAGTTTAAGTAACTCCTTCAGGGTCATACATCCAGGAGGTGGCAGAACCACATCATCTGACTCCTGCTCCAGTGTTCCCTTTCCAGAACACCCACACAGCCTGGGAAGCCTTCGATTATGCCATTTTTCATTGCTTTGCCTAGAGCTTAGTAAGAGTCCCAATCCTTGCTCCCTTCATGTCTCCCCAACCTCTCCCCTCCCAATAAGCTTCTGGCTGAGCATGCCAGAGAGGGAAACGTCATCCAAGAAACTACTATTAAACTGTCATGTTCCGTTCCTGCTGCCAGCCTGGCCTTGATTGCTGAGACACTCCCAGTGTGGCCAAAGAGAATCTCCATGCTTTTCTCCCTCTGCCCCTCCTGGCTGATCATCTGCTGCTCCTTCTTCACAGTGTGAGGACTGGAATGGATAAATGCCCCTGGAGAGTCTGGGAACTGGCCAAACCAGGCAGGGGCCTTCTCCTCCCCACCCTTGCACCCCCAACCTAAGACCCTAGCCCTGAAAGAGAAGAAGCCTTTCTTTAGATCCTGTCTTAGAAACTTGTGCTAGGTTTCTTCCCCGTCAGGGCTACAGTCTTAAGCTGGGGGTGGGGTGGGGAAGGTCTCCACTGGGACTCTCTCTCTGTCTCTCTCTCTCTGTCTCTCTGTCTCTTCCTCCATCTCTCTCTGTCTCTTTCTCCATCTCTGTCTCTGTCTGTCTGTCTCTCTCTCTGTCTCTCTCTGTGTCTCTCTCTCTCTGTGTGTCTTTCTCTCTGTCTCTCTCTGTGTCTCTGTGTCTCTGTCTTTCTCTGTCTCTCTGTCTCTGTCTCTCTCTGTCTCTCTGTCTCTCTCTCTCTCTCTCTCTGTCTCTCTCTCTCTCTCTCTCTGTCTCTCTCTCTCTCTCTCTCTTTCTCTCTCTCTCTCTTGCACTTGTCTTCATTATACTCATACGGCCATCTCCATCTCTTCTGCCCGGGGCTACTGCAGTAACTTTCTATTTGGTGGTCCTGTCTCCAATTTCATTCTTTTCCTTTCCACAGCTGCCAAAATCATCTTTCCTAAAGCATAGAACTGACTGTGTGCCTGCTTTACTCAAGAATGTTCAGCTGCTCCCTATTGCCTCTAAGAGAAAAAGGAACTTCTCAGTGTAGTATTTAAGAAACCCCTTCCCAACCTGGCTCCAATCCAGCTTTCTAGCCTTACTTCACATCTCTTCCCTTTGCATACTCTAGTACCCAAATGGCCTACTGATGTCGAACTTGGCATTCCATTTCACACCTTTTTCCAGGTTTTTTTTCAGGCTGTTCCTCATGTTTGGAAAGTGCTCCACTTTCTCCTGTGACTTCCTTCAAAGCTCACCAAATGTGCCTCCTCTTATGGGAAGCCTTTATCGAAGCCCTTTGTTGCTGGCATACCCTCCCTCCTCAAATATACATGTTTGCTCAGTCCAGTGTATTTACCTGGAAGGTTTATCCTCCAGTAGAATGGAAGCTCTTTGAGGGTAGGCACTGGATTATTTGTTTTTAAATCTATACTACCCAGCATGGCACCTAATAAGGAACAAGTGCTAAATAAATGATCGTTTATGTTTCAGTTCTGTCCGTATTCTCAGCACCTAACACATTTTTTTTGTTGTTTGGTCGTTTCAGTCATGTTCGACTTGCCCAGAGTCACACAGCTAAGAAGTGTCTGAAGCCACATTTGAATTCATGGAGATGAGTCTTCCTGACTCTAGGCCCAGCCCTCTATGCACTATGGCGCCACCTAGCGGGCTCCATAATTGGTGCTTAATAAATGCTCATTGACTTGAATTGCATTTGGCTTGAGGACCTGCACTTAGATACATAAATAGTTTAACAATGAATTATTATAACACTAAGAGTATCTAACATTTACATGGTTCTGTAAGATTTGCAAAGCGCTTTATTTGTTTTAACTCATTTGCTCCAGAAGGACCTGGAAGAGCAAGACCAGTACCTTCCATTTTACAGAGGGAGAAACTGAGGTCCAAAACGACACAGCTCTGTACTGCCTCCATCCTCAGGGCCAAGCACCGAGCCTTGGATGAAACAGAAGTCCAAAAAACAGTGGGTTGGGTTGAAATACAATCGGAGATGATCAATGAATTAATCAACAAGCCCTTATTATGAAGCACTTCAGATCTGCCGGCCTGTTGAGCTTCCCCTGTTCCATGGGGCAGATGACATGCAGATGTGGAAATATACACAAAGAGGTAAATCCAAAGGAATTTCAGGGAAAGGCGCTAACGGAAGGGGATCAGGGAAGACCTCGTGGAGGAAGCAGCTTCTGAGTTGATCAGTGAAGGAAATCAGGCATCCTCGGAGGCCAAGGAAAGGAAGGTGGGTGTGCACGACCTGTGCAAAAACTTGGGGAAGGGAGATGTCGTGCAAGAGTTAAAACAGGAAGGCTAGTGTGACTGGACCCAAGAGTGTGTGAAGGGGAGTGAGCTATAATAAGATTGGAAAAGTAGGTTGGATTCAGGTTATGAGGGTCTTGAGTTACAAATGGTGAAGCATATTATTAAGGTTAGAGGCTCCTATCTCCAGAGCTGGAAGGAATCTTAGAGGCTATGTAATCAAATAATAACATTACATAGAACCATTTAAGATGTGTAAAGTGCTTTTACATTTAGTCATCATCACTATGTGGCTTGGGTTCTTCTTTCCATTTTACAGGTGGGTAAACTGAGGCACAGGGAGATTAAGTGATCTGCCCTAGGCCAAAGAGGGATTCAGCTTCAGAGATGGCATTATCAACCTCATCATTGCTGGTTTGACTGTTCTTTTTTTCAGGTCGGAGAAACTTAACCTGGCCAAAAAATCCCACCCCCATAGTCTTCCTCTTGGTCATGGATGTCTTTTTACTTAGTCTTAGGCTGGAGCTCCTTCTATGGATATAACATGTCACCAGATCTATTCTCGATTGGTGAAGCCTGTCTGAGCTCTCCTCTGACAACACAGCCTTTGAGAACCCATGGAGCTCTATGACCTCAGGCAACTTGCAAGTGTTGGTGAATCTAAGAACAGTAGGAAGATGCATAGGGAGGCAAGGAGGCTGCAGCCAGTGACCAGTGATAACTTCCATATGAGAAATGACAAAGAATCATAGACTCTCAGAGTTGGAAGGGAACCCTCTCACACCTGTCCTCTCCTGGCAATTCACAGAGCCCTCACCTGGTCTTGACCCTCATCCTTTCTGGTCCACACCACTGCAATTGCAACCCCAATCAAGTTTCTCTTGATCTTAATCCAACCTTAAATACCAAAGTAATTTTTCTTAAGCACCATGGCACTCCCCTCCTCAATAAACTCCAATGGTTCTCTATTACATCCAAGGTCAAATACAAACTCATCATTTTGCCATTGACAGCCCTTCATAACTTGGCCCCTTCCCATCTTTCTAATCTTATTTGTTACTTTCTTTCACACATTCTATCATCTGACTCTATTGACTTCCTTGCCATTCTGCATCCATAAATATTCTTTCTCACACCTCTATCCCTTCGGTGGCTGTCCCCTAACCCTAGAATACATTCCCTCCTCACCTCTGCCTCTCGGAATCCCTACTTTTCTTCAAAACACAGCTTAAATACTACTGTCTACATGAAGCCTTTCCTCATCTCTCTCTCCCTCAAACTACCTTGTGGTCGTCTTTTAATTCTCTATCTATACTTATGTGAGCAGCTAGGTGGTGCAGTAGACAGAGAGCCAGGCCTAGAGTCAGGAAGATTCATCTTCTTTAGTTCAAATCTGGCCTCAGATACTTACTAGCTGTGTGACTGTTTGCCTCAATTTACTCATCTGTAAAATGAGCTGGAGAAGCAAATGGCAAACCACTTCATTATCTTTGCCAAGAAAATCCTAAACAGGATCATGAAGAGTCGTACATGAATGAAATGACTGAACCACAGCAACAACATATACTTACATATTAACAACCAATAATTCACAGGTCCGTACACTTTACAATTTATACTGTTGAATTTATTCACCACAACCTTTTTAGGCAGGTAAAGCAAGTCTTCTTATCCTCAATTTACAGATGGGTAAACTGAGGATTAGCGAGGGAAGTGATTTGCTCAAGGCTACAGTTATTAATGGCTGGGTCAGAACTAGAACCTATCCTTCACTCAAAGACCTTTGGAATGTCTCTGCTCACCATCCTGGATGGCCAGGCCAGTCACTGTCCCTAATAAGCCAAACGCTGCAACTCCATTTCCAGGTCCCCAGGGTTTCTGAGAGTGGGGGAGGAAAGCTAAATGAATGCACATATACACATAACCGGGTTTGACTGCTAAGACACTCTCTCTTATCTCAGGCCGCCTGTCCGGACCCAACTTCATTGCCGCCTCCCCTCCATGCTTCGCTAGCCTGCTAAGTGAGGCCTGAAAATTACTTGCACGGTCAGATAAATATTACAGCAGTCAAAGGTGCGGCTTTGGCGGGAAGAATGATATGTAATTTGCAGAAACGCTACCAGTGCATCAAATCACCCACCCGGATCACTCCTCAGGAAAACGTGATTGATAGCCTGGAGGGCACAAGTTGTTGTTTTCTAAATCACGGACATATTCTGAAATGAAAAGAATGGAGACAACTCCCCAACTGCTCCATGATCCAATTGGAGGGAAAGACACTTGGGAGCCTGACTCATACACAGACAAGGATTTAAAGATTCCGAGAGTCTGATATTCTATCAGTCCATGAGACTGGGATTTCATCATTTCACTACTCTTGGCCTTGGTTTCCCTACAAAAAGATGTATGGAGACTGGATGATCTTCAAAATCTCTTCCAGCTCCAAGGCTAAGATCTTACAAGGCATAGGCTCCCAAGAGCTGAGGATTTTCTGAGTCTAACACTCAGAGCTTCGGTGACTAAAATTCTACGATTCGAAGATTTTTATAAATCTAAGATTTGGTGATCCCAAGGGTCTAGGATTCTATGAATCTGATATTCCAAGCTTCGGTGAGGCTAAAATTCTGTGATTCTAAGATTTCGTGAGTTTAAGATTCTGTGAGTTGAAGAATCCTGTGAAATTTGGAGATTCTGTGAGTTGACATCCTTTGACTCTGAGATGGGGTGAGTCTAGGAGATTCTAAGAATCTAGAATTCTGTTGTTCTGTCAACCTTAATTCCTATGATTCTATGATCTTGAAATTCTGTAAGTTCGTAACTCTGGGCAATACTGGAGTTACAGCCCAGATCTCCTGCCTTCTAGTTCAAAATTCTTTTGAGTGAACCATGTCTGCAAAGGAGCTAGAACAGCCTTGAGAGATAATAATGTATAATTCTCTCTTCTTGTAGATAATAGAACAAGCTTACAAAATGAAAGTGACTTATCCAGGATCCCAATGCCTGGAATGTTTCCCTGGCTTCCTTCAAGTTCCAGCTACATCCCACCCTCTACAAGAGGCTTTTACCAGTTCCCCTCAATGCCAGCATCTTCTTTCTGTTAATTATCTCCCATTTATCCTGGGGGTATCTTTCTTGTGCGTAACTGTTTACATGTTGGCTCTTCCATTAGACTGTGAGCTCCTTGACGGCAAGCACTCTTTGGTCTTTTATTTTTTTTTTTTGTATCACCAATGCTTAGCATAGTGACTGGCACATAGTAGGCTCTTAATAAATGTTTATTGGCTGATTGACTATCCTTTTTTCACCTCTACTGCTTGGCTTTCCTGGTTTTCTACAAGTCTCAGTTCAAATTCTGCCTTGTGCAAGAAGCCTTCCCCAGCCCTATAATTTATCCTGTCTATATATTGATCATACATAACCACTTGCATATTGTCTTCACAATTAGAATGTGAGCTCTGTGAAAGCAAGCATTGCTTTTGCCTTTCTTTGTATCTCTAGTGCTCATCACATAGGAGGTGCTTAATAATGCTTGTTGACTGATTGACCCAGGGAGTCCCAGAGTGGAGACTTGAACCCAGGTCCTCTGTTCTAAAATCTACAAAGTCCAGGCTCAGCTAGGAATTCAAAGATGCCAGTACTTAAGAATGTGGCATAGTGGGTCTTATGGGGTGACTACCACAAACTCACTGCATAATGTTCAGGGGCTTATTTCTCCTCTCTTGGCCTCTCCTCCTCTAAGTGCTTCTTAAACTGTGTGTTGTGACCCCATATTGGTCTTCCTCATGATCTGAGATGCCCCCTTTCCCCAGGGCCTTACTATAATGGGGCTTAAAACCTAGATACTCGGGGGGGCGGAGCAAAGATGGCAGCTGGGAAGCAGTGACTGGCGTGAGCTCCCCACCAAGTCCCTCCAAAAACCTATAAAAATGGCTCTGAACCAATTCTAGAGCTGCAGAACCCACAAAGTGGCAGAAGGAAGCAGGGCTCCAGCCCAGGACAGCCTGGATGGTCTCTGGGTAAGGTCTGTCCCGCACAGAGCTCCCAGCTCCCAGCTGAGGGGAGCAGAGCTGAGCCCAGCAGAGCCCAGTGTGCGCGGCGTGGACCGACCAGACCAGCAGCTGAGTGGAGAGTGCCCTACAGTCCTGAATTACTGAGCTGTGGCATCTACCAGACCTCTCAACCCACAAAGAGCAAAGACAACAGAGAAGGTTAGTGGGAAAAGCTGCGTGACTGAGTTTGCGGTTCGGCCACTGCCC
>CM053622.1:777308760-777380575 GCA_028646595.1 Phalanger gymnotis
GGAAATGGGGAGAAAATTTGTAATTCAAACGCCTGTGAAAATCAATGCTGAAAACCAAACATATTAAAAATAAATTTAAAAAAATTGAAAAAAAAACCCAGATACTCAGAAGAAGCAGAGCAAAATATAGAGTCTTATTGGTTAATAGGCCTCACTCATGACCCTCCAGGAGGTCCAGAAATGATGGATCAGCATGGATGGTCACAGGGTAGGCAAGGCAAGGCCCATCTACACTGACTAAGTGGTCATAAGATGAGTACCTCCTCATGTTGGGCAAGAGACAGGGGTCTGGAGGTAAAAAAACAAGTTGGGAGACCTTCATATCACATTAGGACATCCTGGCTATGCTGGGCTTGGCCACGCACTCATAACTCAATAGGGTTGAGGTCCCCTAGCGAGCATCCTTGGGGTTAGGCAAGTGAACTTTGGAATTTTATAACAGGTTATTAAACAGCAAACTTATAGCTTTAGTTTAAAGTTTGGGGCCTATTATAAGAAAGAATCTATCTTATCTACTTATCCCTAAATAGAATATATATATGTGTGTGTGTGTATATATATATATATATGATATGCATTAATAAATGTAATTCCTATATTAATATCAGGAGACTAGACTGAATAACTATATTAATAGATATACGTATCACTATAGTCACTGCCTCTATGGAATCACACTAAACTGATTAATACTGATTAGAGTAAAATAGGGATCTAATTTCAAATCATCTGTGTCAGCCTTGGGACCCCTCCCTAAGAGGAGAAACTTATAATTGGCACTTAGATAATTAGTGCTTGAATATTTACATTCATTATCCCATGTGAGTCTTCCAATGGTTCTGTGAGATAAGCACCACAGGTAAGCACAGAGAGGTCAAGGGACTTGCCTGTGGTCACATGGCTCATAAGTGTTAGAAATGGCATGTAAAGCCTATTCTCTCGTAACTCCAGATCTTGTATTCTTTCTGAATACCCTGCCACTTCTGGGTTTTAGGGTCTCAGTCAGCTCTGACATCCTATGTCCTAATGGCCCTCCCCGTTCTGACATTCTGTGTTCTAGGGTCCCTCTTCGCTCTGCCATTCCATGTTCTAGGTCCTTTCTGTCTCTGACATTTTGTGTTCTTAGGGCCCTCCCAGTTCTGATATTCTCTATACTAAGGTCCCTCCCAGCATTGACATTCTGTGTTCTAGGGTCCACCTCTGACATTTTATGTTCTGGGGCCCTCCTGTCTCTGACATTCTGTGTTCTAAGGTCCCTCCCAGCTCTGACATTCTGTGTTCTCAGGCCCCTCTCAGCTCTACCATTCCATGTTCTGGGTCTCCTCTGTGTCTCATATTGTTTGTTCTAAGGTCCTTCCCAGATCTGACAGTATAAGCTCTCTTCTAGCTCTGACATTCTATTTTCTAAATTCCCTCAGAGCTCTGACATTTTACTAGGCAACCCTTTCTCATTTCGCAGAATATAGCATAGCTCTAGTGATATTCTCATCTTCAAGTTGAAGACATAGTTCAGAGAGAAACACTCTACATGAGGGGTATCGTTCCTCTCTTTAGGGACTGTCCAAGATTTCAGAGAGAGAGAAGGCTTTGTCCATAGCCTCTGTCCAATAAGTAGTGCTTAGGCCCTTGCTGGAGCCTGGAGGTCTTTTGGAGACCCAAGAAGAAGTCTTTCTTTATCCAGCAAGAAGTGAATTACTAGAACCCACGACTGCAGAAAGAAGGCTCCAGCTTGATATGTCACGGGATTCCCTGGAGGTTTTGGTAAATGCCTCAATGATGACTCCTAAACCAGGGAAGGTGATGGGAGCTGGTGGATCAGGGAGTGCTAAGGAGGATGGGGAATGGGTGCACACGTGCACACACACACACACACACCCTTCCAAAATGTCCACCCAGGACTGAAGAAGAGAGTCTGGTGCAGTGGTTAGAGCATCAGATTTACAATTGGAAGAAACGCGTTCAAATTCTCTCTCTGATGCTTACTACCCATGAGACTTTGGGCAAGGTTCACAGAACAGGAGATCTGTAAAGGACCTCAAAAAAGACATCAGAGCTGAGAGAGACCTCAGGGATTACCAAGATGAAGAAACTACCAGAAAAGCAAAGGGATTTGTCTTGTCAAGAGTCAGTACTAGAACCAGGACTAAAAGCAGGAAGCCTGCTGTCTCTCAACTCAGTGCTATTCCATTATGCCAATCAATCTGGCAGTCAATCAACAAAAATCTACTAATTACCAACCATATTCCAGGTACTCTGCTAAGCACTGGGGAGACAAAGACAAAAATCTAGACAATTTTTGACCGCAGGGAGCTTACATTCTATAGGAGAAAACAATATACACATATACAAGCACATAGTAGATATTTTTTAAAAAATTTAAAAAGTTGTTTTGGAGGGAGGGCAGCCGCAACTGGCAGGGATGGGGGGGGGGCAATGCTGAGAGAGGCTTCATGCAGGAGGAAGAATCTGAGGTGAGTCTGGAAGGTAATAAGGAGTTTTCCCAGGTGTTTCAGGGGTCCTTCCGGGTACCCAGAACCACTGGGCTCAGAGGAGGGAAGAAGGCCAGATGCAAATGGCGCCTCAGCTTTGGAGAAAGTGACTAATCCTTAATGGGTGGTAGAATAGAATCACTTTAGGGCCTCTGAGGAAAATAATTAAGAGGGGACTCAGTCACTGAGCCGGGACTGGGTATTGCAGAATTGTTTATCTCAGTTACTTGAATTAAGGTCTTCATACAAAGGCAAGCATTTCTCTGAGCTTTGGGGACAGGAAAAAAACAAGGTTTTGGCCTCTCATTAATTTTGAAACCCTGAAGCTTCAGTAATTCAACTACCAGCAACACAGGGAGTGCCAAAGAGGCAGAAAATAAATAAATAAGGCTGTTACCAACCTGCACAGAGAAAGGAAATTGCTGACGGGCCACTTAATGGTGACAGTAACAGCCATCCTGGTTACAGGGCCCTGGGGTAAATTGTATGTAGACAGATTGGGTGGTTGGGTGAATTCAAAGTCAGAGCTTGTCAGGGCTGGGAGAGCCCTTAGAACAGCAAATGTCAGAATGGGGAGGGCCCTTAGAACATAGAACGTCAGATCTGGGAGGGCCCTTAGAACATGGAACGTCAGAGCTGGGATAGACCTTACAACCTAGTATCAAAACTGAGAGAAATCTTAGAATAGCAGATGTAAGAACTGGAGGGAAGCCTAGAAAACAGAATGTCAGAGTTCTGAGGGCCCTGAACACACAGAATATCAGAGCTCAAAAGGACCTCAGAGCCCAGTGTCAGAAATGGGAGAAATTTTAGAACAATGAATGTAAGAACAGGACAGAAGCCTAAAACACAGAATGGAAGATCTGGGAAGACCCTTAGAACAAAGAATGTCAGAGCTGAAAAAGCTGAGAATACTGAATGCCAATACCAAGAAGACCCTTAAGATAAAGAATATCAGAGCTAGAAGAGACCTTAGAACACACACTGTCAGACCTGACTTGAAGGTTGGGAAGGCAGTAGAACAACGAATGTCAGAGCTGAAAGGGACCATGGAAGTTGAAATTTTCAAACTGGAATGGATACTAGAGTAAACTTAGCCCAATGCCTTCATTTTACAGTTCAAAAAACCAAATCCCAAAGAACTCCAATTGCTCTAGGTCTCACATGCAGTTACTGGCAAAGCAGGGACCAGAATCTAGGTCTCCCTACCTCTGAGCACTACTATTCTGCCTTAAAAAATCTCAACCCTGTCTCTTTAAGATGTGGACACAGACTGAAGGAGATTTCTTGACCTCTGGGGAGACTTCAGAGACAGGTAATTGCATTGGCGATATTCCTCGGAGGGTGAGCATGCTGACAGCTTTCTGATGTGGTGGTTGCCTCTTCTCCCTCCCCTTGTGTCTCTCTCCATCTCTCTGTACCCCTGCCACCCTGGGATGGGCATCAGGCAGGAGTTTCTGCAGTGGTCTATTTATAGAGCCAGGGAGGGACTGGTTAGCTTTTGTTTTGCAACTCTGTGAAAAGTAATTTTCTCGACTCCCAGGGAGTGCTGGTGACCACACTAATAAGGTCTTGAGCAGCACTCGGCCAACAGCCTCGATCCTCTGCCGCCTAACAGTGTGACAGCTCAAGATTCATTAGAGGCCAGCCTATACGGCAGCAGCTCCTTGGCATTCTGGTGTCCATCCAGGGCCCCAGAGTCTTTCCCATCAAATGTCCAAAGGGTCCTGCTTCAGGAAGGATATTACAGTCTATGATATTCCAAGAAAGACAAAGGGTCATAGATCTAGGGCTGGAAGGGATTTTACAGCAATTTTACAAAGAAGGAAACTGATCCTTGGGCTGGGTAAGTGACTTATCCAAGGACATATGTAGTCAGGGTCAGAGGTAAGAAGGAAAGTGTTAGATTTTTTTTTAATTTTTAAACTTGACTTAGAATTAGGTCTGGTACTAACTTGTAACGTCACCTTAGGCAAATCACTTCCATTTAGAATTTCAGAGTCAGAAGGGACCTTAAGAACTATCCAGTAGAGTTCTTTTATTTCACAGGTGAGGAAACTGAGTTACAAAGACCACCTGCTCAGTGTCATGCCATGACTTAGAAGCAGAACTGCTCTTTTCTTCTTGTTAGCAGAGGTGGGAGACTATGGGTATGGTATACTACACATGCTGTTAAGTTTGGCTGACATTTTGGTAACTCCTCCCCACCAATTTTTTTTTTAAATCTGTGTTTCAACAGATGGTTAATTTGTATAAGAAAGGGAAAGAGATATATTTGAAATGAAGATTATACAAAAAGAATATATACATACACATACATATACATACACGCATATCTATATATATACACACATATGTGTGTATATCTATATCTATGTCTATGTATCTCTCTACATATCTATGTATCTATCTATGTGTTTCTCTATGCATGTATCTATCTATGTATCTATCTGTACATATGTATGTCTATGTCTATATCCATGTCCATGTCCATATCCACATCCATATCTACATCTATATCTATATCCATATCCATATATATCTGCATCTATATAATATCCATATCTCTATCCATAACCATAATTGTATCCATATCCATATCTATATCTGTATCTACATCTATATCTATATCTGTATCTCTATTTCTATTTCTGTATCTGTATCTATATCTGTGTATCTGTATCTGTATCTGTATCTGTATCTGTATCTGTATCTGTATCTGTATCTGTATCTGTATCTCTATCTGTATCTGTATCTCTATCTCTATCTCTATATCCATATCAAAGGAACAGATCTGGAATTCAAACCCAGGCCTCCTTAGATGCAATGGAGAAAGAATACTGAATTTAGGACCAGAGGATCTGAGTTTGCAGCCAAACCAGCTCTGCTCCTTTCTATCTGTGTGACCCTGGGCAAATCACTTAACCTCCCTGAGCCTCAGTTTTCTCATCTGTAAAAGTAGGGGGCTGGACTAGATGACCTCTGAGGTCTCTTCCATCTTGAAATCTATGGCACAATCTAGTTTCACACTCTTTTCACCAGTCTCTCAGTTTTCCCCATCCATAAAATGAAGTTAGACTTCAATATGATACACACTGTGTCTATTGAACACCTACTATGTGTTGGGTGTTCAGGGAAAAGAACTGAGCACAGTCCCTACCACCCAGGGCTTAATCTCAAAGGTTCATTCCCTCTTCAGAAAGTCCTGGGGAAGTTCACCTCCCCCTTGGGGTCTCAGGTTCTTCATCCACAAAAGTCAAGGGTGGAATTTGAACTAGATGTTCACTAGGGTCATTTCACTTCCAAATCCTAAGAATCTGTGAACTTGAGATTAGCCCTGGCAAAGGTGTGATATTTCTTGTTGGTGGGAAAGACAGTATGGATTCCAGTGAAGGTAGATAAAAGCAGGCTGTATTGGCTGTGAGTTAAGAGGAAGCTTACCTAGAGAAGAATGCCTTTTCTTGAGCCCAACCCTAAAGGGCCAGGCCAGGGTGAAAGTGATTGGAGGCTTAGGCCCTGTTATTCCTCCAATCCCAGGGACTATAGAATTTTAGCTCCATAAGGGAGACAAACTTTAGAGTTCCTCTAGTCTAATCTCTGCATTTTAAATAAGAAACTAAATGGAAGGGGGAGGGGAAGAAGTGGGTGAAGCAGCCTCCTCTAGGATCACAGCCCCTTTCTCTTAGGTGGAGCCTCTCTCACTCTGTCCCAGATCCCAGGAGTGACCCATAGTGGTCACTTGTGCTCCAATGGAAGCAAGTATGGTTACTGATACTAGTAATAATGACAGACCACACGTCTTTAGTGTTTTATGATATGTGAAGGCCAGGAATGAAAATATCATTAGCCTCATTTTACAGATATGGAAACTGAGGGCTGGAGAAGTTAAGTGACTTGCCTAAGATCACACAGCTAAAAAGGATCAGAGCTGGCTCTATGACCAGGGCTCTTTTCTCTGATGCCACACTATGAGGGGTGGGGGTTGAGTTTAGGGCATTAACATTTCCAGTGCAGAAGCTAGCTTCCATATATGGCTTGTCAGATTCCAAGCCAATTGCTTAAGTCAGGGGTGGAGAACCCTCGGCCTCAAGGCTACATAGTAACCTTCTAGGTCCTTTTGACTGAGTCCAAGTTTTACAGAATAAATCCTATTATTAAAGGGGATTTGTTCTATGAAGTTTAGATTCAGTCAAAGGGCCACACTTGAGGACCTAGAGGGCCACATGTGGCCTCAAAGCTGCAAGTTCCCCACCTCTGGCCAAAGTCCTCCTGCCTTAAAGATATTCACTAATGAGAATTCATTATATCTAAAAGTCACTATAAGTGGGCAAGAGCTTTTTGGGTAAGTTCTGGCTTTTTAAATATCCTTCATTCCCATCCTGCTCCAGTGCTTCACTGAGGCAGGGAGATGAGCCTACATTCTTGAAGATAAGGTCAGTAATGTACATGCTCAGAAGAAGCTGTCAATCTAGGGTACGTATCCTAGTGTGAGAGATCTCATGTGCTCTGGATCTTTAAATGCCCACTCTGGAACCTAAAAATCACTTAAAGTTTAGGCTTAATTCATGCCTAAGATCTCCCCAAAAGGCAGTAGAAAAACTTGAAATATACTCAATGTCCAATGAAGATCAGGTATAGACAGATGTTTATTTCCTCCACACAAGAGAAACACTTTAAACACAAAAGACTCATAAGGACACATTGACGAAGACTCAACATGTAATTCAGTAACCTATGACTTCTATTATACTCTCCTGGGAGGTCGATACTTAAAACATTAAATCACGGAGTGCTTAGTGGGACTGTTGGATGGGCATCTTCGCGTCCATGAAATCATAGATTCTTGAAGTACTGAGGGAAAGGGGGAAGGGAATAAGCATTTATTGAGTGCCTACTATGTGCCAGGCACTGTGCTAAACACTAAATAGATATTAAATTCTCAGTTGTGTCACAGTACCAAAGAACTGTGTTATAATTGGAACTTACATGTATTGCCACCGAACACATATAGTACTATAGTAAGTAGTTAGGTGGTATAGTGGAAAGAATGCTGTTTGCACTTAGGAAGACTTGAGTTTCAATCTTGCCACAGATAATTAATTAGCATACATCTCTGGGCAGGTTATCTAACCTCTTACCCTCAGTTTTCTCATATGTCAAATGGGGATGATAATAGCACCTGCCTCATGGGGTCGTTGTAAAGGATGAAATAAGATAATATTTGTAAGGCACTCTGTAACCTTAAAGCACTTTACAAATGCCAGCTATGGTTGTTGTTGTTGTTATGATTAGGATTATGATTACAACAGAATTTCAGAGTCGGGAGGGACCTCAGTGGCCATCTAGTCCAACCCATATCTCAAAAATGTCTTATCCAACACACCTTGTCCTATTTTCTTTGATTAAAGCCCTAAGTGACAGGGGTAGAAGCTCAGGATAGAGAGAGGGCTCCCAAAGCCTCCCAAGCAGCCCATTCCACTGTAGGTTAGCTCTAATTGTAAGTCAGCTTGCCTTGCTGGTAGCCCTAATTCTACTTTATTGTAGTTTCTACCCATTGCTCCTGGTTCTGTCCTTTAGGTCCAAGAAGGCTTACTCCCCCACCCCCTTCCTCATGATAGCCTTTCAAATGCTTGAAGACAGCTCTATCATGTCCTCCCCAAAATCTTCTCTTCTGCAGTCTAAACATGCCTCACTTCTCTATCAGGTTCTCACATGACATAGATTCTAGGACTTTTACGATCCTTTATTCCCTCCTGTGGATGCTGTCTTGCTTATTGATATCCTGCCTAAAATGCAGTCCTTAAAAATGAAAACAATGCTTTTTCTTTGGTCTAACCAGGTTAGGGTACTGGAGGCTTGTCATCTCTCTATCCCCAGAGATTATTTCCCTCTGAATGAAGAACAAGTTCATATTATGTTTCTTGGCTTCCACTTCACACTGTGTATACTCATATACTTATTTAGGTATATGTCATTACCCATGCCCTCTCCCCTCTCCCCTCTCCCCATGGAAAATGTAAGCTCTTCAAGGACAAGCATTGAGTCAGAGCTCATCTTTCTATTCTCAGCACCTAAGACAGTTATGGAAATGGAAGTCTTTCACAGATTTAAAACTTTGAGCATCCACCTTTCTCTTTGGGGAAACTTAGATCCCTTAAGTTAGACAATTCTCTCATGCCAGTGGACTGGGGCAGGTGTCTTAGAACTGGTGGCAACTTTGGAGGAGAAAGGGGAGAGCAGAGAACAGACAAATCCATTTTAGGTCTTCTGCTTCCAATTCCTGAAACTTTATTATGTCTTTTGATATGAATGGAGTCCTTATTATACAGAAAGGGATGCTCAGAGCAGGAATGGTAGTCCCTTAAGAGGCAGGAAGGCATAGTGGATAGAGTTTTGAATTTGGGGAAGGGAAGTCTTGGATTCAGGTCTTACCTTTGATACCTATTAGTTATGTAATTATGGACACATTACTTCTGTGTCTCAGCTTTCCAAAGTACAAAATAATAAGGAGTGGACAGTGGCTTCTGAGGTCCCTTCCAGTTCCAAATCTGTGGTCACGTGGATTTATTATCTTAGGTCTGTTACTTCAACAATACTTTTGCTCTCTTCCCCACTTGTCTGGCAGAAGGGCATACACTGCTGCCTATTCCCTGTTATTCTTCCTTATCCTAGGCCTTGAGAGTGGCAGAGCAAGGCAGCCAATTGCTAAGCGAGAGAGAGAGAGAGAGAGAGAGAGAGAGAGAGAGAGAGAGAGAGAGAGGGAGAGAATGCTGTCAGAGGGAGACATGCACAGAGGAAATCCTAAAAAGGACCGGCATTGCAGAATTTCAGAAGGTGATACCCTGATAGGACAGGAGCACATTGGGAGTAGAAAAGATAGGGGTGACTTGACAGATGAGGAAGGAGGCTAATGCTGCCTTGGGTACCACTAACTTCTCTGGTCTCTTCCCTTTGCCTTCCTCTCCAGCCCACAGTGTATCCTCCCTTTGCTGAGGCATCTGGGGCCCCAGTCTCCTCAATGACCCATAAAAATGTGCTTTCAGAAAAGTATCTGCTATCTATCATGGGCATCTCAGTCATATGAATTTAAATTTAAATGACTCACTTGAGGATATATGCATGTTAAACCTCAGCTGAAGGAACATAGCAATAAAGCATACTAGAGCAAGAAGGGGCTTTAGAACATAGAATTCTAGATCTGGTAGGAACCTTAGAACATATAATGTTAGACCATAGATCATTGTTTTAACTGGAAGTAGGAAGAGGAAATATGAGGAAGGATGGAAGGAAAGCAGCTCATAGCCTTACTACTAACCCCATAAAGACAGAATGTCAGAGCTAGAAGACCTCAGATATCATTTATGCCAACCTATTCATTTAATACAGATTGAGATTGAGACAGGAAAAGTGATTAGGTCAAAGTTAAACAGCGAATTAGTAACAGAATTGGGACTAGAACCAGGTCTCCTATCCCCAGTTCTTGTTCTTTCTAAGACAAGGACCCATGTGACATAGGGAGCTTTCACTTCTTAGTGCAATGGTGGTTCCTTGATGGCATAGACTGTGTACCCCCAAAAGACCAGGGGATCCCTGAAGACAGGGATCCACCTTGCATCCACCTTGAGACCAGAGTCTTCTTGTGACTAGATCTTGTGTCTTCCCTCTTTCAGGCTTAGAATCGGTGAAGGATAAGGACTATGTTTCCCCCATAAGACTGAAACTTCCTGAAAGCAGTATCTAGTAGATGAACACAATATTACCTAATTGTTTCTTCATTCACAACCATTACACATATGGATGTGAAAAACACTTATTCTTTAAGCAATTGAAATTGCTCAGAAAAATATGTATTTTTCCTTCTGGTGCTCCGAGGCCTGAGTGAGAACCCAGAGGCTTGTGTTTTCTGGGTCACTCCCACCTCCTCCCACACAGATAGGAAGAAACCCCTTCTTTTGCTGTACTCCCAGATACATTAAATCCTCGACAACATTTCCCTTGGCAGCCTGAGCCAAGCTCTTAATCTCCCCAGCTCAGGAGGACAACCTGCTGAAAAGAAAGTCTGGGCCTATCAGCACCTTGGACAGAGCCTGAGAGCAAGGTGTTGGAGCTGATCTGTGTTCAGCAAAGGCGGGCAGAGGAACAAGGGAAAGGGAACCAATTTTTCAGGGAAATGAGGGTTCTACTCTGAAATTTCCAGCTACATCTACAGAGTCTTAAGCATCCAGGTAGAAAAGTGAAAGATTCCATAGAATAAAAATATAAAATATAAAAGCTAAAAGTGACATTATAATGGAAAATGTTAGAGCTGAAAGGGACCTTTAAGTCAGAGAGACCTAGGGTGGATTCTTGGCTTGAACACTTAATAGTTGTGTGATCATAGGTAAGTCAATTGATTTCTCTGTGCCTCAGTTTCTTCCTCTGTCATATATATATTAACAAATACATTTGTGTACATAGTATATATACAGATATAATACACACATCTATTATAATGGGAAATGTTAAAGCTGGAAGAGACCTAAGTCTCTAACCTAAAGATTGATTCCTAGGTTGAACACGTAATAGTTGTGTGATCCTAGGTAAGTCAATAGCTTCAGTTTCTTCCTTGATGAAATGGATGGATACACACACACACACACACACACACACACACACACACACACACTATTCCTCTCCTCCCCCCCACAAGAATGTAAGCTTCATAAGGGCAGTTACTGATTCTGCTTTTTCCTTTCTAATTCTAACCCTTCAGAAGGCACCTGCTACATAGTAAGTACTTAATAAATGCTTGGTGATGGCTTGATTTATTGAGAGGGTTGGCCTGTGATCTCTTAGATACTTTCCAGCTCTAAATTCTTTTACACCATGAATGTTAGGACTAGAATATTAGGACCTTTAAATATAAATGTCAGAATGGGGAGTGGCATCAGAGCACATAATTTCAGGACTTGGAGGGGCATTAAAACACAGAATGTCAGCACTGCAAGGAACCTTGGGCTGTGACATGGTGGAGTCGGAAAGGACTTTGAAACATGGAATATTAGAGTACAGGATTCCGAGCTGGAGGGGACCACTGAGATCAAGTCCAACAGCTTTACTTTTTGAAAAAGGAAACTGAGACCCAGAGAGATGTGACTTGTCCAAGTCACCATGTGGCAAGTTAGTAACGAAGCCTGGATTCCTGTCTCTTAATCCTGTGTTATTTCTCTATGTTTGGCATTTATGTTTGAGTGAGTGTTTATTTGTATGTATTCAGTGATGGGCATGCTGCATATGAATAGGCATGGAGTGGGGGGTGAATGCCCCCCAAACCCTTCAGGTATGCTTGGTTTGTCCCCAGAGCTCTATCTCTGGTCAGGATAATTGTGAAATAGAAGGCAAGGCAGGGATTAGCAAACCAGCAGGCAGGAGATTAGTGTGCTCTGAGGAGGGAGAAGGAAAGGATTACCACTGTGCATGTAATGGAGAAGGACGTGTAGATTACAGGGAAATTAAAAAGATGAAAAAGAAAAAAAATCACTTTATCTAAATCACTAAGAAAAAAGTTAGTTGGTGAACTCAATCTTGTTTTTTTCCAGTTCTTAAGAGGACCCTATATTGCCACCAAAACCAAATCCAATCCCTTAACTATTATCATTTCTCAGCTGGTTATTACCTGTCACTTTCCTCAGAAGGATGAAAAGAAAACAGTTTTATCCCTAGAAACTGTGATCCCAAATCACAGAATCTCAGAGTCGGAAGGGACCTCAGAGGCTATTTCTTATTACCCTTCTCTGAACAAAAAGCTCTTCTAAAAATCCTCTGACAACAGCTTCCAATCAATCAATTAATATTTATTAAGCACCTATTGTGTGCCAGGCACTATGATAAGTGCTGGAGATGCAAAAAGAAGCAGAAAGTCTCTTCCCTCAAGGATCCCATAACTTCAGAGTCATCCATTCCACTATGGGCCTCCTGAAGTGAGCAGAAAGTGTTCCCTAAAATCAAGCTTCAGTCTACTTCAGCAGCTTCCATTCATTATTTCTAGGGGTTCTGCCCTTTGGGGCCAAGCATGTTAACTAATCCAGCTTCAAATGATGAGACATCCTCCTTTAGACATTACATGTATGTGTCATTATCAGCCTGGCCAGCATAGCTTGGTCATGGAAGCAGAAGGAAGACAATTCTCTTTTCCTCCCGATGGTCCCCAAACACTCTAAAACAACTCTGGATGAACTGGGGTTTCCATTCAAATAGAAGCTGAATGACAAGCCAAAAAGGACTAGAGGCTCAAAGAATTATCTGTGGAAGGAATCTTTGAGGTCATCCAGTTCACCCCCTCATTACAAAGATGAGGAAATAAAGGTGAAGAGAGGGAAATTTATTTGTCTAGGGCTGCACAGAAAGTAAGCGTCTAATGCAGGATTTGGGCTCAAGTCTTACTGGTTCCACGTCCAATACCTTATCCCCTGCAGGAGATTCCTGCTCAGATATGGGTTGGAATAGATCAACGAATTAACAATCAACCAATACACATTTATTAAACACTTATTGTGTTAAGTGGACCTGTGAAGTCCCTTCCAGCTCTGAGATTTGGTGATTCTATGAGTTACACAGTTTCTGTAGCCCCGGAGATCCCTGCCAGGATAAGTCATCTACTTGTACCTAATACCTGTCCTGGAAGATTGTTCTATGCTAAGAGCTTCCCTCAACATCCATATTGTTTCTGCCCCAGAGTCAGCAGGATAGTTCAATTCAGTTGTTTTCCAAATAGTGGGGATGGGTATTCCCTGAATCATCCTCGCCCTCCTGCATATTTCACTCCATTCCTTCACCACATTTATAACACTGTTGGTGGCCAGGGGAGACATTTGGTCTGTGACCATAGGCCCTTATTTCAATCACTCAAGGATCTTGTTTTGCTTTCTGCAGCATGAGTACTGTGACCACTGACAAAAAATACAACCTTTCTCTACCTTAGTACACAGATGTTCATAAGCTTCTATAGCAAAACAAAACAAAATCAAAAACAAACAAACAAAAAACCCAATCCTTTGCCCCATAGCTAACCTAACAGTGATACTCTCTAAACTTAGTTGGGCCTGTCCTTGGACAACAGACACACATTGCCCCTGTCAAGCCCATACTCAAAGGCTTCCCATCTGATAAGGTCAGCGGGAGATTGCACTCTGTCAGCAGAGCATTTGAGAACCAGGATGACTTCCAAGGTAGATGGAGTCTGGAAGGAGGGCATTAATTTAATGGAGGCAGCCATAAAACAGGGAGAAATTCAGCAGCAGCTGTCTTCATTCTCCATGATGCCAACAGATCCACTCTGGAGCTTGGACCCCAGGTTTCCGAGCACTAGGTTCTAACGAGTTGAATCATCAGTATCAGGGCCCCAGGAGAAGGGATAGAGGTCCAGGATTATGCTCCCCTCCACTGCCCCTGCTGCCACTAGAGAGTTTGATTAGCAGCTGCTGGGGGACCAAGGGAGCTCAGAGAAAGGGGGTCACTAAACTCTGCCACCTCACCAATCAGAAGTCTGTCTTAGCCTTCCTTGTTTAGCAGGAAGAGGTAATAAACGAGAGCTGAGAAGCCATATACTTTTCCAGGAATAAATAAAAAAAAAAATTCAAAGCTTTGACTCCTGACAAATGTGCACATCTCACCAAAGGTGCATGGATCATCCACCAGGTGGATTCTAGGGTTTGAAAATTCCAGAATAGAATTGGGATTGATGAAAGGGGGCAGCTAGGGGGTGCCATAGTGCATAACACACTGGAACTAGAGTCAGAAAGATTCATTTTCCTGAGTTCAAATCTGGCCTCAGACAGTTATCAGTTGTGTGACCCTGGGTAAGTCCCTTCACTTCTGACTGCCTCCATTTACTCATCTCTAAAATGGGGATAATAATAGCACCGACCTCCAATATTGTTGTGAGGATCAAATGAGATAATATATTGAAGGAACTTTGTAAACCTTAAAGTGGTATTTAAATGCCAGCTATTGTTATTAGTAGATGAGCACTAAGGTCCCTCTCAGCTCTTAAATGCCCTGACCATTTGGGAGAACATTTGAAATCTTTGTACACAGAGACCACTAGCCTTCTCTCTACATACAATTGAACTGTACTGGGGGTGCTAACAGATAAAGCAGACTGTATACCTCTCAGTAAGCACTGGGGAACCTCCCTGCCATGTGTGGCTAATACACATGACAATGAGCAGTCAGGTTATTTATTTAACCAAGCAGGAAATGTATTGGTGTCTTCCTGAACCATGCAGAGCATGATGCAGGCAGCATGGATAGAGTAAGAAAGCCAAAATAGTCCTTGCTCTCCAGAAACTTGCCTTCTCTTGGAGTGGTGATGGTGACAGTAGTCCTGCACCATGGTAGGTAGAGCTCAGGACTGGAGTCTGAATGACATAGCTTCACTCCTACCTCAGATGCTTATTAGCTAGTGTTGGGCAAGTCACTTAATCTCTATGCACCTGGGTTTCCTCATCTGTAAAATGAAGGACCTAGTCACAGTGGCCTCTCAGGTCCTTTATAGATGCTAGATCTCTCTCTCTCCCTTTCTCTGTGTGTGTGTATATATATATGTGTGTATATGTGTATGTATATATGCATACATATATGTATGTATGTATATAGAGGGTGGACCAGACCCTTCTCTCTGAGGTTAGTAGTAAGGCTATAAGATTCCTTCCTTTTTTCCTTCCTTGCTTTCTTTTTTCCTTTCCTTTCCTCTTTCCTTTCTTTTCTTCCCTCCTTCCACCCTCCCTCCCTTTCTTCTTTCCTTCCTCCTTCTCTTCCTCCCTCCCTCCCTTCCTTCCTTCCTTCCTCCCTTCCTTCCTGTCCTCTTCCTCCTTCAAGCTAAAATAAGTATGTATGTGTTAACATGTATATATAGACATACATGTGTGTCTATATATACATGCATATAAATATATACAAACATATTTTTGTTGTTCACTTGTTTCAGTCATGTCTGACTCTTTATGATCTCATTTGGGGTTTTCTTGGTAAAGAGACTGGAGTAGTTTGCCATTTCCTTCTCCATTTTTTTCGCCATTTTTTCCTCGAGTCATTTTTCAGTTATGTTTGACCCTGTGACCTCATTTGGGATTTTCCTGGCAAAGATCCTAGAGTTGTTTTCCTTTTCTGTACCCAGATCATTTTAGAGATAAGGAAACTAAGGTAAACAGGGTTAAGTGACTTGCTCAGGGTCACAGCTAGTAAATACCTGAGGCTGGATTTGAACTGAGGAAGAAAAGAATTCCTGACTCCAGATCTCACACTCTATCCACTGTCCCACCTAGCTGTCCTTAATGCACATACACATGCATCAATCTAAGCCAGTCTATACTCTTACGTTTCATTCATGTCCTATACTCAATCCATGAGAAAGGATTAGTTGCTGCCAACAGTGTTGGTTATTGGAGCAGGTTTCTGGAAGAAGGGATGGGGGCAGGGTACCTCCTACTGACTTAATACCAACATTATTTTGGGGGTAGATGGTTCCAGAGACAAAGATGGACTTTGGGACTTCTGAAGGCTCCCTTGGGTCTCTGGAGGTAATGGTACTCTTTTTCTCAGTTCTTCTTTTGAGGCATATTATCTCATTTATTTAGACTCTTCCTCTGCCCCAGCCTAGGCCATCCTGACCAAAACGGCCCTCTTAGCGCCTGTGCCAGGGACCCCATTCAAATCCCTGACCCAGATGGGATTTGGCAGGCACCCAGCCTGGATCTGTTTCTCCCCTGTGTCTGTTTTATGTTTTTAGCCAAGTGCTTAGCATTCAAATTAATTTCCTTTTTGCTAATATTTATCAGAATCTCACCTGTTCTCAAAAGGGAGCTTGCAGGAGGTTGAAATGAGAAGTGATTGAGCGCTCTTGTATTAGCTGCCTTACCTTCCCCTGTGAGCTCCAGGAAGGCTGTGGGCACTGGGTCAATGGGAAAGCCTGGCGCTCAGATTGGCACCAGTTTTGGGAGGAGGGTATGTGGATATGGTCTGGGCACAGCCTGGGTTGAGTTGATGTTCCAGAAACCTTCTTTGGAAATTAGACTTGGGAGAGGGAGAATCCTGGGACCCTAAGGGCCAGATCCTCTGTCTCTGACACATAAAGTGCTTTGCAAATCTTAGCTATTATTATTACTGCCAATATCTAGAACAATACTATCTAAAGGAAGCTGGGTTGTATAGTGGCTATAGCCACTGACCCAGAGACAGGAAAACCTGATTTCAGTCCTAACTTGGAAGCTTACTAGCTATATGAGCTTGGACGACTCAGTCTCAGTTTCTCCATCTGTATAATGGGGATAATAGTAGTCCCCACCTTATGTGGTCATATGAAGATCAAATGAGATAATATATTCAAAGTGTTTTGCAAAGCTTAAAATGCTTTTTAATTCATTTCAAAATGGTAGAGAGGAGGCAAGTGCCACCAATTCTTCTCTTAGTCCTATAGTTGAGGAGTTATATAGCATTTCTTCTTTGTACCACCAACATGGAACACAGAGTCTAGCCCATAGTTGGCATTGAAATAGAGGCAATATGATGGATGAGAAAGGGCAATAGCCATGCCTCGTGGCACACACCTGGCATATACACCCAGCTACCAGAAAGTTGAGAACTCAGGAGTTCTGAGCAGCAATGGGCTGTGCAGACCTGGTGGGGAGTGTTTACATTGTCTGGTATTAATATGAGAGCTAACAACATACTGATAAGATTGGGATCGAGCTTGTGGGTAGCCCCTGTACTTATAGCTTGGGTGAGATGGGGAGATTCAGTCTTTAAAAAATAGTAAATAAAAAATAAAAGAAAGAATATTAATTTGGGGGTTAGGATACCTGGATTCTTGTAACTCTCTAAGCAGTTAAATGATCTTGGGCCTCAGTTTCTTTATCTGTAAAATAAGGAAGTTGGAATAAACGGTCTTTACTAAGAGTTCTTTCAGCTTTAAGGGTCTTTAGGACACAGAATATCCCAGAATATAAAATATTGGAGCTAAAAGAAACCTTAGAATAGAAACTATGAGGATAAATATCAGAGTTTTCTTAAGATATCTTAGAACATAGAACACTAAATTTCAAAGGGAGCTTGAAGTGTATGTTGTTAGAACTGTAAAGGCCCTTAAAACACAGGCCATAGGAACATAGACTGGTAGAACTGAAAAGAACTTTAGGAAATATAATGTAGCTTTGAAAACCTTTAGGGCATAGAATGTCAGAACTTGGAGGGGTCTTTAAACACAGAATCAAACTTAAAACATCAGATTTTGAAGGGAACCTAGAATATTATGCTAGAGCTGAAAGGGATGTTGGAACATAGCCTGTAAGAACAGAGAGTGTTAGAGCTAGAAGGGACCTTAGAGTACCGAAGGTTAGAGCTGAAAGGATTGTAGAACATAGAACATAAGAACAAAAAACTTCAGAGCAGAAAGGTACTTTGGGACATAAAATGCTGGGTACTTGAAGGGATCTTAGAACATACTCATATTGGAGTCAGAAAAGACCACAGGACATAGTCTATAAGAAGACAGAATGTTAAAGCTGGTAGGAAGAAAGGGTCTAGCTGGAAATTCTATAATCTATGTTTCTACTGATTTTGCTGATTATTGCTGTTCATTCATGTATGACTCTTCGTGATCCCATTTGGGGTTTTCTTGGCAAAGATACTGCAGTGGTTTGCCATTTCCTTCTCCAGCTCATTTTACAGATGGGTAAACTGAGGCAAATGAGGTTAAGTGATTTGCGAATGGTCACACACCTAGTAAGTGTCTAAGGCTGAATTTGAACTCAGGAAAATGGGTCTTCCTAATGCCAGGCCTGGTGTTCTACCTACTGCACCACCCAACTGCCCTAAGGGAGAGCACAAACAATACCAAGAGAAAGAGGGTCTTTCTCCCCCTTTTACTTAAAGCATATGCCCACTTCAGTTTACCTCAGGGACTTGCCAGATTTGGGGGAAGCCAGGAAGCCTGGCTGATAAGAGCTGGGAGAATTAAAACAACAACAACATAACAACCTTACAACAAATCAGCCCAGGCCTGGTCCTTCTTGCACAACTGGCTCCTGGGTTTGGAGAGAGGGCCTGTCAAAATGATTTACAAATTGTATAAATAGAACTCACCAGCTCCACCATCTCCGCCTCAGTTCGCTGAAGAGCATCATTCATTTTTAAGTGAGTGGGAGACTGCCAAAGAGTTTCCTCCTCTGTGAGGATCTCAGAAGATGCCCAGGGAAAAGGGGATTTGGGGAGGGAAGCAGAGCTAGCCCCTGGGTCCCTTGGAGCCCACCACCTTTGCCAGGCCTTGGGCAAGGTCACTGAACTAAAAAAGCATTGGAGGGAGAAGATTCCCCTGGATCCTTTACTCATGCTTCCTGGTATGATGAGGCTCTCACTTCCAGGCAGTGAAAGGCTTCTTGGTGTCTAGCCTAGATCCATCATGTTGTCATTCTTACAAGCTCTTTTGCCCTTTGTCTTGGTAGGGGCTAAGACTCATTGGTCAACTCCTTTCAGGATGAACCCTGGTCTCGGAATCAGGAATCAGTTTCAACCATCATTGGTTTGTTGTGTGACCTGAGCCTCGGTTTCTTCATCTGTCAGTTGGGGATAGTACACTTGCTTTGTCTTCCTCACTGGGTTACTATAAAGGTCAAATGGGAAAATCAAAGCTCTTTGGAAAAAAAAACCCAAATGACTGTATAAAAGTGGAGGACGATTCTCACGAAGTTGATAAGTTGTGTTTTAGCCTGTTTTTCCTGGGAGCACCCCCCTGCCACTCCCCTTCAATCTCCCAACACTGCCACTGCCCATTGTCACTGGACATGTCTTCCCCCTTCCTTTCTGAATCATGACCTTGGCTCAAAAAAGATGCTAGACAGAGTCACGTTCCGATGTATAGAATTGTCTGGAAGGACCAAGTCACATGGCCATTCTCTGTGCATCTCATTTACATGTGGTGAACTAAATGCTGCTGTGGGTAGCCATGGAGCAGGTGGCCTAAGGAAAAGAAAGGTCTAAGGTGCAAAAACAAAAGGAGTCAAAGCAACTTCACAAAAGAAAAATATCCACAGAGGGAAATGAGAGAGATCCCCAAACAAAGAAAAGGTGAGACTGTGGCCCCCTGGTGGCTGCCATGGCTGCTTCTCTGTTCTTTTTCTCCTGTTTTCACACAGGCTTAGATATTTGGCAGTGGGGAGGGAGAAAGAAGACAAGGAGGAGGAAGAGAGAACTAGATCGAGGCTCTTGCTGGGAGTGTTCTGAGAGTCTAGAACTTAAGGGGTAAAAGAAATTTAGAACATAATACCTGAGGTGGATGGGACTTCCAAACACAGAATGTAAGAGCTGGGAAGGCCATTAGAACAGAGAATGTCAGAGCTGGGAGGGACCTTAGAACACAGAATGTCAGAGCTGGGAGGGCCCTTAGAACACAGGATATCAGAGCTGGGAGAGGCCTTAGAACACAGAATGTCAGAGCAAGGAGGGCCCTTAGAATATAAGATGACAAAATTGGGAGGGCCCTTTGAATATAGGATGTCACATGTGGAAGGGGGCCAAGATCATAGAGTTCTGGAGGCCTGGTAGAACATAGAATTTTATAGCTATAAGGGATCTTAGAGACATGACCAAGTCCAACCTTTTCACTTTTCAGAGGAAGCTTCTGTGGCACAGAGAGGGGAAGCACTCACTCCAAATTCTGTAGCAAGTTAGAGGCTAAGCCAGCAGGAGAACCCGGGGCTCCTGAATTCCAGCTCAGGACCCTCTGAGGTCACTGTTCAAAGAATGTGGTCCTCAGGCAAATGACTGACACCGCAGCCTAATGGGGATGCCCGTTCTCCTTTTGTTCCCCCTTTGATCATCTCCACAAAGTCCTGTGCACCAGCTGCATTCACTTCTGCCCTTGGCAGAGCAAGCGTGGAATTTTGAGTCAGTAGATCCAAGGCTGAACCTCCATCATTAATTATGTCTGTGACCTTAGTCAAGTTACTCCATCTCTCTCAGCCCCCCTTTCTTCACCCCTGGAGTAGGTTTGTTCACTCCCGTGATCCACGTGGATGAGATCATAGGGCTGTTGTGAATATTGAAGGAAATAGTGGCCATGAGAGCCCTTTGGAAACTGGATGAGGGGTAAACGTGTGCACAGGATGGTAGCTCCAGAGATGGAAGGGACCTCAGTCATCATCTGGCCCACCCTCTCACAGCCTAGAGGAAGAAACCAAGGCTTGGAGGAAGAGGAGGGACTCAGAATCTTAGGAGCAGAGCTCTAGAATCAATCTGTTGGCATTTATTATGCACTTATTGTGTGCCAGACATCGTGCTAAGCACCACTGGAGATGCAAAGAAAGAGCAGAAATAGCCTTTGCCCTCAAAGAGCTTACATTCTAACAGAAGAAACTATATCTCTATCTATAAATACACACATATGTATATATGCACACATATGTATACGTATCCACATATATATATGAATATATATAAAGATATATTTATTTGTATATATATATATTTGTTTTTGTTTTTTGTATTTTAGAAGGGAAAAGGGAAGGCAGTTGGGGTTAAGTGACTTGCCCAAGGTCACACAGCTAGTAAATGCATCAAGTGTCTGAGGCCAGATTTCAGCTCGGGTCCTCCTGACTCAAGGGCTGGTGCTCTATCAATGTGCCACCTAGCTGCCTCTATATATATATGCCAGTACATATAAGATAAATACACCAGATGGAAGGCAAACTGAGAGGGGGTAGTACTAGCGACTGAGTGGAACTGGAAAGGCCTTCTGGAGAAGCTGGCACTTGATCTGAATCTTAAAGAAAGTCTGGGTCTCAGAGACCATCTAGTCCAACACACTTCTTTGACAGGGGGAGAAACTGGGGCCCAGGGAAGTTAGGTCACAACCAATGTCATAGAAGGAGGTAGTAATTGACAAGAGGTAGAATTTGAACCAAGGTCCAGAACCAGTGCTATTGTCCCTGCACTATGATGGCTCTTATCATCAGTAACACTATATCATATTCACTTGGCCTATCCCACGGGTGGCAAACCTATGGCTTAGAGGCCACACGTGGCCTTCACAGGTTGGCCTTTTGACTGAGTCTAATATTTACAGAACAAATACCTTCATTAAGAAGATTCGTTCTGTGAAGTTTGGATTCAGTCAGAGGGCCACACTTGAGGACCTAGAGGGCCACATGTGGCCTTGAGGCTGCCGGTTCCTCACCCCTGGCCTTTTCAATTGGTATCAGACCCAGTGGTACTTCATGGCTGGGTGTCATGGAATGCCATGATCTTAGCAAAATCTAAATTGCAAGTGAGCCAGAGGGTGATAGGAAGTCTAATAGTGGGGGATCATTAGACTGCAGCATATTCACAAAGATGACTTCTGAATGAGAACATGTTGTATTAAGGGCACAGTTGTCCAGGAAAAGAAGTGGGCTGGTCACATAGCAAGAGTGATGGGTGGCAGATGGACAGCATTGGGTTGGTATCCATGGAACATAAAAAGACACAGAAACATAGCCCCCATGCCATCGGTAAATCGTATATGAGGAATCACACTAGAGGAGATGACGTGGAAGGATTTTGAGCTGACCAGCGAGAGGGAACGTCTAAGCACGTTCAATTCACTCCTGCTCCCCAACCCTCACTCCCCCAAGCATCAAAATGTAGACAAGGCCTTTGTCTCAGACTTGGGATTTCACCAGAGTGGAAATTCATTCTCTGTGTGGAGATTAGCAACTCTTTCATAATTTGTAGTTTCAGAAAACCACCTGGGAAACTGGGAAGTTAAGTGACTTTCTCAGGAACTCATAGCCCATATGGGCCAAAGGCAAAACTTGAACCCAGGGCTTCCAGACTCCAAGGCCAGCTCTCTATCCACTATGGTACCTATCATATACTTGCAAAAATGATTAATTCTGTCTGATAGACACCTCTTGGATGCAAAACACTGTGTTCAGGGCTGGCAGACATCAGGTCTGGGTGAGACATCGCTTTCTGTTCTCCTGGATTTTACAATACAATGGTAGAGGAAAAAAAAACATATCTAGACAGTAGATATCCAAGATAAAGAGATGGAAAGAGAGTACTTGGCTGTTCTCAATGAGTTCAAGACCCAGGCCTGAACAAAAACCTTCCTTGGGCACTCAGAGAATCTGCTGATGGAATAGCTGAATGATGATGGAGGAGCTCTGAAGGACTGGAGTCAGGCCAAGGTGGCTCTGACTTTCAAAAGGGGTAGAAGATGGATTCGCCAATGTATAGGTCATTGAACAGATTCCTGACAATGTTCCAGAATACATTATTTTTCAAATGTCTGTCATCCTTTCTTGTTTTTCTCTCACCTTCATTTCCAAATATACTCCCTCCCCCACTCCCACCCCATCAGCAATCCTGTGTGACAAAGAATAAGAAACAAAAAGCAGTTCGACAAAACTAACCAATACGGGGCAGTGTGGAAGAACTAGTCTCTACCATTGCAGGCCAGTGCCTTCTGTGTCTGCAATATGTAGTCTTACTTTCTGGAGCACCAAGAGGTTAAGTGACTTGCTAAGGGCGACATAGCCAGTGTGAATCATGGACAGGATTTTCACTCAGGTCCTTGAACCAGTGCAGACTGGTTTCCTATCCCACCATACCACTTTCCTCATCTCAGTCTCCTGCCCTCCCTCCCTTCTGCGAGAAGTCTCTTTTCTTAATGCCTATGTCTTCCCTCCATTGGTTATCTCTAATCTGTGTGGCTTATGGCTCATTTGTACATAGCTGTGTGCTGTCTTCCGAATTAGACTAGGAGAAACTTGAGGGCAGGGGGCTGTCTTTTGCCTTTCTTTGTATCCCCAGTGCTCAGAACAGTGCCTGGCACATAGTAGGTGTTGAATAAAATGCTTATTGATGGAGTGACATCACATGCCCTACAGTGTATTATTAGGAGAATGGTTCCTGAGCTCCTAGAAAGGGGAAGCAATGATCCCAGCGAGCCGCCGTAAGCTCATCAAGATCTCAATTAGGTAGTATTAATATTTGTGTAAACACCATACAGTCACAGTATGCCCCCTTCTCCACACACTAAAGTCCTCTTCTGGTGCTCCATTATAGGAGTGACTGTGTCTTTGAAGTGTATGCCAACAGAGTGAAAACTCAGGCTAATCCTTCCAAGTTAGAAAGGCTTTGAATATGGGCTCAGTGGCCAATTTTGCACCCATTGCTGGAGGAGCACCTTAGCTAAGTGGAGAAGGGCTCATCTGAGTTACCTCTGAGGTAATGTGTGTGTATGTGTGTATACGTGTGTATGTGCGTATGTGTGTGTGTGTCTATAACAAATCATAAAATTGTCTCAAAAAGCATGGAGAGGGTTGTGATCTGCTTTTCTGAAGGGAACTCTCAAATGGATGAAATTGTGAGTCCTTTAAGGAACAAATTGTACTGTTATTAATGATAATAAGTATTGTCTTAGGGGCAGGTAGGTGGCGCCATAGTGCATAGAGTGCTGGTCCTAGAGTCTGGAAGACTCATCTTCTTGAGTTCAAATCTGGCCTCAGATACTTACCCCTGTTTGCCTCAGTTTCCTCATCTGTACATGAGCTGGAGAAGGAAATGGCAAACCATTGGCATGCTATGGTTCACGTGGTCTGGAAGAGTCAGACCCGACTGAAACAACTGAATAACAAACAACAAAAATTGTCTTGACTTAAACTCCGGTTGTTTATTTGACAGTCTGAAAGCTCTAGATCTGGAAAGGAACTTAGAGGTTATCTGATCCCAATCCCTCATTTTAGAGATGAGGAAACTGAGGCCCAGAGAAGTCCAGTGACTTGCCAAAGGTCACATAGGATAGTGTCACTGGACTTCAAACTCAGGTCAGCGCATTTGTTGACTGGCCTTACTGTGCTACTTCTCAAGTTTTTTCAAGGATACAAACTGTGCTTCACCCTTGTGCACCTTCCCCTTGGTATCACAGGAAAACCTAGCATGAGGAATCAAAGGGTCACGGGTTGGAAGCTGGAAAGGATCTCAGAAGTCATCAGTCCACTGATGTCAAACTCAAATCCCTGCTGCTAAACATTGACTTAGAAAACCACAAATTAACATTATCTAGGTTGTACTATGTTTTTATTTATTTTGTTAAATATTTTTCAATTGCATTTTAATGTGGCTTCCCCTGCACTGAGGACTAGGAACTTTGTGGATGGCATTATGGATGGCATGCTGCCTCTGAGAGTTTGACACCTCTGATCTAGCACAATGTCCTCAATTAAAGAGCAAATGACTTGCACAAGGTCATGCAAGTACAAAATTGCAGTGTCAGAATTCAAACCCGGCTGCTCCAAACCAACACCATTGCTTTCTCTGCAACACCCCACCTTCTACCTTGGTTGGAATGGTGATTCTGCTACTACTTAGCTGTATGAGCTTAGGGAAGTAATTTCCCACACTGGGACATGGATTTCTTCATCCTTAAAATGAGAAGGTGGGGCTAGATGAGTTCTAAGTTCCCTTCTTGCTCAAAATTCCATGGTCTTATGATTCTGCAACAGACCCTAATACAATTCCGGGCTCATACAAGAGGGGATGGAGATGCTATAAAGGGAGAAGGAGATGGTTAGCCCTGGAAGAGGAGGCTTGAGAGATTGGGGGCCTCCTGGATATGGTAGAAGAGAAGAGGTCTTTAGTGGTTTTGGAAAAATAAGAAGCGAATAGGTCTGAAAACTTGAAGACCTCTGAGGGAGGGGTCTCCTTGACGGAGGGAGCCTTTGGAAGGCAGGGGGTCCGGATTCATACCTACCACTTACTTAGAAGGAATTGCAAATAGGCATATAGTCCAAGGAGGTCAAAGATAAAGAGCAAGATCCTGCATGCACCATTCTGTTAGTCAATAAGCATTTATTAAGGGCCTACTATGCCTCAGGAATCGTGCTAAGCCCCTTGGGATACAAATTCTTTCAGCATCAGTTATTGTAGTAGCTAAGAACTGGAAACAAAATAGCTGCTCATTAGCTGGGGAATGGCTAAACAAATTGTGGTACATGAGTGTAATGGAATATTACTTTGATTAAGAAACCATGAGTATGAACAATTCAGAGACTCACGAGAAGACATATGAACTGATGCAGTATGATGGAAGCAGCATCAGGAAAAATACGCAATGGCCAGAGCAACAACAAAACCCTGAAACAGAGTGCTGCCTAATGACAATGCTCGCATGGGGCTCTGAAGAAGAGATGAGATGATTCATCGCCCTCCTTTCATGGCAGGAGTGGGGTATTATGGGTGCAGAACACCGAATATGTTGTGGTCTTGGCTGTGCTGGTTAATTTTACTTACCTGATTCCCTCCTTCCCTGCCCTGCCGCCCATGCTCCTCTTTCTTGTTATTTGTTCTAAGGGTTTGTTTTTTCTGGGGGAAGGATATATTGGAAGATGACGATGATGTAAAAACATAGGATATTAAAAAGTTTTTGAAATCGAATTGTAAGAATTTGATTCCTGTCCAAGGCCCTTCATTTCTATCTTTAGCTATATTGTCAGGAAGTTCATGGTTAAGATGCATGCTATTGATTGTGATTTGGGGGAGACTCTTATCCCAGGAAATGAGCTTTCTTAGGTACCAAGAAAGGATGAACTGGTATTAGTGACCCAGAGGGATTGTGGGAGATACAAATAACGTTCTTGATTTTTCTAAAACAAAAGAAAACAAAACTCCCTTAGCTCCCCTCCCCCAACTCGTTTTTTCTATGGCTGTTCAGAATGAAGAGTATAATTTGCTTGACTGCCCTGGCCCGAGAGCTTATCACCGAGGGCCCCATCAGCTCTGAGAGGGGGAGATTATGCAAATCAAAAACCAGCTTTCAAGAAAGTGGGCTAATCCAATATTACTGAGCTGCCTGTGTCTGAATGGAGAAGACGGGGAGAGGTGGGAGAGGGGGAGAGCCAGGGAGATGCTGCTAGAGGACTGCTGCATAAGGACAGTCTGGGAAGGGGAAGGAGAGCAGGGACTGCCCCCCCCCCAGCATCTTGGTGATGGACTCTTGGGGAGGAGGTGATTTTGGTTACTGTTTAAGGACTTGGAGTCCAGTAGGGACACAGAAAGGGGTAAGTTTTGATGGAGGTGAGGATGAAGCCTGCAAAGGCGGGATCCCCAGGGAGAGAGAGCAGGTCCGAGACTGGAGAGCCCGGTGTGAGGCAAGGGGACAGAGCATCTGCTGTGGGAGTCAGCACTCGTCCTGCCTGGAACTCGTCCTGGCTCTGTGGCCAGAGGCAAGTGGCTCCACCCCTTGGGCCACCCGGCTACTCTTTAAGACTTAAAGTGACCAAGCAAGGACAGATCTGCCCTGGGAAAGGCAGCTCCCTCTTCAAATCTCCCTGCACAAATGAAATGACAAAATGTCGAAAAAACCATTTCTGTCCTTAAAAAACCTGAGAGGTAGCTTAGTACAGTCAGTCAGTCAGTTGATCAACAAACATATTGGCCTGAGTTCAAAGGTTTGGCAGGGGCACTGGATTTGGAGTTTGAAGACCTGGGTTTTGCATAATGTAATCGTTCATAATAATCCTAAAGATAGAATGATCATTAGAATAATATTGTGACATAATGGACAGAGAGCTGACCTCTAAGCCAAGAGTTCTGTGTTCAAGTCATACCTATGACACATACTGGCTGTGGAACCGTGGGCAAGTCCTTAAACTCTCAGGGTGTCCAAGCAACACTCCACAACTTTTAGGTCGAAGAGCAGCAACCTGCATTGCGAGAGGGAGTTTCATCATCCGGGAGTTCTCTATGCCAATGGACTCAGAGATTTGGTCTAAACCCTTATCCTAATACTATAATAGGTAGCATTTATTTATCATAGAGAGGTTCATGAAACACTTTACATGTAGTATCTCATTTAGTCCTTACAATAAATCTGTGAGGTAGGTCTTGTCATTAGCCCCATTGCACAGAGGGGGAAACTGAGGCTGACAGAAGTTCTAGGACTGAAAGTTCTTGACAGCATCTCCCTCCTTACTTTTCTCCATTCAGACACAGTTGGTACAGTGGCTAGAGTGATAGACTTAGAGTCAGGGAGACCCAAGTTCAAATTCAGCCTCAGACACATTTTAACGGTAAAACCCTGGGCAAGTCACTTAACCTCTACCTACCTTGATTTCTTCATCTGTAAAATGGGGATAATAATAGCATCTACCTCTCTGGATTGTTGTGAGAATAAAACAATATAATATTAACAAGTATTATATGGTTTTTAAATAATATTTTGTTTTCTCCATTTGAAAAAAAGCTTTGAGTTTCAAATTCTACTCCTCCCTCCATCTCTTCCCTCCTCCCTCCTAGAGCTGATATTTGTAAAGCACTTTGCAAGCCTTTAAGTGATAAATAAATTCTAGCTGTTATTAATAATAATGATAATAGTAACTCGAGATGGATTTAGAAGCCACGTTTCCTGAAGTACACTATCCATTACGTTGCACTGCCCCTGATCTATGTGGAGAGCACAGGATTACAGATAATTTACGTTTGATGATTGATTGGCTCTAGAGCCAGAAGGGACCTTCAAGGCTATCTAAACCAATGCCTCCTTTTTATAAATGAGGACAAATGAGGCTCAGGGCAAGGGCTCACAAGCAGAGGCAGAGGAGAGGTTTGAACTCAGGTTCTTTGACTGTCAAGCTATTCCTCTTCATACTTCACCCTGACTCCATCATATCAAAGTTTTACTTGAGACAAGGCCCTGTCACCTTCTTGATGGCCTTTAAGGGAAGGCTGGACGACCACCCATCAGGGCCATTGTAGGTAGAGGGGATCACTGATGCACAATGGGCCGAGCTCCTTCCCACTCAAATGCTGTGATGTCACAACATCCTTTGTGGACCTCGATTTCCCTCTCTGTAAAATGAGTGGGTCTATTCAGGATTTGTACTGGATGGTGGCTACTGAGGTCTCCTCTAGGTGGTATAAAGCCATGCAGATAATTTTATCCTGACCAGCACCAGGTGACTGAGTCCCAACTGATCTCCTGTGCTCAGAGAAAGATGATGGAAAGACTACTTTAAAGTTGGTATAGGATTGAGGCTCTGCCATTTGCTGTCCGTGTGACCTTGGGCAAGTCACATCCCTTCTTTCTACTCCTCAGTTTTCTCTTCTGTAATTTGAGGCAGTTCAAGTGGATGCTTAATATAATAAATGCTTAATTCTAGGACATCTGAAGGCTGTGGCTTTCTCAGACCAATCCAAGAACCTACAGTCCATAATCTCCCAGCATCCTTCCAGATTCACCCTCAAACCCCTCCACCGTGGAACACATGGGGTTGGACTGACTTCCACCTATGTACCTTCTTGGAGAGGTTTCCTGGTACAGTGAGAAGCTGCAACACCCACCAGCCAAGACAGCACCTGACACGACCATCTGTCTGTGTTGTCCTGCCTGGAGGCAGAGATTTGACCTCTGCGGGTCCTTCTTTTCCCTGGGATTCTTGAATTTATAGAATATGAAGTATCCGAATGCCCTGGGGACTCTAGTTTCTTTTCTCTTCTTCCATTCCAACCCCAACCACCTGGAATGATTCCCAGTGAATCGGAATTCTTCTTCTCTCTCGGCTTTCACTCATACTTTACCCCCCCCCCCAACTGCGCCCTTCTCCCTGCTTCCCACCTCTCCTTCCATTGTCCATGTCCTCAGGGGCTTAGCTCAGTCTTTCCTCTTCCCTGAGCACAGGCAGCCTGGGATTCAAGGCTCATTTCTCCCACTTCATAGCTGTTTGTTTTGAGCATGTCCATTAATTGGTGCCTCAGTTTACTTTTCTATTAGATGGGAATAATAATGCTTGCAGTACCCCCCTTGCTGATCTGAAAGATCCTAAATTGGTGTGTGTTATTATTTTTATTGAGAAGAACAAGTTGTATTTATATGGTACAGTATAGCCCATGACCTTGGAGTCAGGAAAATCTGGGTATGAATCCTTCCTCTGACATAGACGTAGACATTATACATCCATCCGTACATATATATATATATATATGTATATATATATATATATATATATATATATATAGAGAGAGAGAGAGAGAGAGAGAGAGAGGAAGGGAGAGACAGAGAGAAAAGAAGGAGGAGGAGGAGAAGAAGGGAAAGAGAGAAAAAGAGGGAGAGACATAGATATATCACACATGTATACACATATATACATACATATACACTCATATACATATATACAGGTGTGTATATGCATTTTTTGGTACTGGTTTTATGATGATGGGTAAACCAGATTACAAATGGATTGCTGATCTACATTGGTGGAGTAATTATCCACACTGGGAGTTCCTTGCAATCAGTCAATCAACAAGCATTTCTTAAGCACCTACTATGTGCCAGGCACTGTTGGGGTTACCAAGACAAAGACAGCAAAGAACCCAAAAGTGAGAACCATATTGTGCTTTAAGGTTTACAAAGTACTTTCCCAAAGTGGTCATGTGAAGTATGTAATCTAACCACTCGATGGTCTCTCCATTATCTGAAGAGGATTCACTAGGCTCAAAGGAGTGTGGTACTGTGGGAAAAATAACATAGAGGAGGAACGGACCTTGGAGGCCTGCCCCTACTGCCTGGGTGACCTTTGGCCAATTATTTAATTTCTCTGGGATTCTTTATTTTCCTCATCTGTAAAGTTGGCAGGGTGGGGTATAGATAGCCTCTAAAGTAGGTTCCCCACCCCCACTAAGGTCTCTTCTAGCCCTCACTCTATGATCCCCAAGAAGGAGCCATGTAACCCAACAATTGGCCTGAGCAGAGAGACCGGTTTCCTTTGGGGCATTAAAAGACTTTCCAATCATCCTAATTGAGCACCCCCCCCTTGAGGTCTCCCCAGTGGATAGCAGAGCCTGCTGGTATCTAATTGGGGAGAGCTTTGGAGATCAGCTCCGAGGGAGGGCAGGGTCAAGGGCTGTTTCCAACCCATCTCGCCTGCTGTGGGCAGTGGCCTGATTTTTGAAGGAAGCATACTTCTTCCCAGCACTGCCTCAGCCTAAATTTAGATCAGAATGCAGGCGGGAGAAACCCACTTGCTGGACATTTAGCAGAGGTCTATAGGAACCCTCTACTCATTTATTCATGGCTTCTTTCCTGCTTGTTACATGTAGTGCTCTTGAAGGGCCATGGTACTACAGAACCAAAGAGTGAGAAGGGCTCTTAGAACAGAGATTCTCAGAGGTGGAAGAGATATTAAAACACTGAATGTTAGAGCTGAGAAGGCTCTTTGTGTTCTACTTTCTAACATTGTAAAGTCACATGTTCTTAGTTCTCCTATAACTTTAACATTCTGTGTTCAAATATCCTCTCTGGCTCTAAGATTTGGTCTCAGGGCCTGCCAGCGCTGACATTCTCTGTTCTAAAGATCCTCCCAATCCTGACATTCTGTGTTCTAAGGTCCCTCCCAGCTCTGACATCCTGTGTTCTAAGGGCCCTTCCAGCTCTGACATTCTGTGTTCTAAGGGCCCTTCCAGCTGTGACATCCTGTGTTCTAAGGGCCCTTCCAGCTCTGTCATTCTGTGTTCTAAGTCCTCTTCCCACTCTGACGTTCTAAATCTTCCCCTAAACTCTGAATCTTAAATGTTCTAAAGTTCGTTCTAGTTCCAAATTTTTGATTATAACCATGTTTCTGGAAGACCATTGTTGGAAAACGTCTCAGTTTATTGACCTTAAGGGCACGCGCAAAGGCATTTTGGGGACATTCCTTCCACTGTGAAGGATAATTAAAATGCTCTAATTATATGTGGTTTTATTACTTTAGAAAGTATTTTCATTAGTTTATGACTTGAAGCTTATCACTCGGTCTGTCAGTCAACACCATGCATGGAAAACCCAGAGGAAGAAGGAAACAAAGTATCCACTCTCAGGGAGCCTCCTGCCCCCCAGTCTCAAGGGGGAGGCATTGCCCACACTTCCAGGGAATTTTCACTCTGGTGTCAGGGTGGCAAAATGGAAAAGTCTGGCAGCTTGGGAGTCAGATGATCTGAGTTCTAATTGTGATTCTGGAGTTTGCACCCGTGTAACCTTGGGAAAATTACCTAATTTCCTGGGGCCTCAATTTCCTCAAAGGTGTTGAAGTAGATGGACTCTAAGGTCCCTTTCAGGGACCTAGAATCCTATGTTCCTATGACTTCTCCTATGGGTCTCGATTTCCCCATCTGTTAAATGGGAGCATTGGACTAGAGCACCCTGGGGGTCCTTTTGTGCTTTAAACTTATAATCCTATATAGGACTATAGGAACCTGATAGGCCCCGCCCTCAGAGAACTCCCAGTATTGATAGTTTCTGCCTTCAGGGAATCTCTAGGAAGTAGATGGGACACAGGTATGGGCAAGCCATAAGAACACCTTTAAAGCAGCATTTAAGCAAGTGCACAGTGAAGGGATGCTGGCAGGGTTAACCAAGGCCTGGGAAAGGTCTGATTTGTACAAATTGGTTTGAGAAAGAAAGAGATCCGAGGCTACCATTTGCCTCATCTTCCTACCTCCCCAGTGAGATGAAAGCAGATTATCTTGTGTAAGACCCTGGCACCAGAGCCAGATCTTAGCAGCAAAGCTTTGCCTCTCACAGGGTATGGGGAGAAATGAGACAAGGCAGGGACAGAAAGGTGGCATCAGCTACGGACCCAGGGGACAAGAGGAGAGTTCTGGGAAAGAAACAGCCTTTGACAATTGGGTTTCCATCCTTCCCTCCTTCCCCCTGCTCTTGTTTGTCAAAATAGAAATAACAAGGCAGAGGATTCTTCAACCTGAGGAGGTATTGACTAAACACAGCTTGGTGGCATAGATTTAGAGTCAACAGTTCGAATCCCTTCTCTGTGTGATTTTGAGCAAATCACTTAGTCTCTTTAGGTCTGCTTCCCTCATAATTATAATAGCTGACATGATACAGTGCCATATGTGTTGTATTTTTATAAAATCGGGATCTTTCTAACACAAATTGTAATGCTCAAACTATTATACCTCACTGCCTCTCAATGCTCTAGTTGGACCAGATGATCTCTAAGACTCCTAGCTCTATAGCCCTCTGTTCTATGCCATGGTGGGAGAGGCGGAGTGTTGGTTGTGAGAGCACATCTCCTGCTTTTCCAACGTGGGCCATTAAATCCATTAAAAGGCAGAAAAACAAGAGAGAAACTCGAATTAAGTAGGCTGATACTCCTGCTACCTTCATGGTCAATTTAAGGTTTGAAGACACCCAGAGAGGGAGGAGCAGACCACCTCTTTGGCAACTGAGTCTCCCCTGAAGTATGAACATCAGGTGAAAGAACTGGGGATGATCAGCTTGGGAAGAGAAGACTTAGGGAGCTGGTGAATTGAAGCCATCTTTCACTATTTAACAGGCTTCCACAGAGAGGAAGAATTGAATCTTTTTAGCATTATTCTTGAGGATGGAACTGGAGACAATGGGTAGAAGCTGCATGAAGATAGATTTCAGTTAGATTATATTTCAGTTCAATGACATTTGAATTGAACAATAATTTATTAATGAATTGGCCCATTGATCGATTTATTGACTGGAGCCACAAATGTTGGCATTGTTTCACCTAGGGTGCTCATACTACTTTGTCAACCAATGTGCATCTTTCCACTTTTCCATCAAAAAGACACATTAGATCAGAGTCTATGAGGTTCCTCCCTTGCTCCTATTATGCTCAGAATCAAAACTTTTCTTCTTTTTCAACTGGATTATTAAAGTTAGATCAGATGAATGGCAGAAATGATATTGCATATCCCTCTATCGTTGCTATCTTTTGAGAAATCTCTGTGATAGAGAGTGTGTGAAATGAATAAAGGGGGTACTGGTTTTCAACAAGGGGTGAAAGGTAGGTTCAGGAGACACCTATGAGCCTGACAATGAGTTATCATCCAATATTCTACTTCCTTTTGTGGCTATAGTCCTCTAGCAGGGAGATAGATGGTCCTACTTCCTTTGCTTTCATTATTTTTTTAAACTCTCTACAATCTGGCTTCTGACCTCATAATTCAGCCAAAACTGCTCTCTCCAGAGTTACTAACAATCTCTTACTTGCCAAATCCAAGAACCATTTCCCAATCTTCATCCTAGTCCTCTCTAGCTTTTGACATTATAAACCACCTCTTATCCTTGATACCTACCCTGAATCACTGAATAGGTGTTGCCTCAGCTGGGAAAGACCTTAGTTTAACAAGGCCAAGGTCTTCCACTCCATCAGGGCCATCTCCAGTCATCCTGATCTATCTCTGGCCACCACACCCAAATGGCTCTGGAAGAGAAAGTGAGGCTGGTGACTTTGCACAGCCCTGTCTCACTTAAATTCAATTCACTTGCAAGTCATGGCATCACCTTCCTGTTGTCATGGTCCTCTCTGAAAATGAAGGATGAACAATAACGACAGTTCTTGACATTATCAACCACCCTATTATCTTTGATACCCTCTTCTCTTTAGGTTTTTGGGACATTACTTTCCCCTGGCTTTCTTCCTACCTATCTGACTGCTCCTCCTCAGTTTCCTTAGATAGATTCTCAACCAGGTCACCACCACTAACGTGGATGTCCCACAGTACTCTTCCCTGGACTCTGTTATTTTCTCTCTATATACTGATTTCACCTTCTGATTTCATCATCCCCCAAAGATTCCATTATCACCCCTCTGCTGATGATTCTCAAATCTATTTATCCATCTCCGACCTCTCTGCTGACCTCCAGACTTGCATCTCCAGCTGCCTACTGGACAGCTCAAACTGGATGTCCTATAAACGTCCTAAATTCAACGTGTCCAAAATGGAGGTAATTTTCTTTCTCTCCCAAACTCATCCTATTTAGCTTTCCTATTACTCTTGAAGATACTATCATCCTCCTAGTTACCCAGGCTCACAGCCTAGGGTTATCCTTGACTCATCATTCTTTTGCCAAGGCTTGTTGATTTTACATTCATAACATCTTTCATATATGCTCCCTTCCCTCCTCTAACACCATCACCACCCTGGTGAAAGCCCTCATTGCTTCATGTTTGCACTATTGCAATAGCCCACTGGGTGGGTGGGTGGGGGTCCTGCTGCCTCAAGTCTCTCCCTAATCCAATCCATCCTATATTCAGTCACCAAAGTGATTTCTCTAAAATGCATGTCTGACTCCTCCTCAATAAACTCCAATGGCTCCCTATCACTTCTAGGATCAAATATAAAATCTTCTGTTTTGTATTCAAAGCCCTTTGAAACTCCCTCACCTTTACAGTCATCTTATATTTCTCCAAGCATTTTTCAATCCAGTCATACTGGCCTCCTAGCTGTTACTCAAACCAGACCCTCCACTTCCTGACTCTGGATATTTTCTCTGGCTGTCTCCCACACTTAGAATGCTTTCTTTCCTCATCTCTGCTTCTTGGTTTCCCTGGGTTCCTTCAAGTTTCAGCCAAACTCTCACCTTCTCTAGAAAGCTTTTCTTGATTCCCCTTAATACTATTGGGCAAGTTATTTAACCTTTGTTTGCCTCATCTGTAAAATGGGGATAATATTAGCACCTACTTCCCAGGGTTGTTGTAAGGACCAAATGAGATAATAATTGTAAAGTGCTTAGCACAAGGCCTCACACAGAGTAAGGACTACATAAATGTTAGCTATTATTGTTATTATTAGTGACTTCTGTCTGTTGACTATTTTCAATTTATCCTATATGTAGTTTGTTTGTACATAGCTGTTTACAAGTTGTCTCCCTTGTTAGACAATGAGCTCCTTAAAGGGGAAGGACTGTCTTTTACCTTTTTAATTCTAGTGCTTAGCACAGTGGCTAGCACATAGTAGGCACTTAATAAATGTTTATTGACTATAGTAAAAGCCTAGAATAAATTTTGATAAAGATGGTTTGTGGTCACTGAGAAGGGGAAGTGGTGATCACTAGGATCCAGCATGGGTTCACTGAGTCCTGTCAAATTAATAGCATTTCATTTGGTGGGGTGGGGTGCAGCATCACTAGGGTGATAGAACAAAGAAGTCAGAGTTCCTAGGCCAAAGAGGTTCCAGCCGAGGGCTAGTTTGGTTAAAGCAGTTTAAGGAAAATGACCTATATTCTTTTCTTTGAACTTACTCCTTCTTGTTCTTCTTTGCAAAGTCATTGTCTGGCTCCTCTACTGTCCCAGCTCCATGGAAACAAAAGGCCAAAAGCCAATGGCTTCATCTCTGAGATGGCATCATTGCTGGTCACTGTGGAAAGGGGATGCTGCCATAGAATCATCATCATCATCATCATCATCAGCAGCAGCAGCAGCAGCAGCAGCAGCAGATTGGCCAGAAGTAGACCAGGATGAACTGGTTGAGGGACAAAGCTATTCCTTCACAGGAGGGGAGAGAAGTAGCTTCTGTCTGAAAAGAGACTCGCCTATGTTTCCAGATTGTGCAGTAGGGCCATAAACAGAGCCCTTAACACCAGATGTTTCCAGGTTGCAGGTTCTAAAGCTCACAAAATCAGCTGTGGGCAATGACCTTCTGAGGAAGAGAGCCTGCGATCACAGGATTTCATATTATCACAGGGTTTGAAGAGAGCTCAGAGAGCATCCAGAGGAACCTCTGTCCAATAGCATAGCTTTCCCAATGCTAAGCACAGCATTCTGGTGACTGAAGGCTACCCATCAAAGTCTGCTGGACTGAACTGAAGAGACCTTGATATAGGGGCAGAAGACCAAGAGGCATCTAGTGGGCTTTTAGAGATGGAAGGAATTGCACTTGGTTCCAAGACCTTATTGCCCAGATGAAGATGCTAGGTCAAGAATTATGTTGTAACGCCCCTTCCAGCTCCAACAATTCTGCACAAGTGAAAATTTAGGCCACAAGGCTTACATAAAGACCCCCTTTAACTCTGGTATTCTGTTTTCCATCATACCTCTAAGATGTCTTCCACTTCTGACCTTCTGTATTCTAGGGTCCCTCCCAGATCTGACTTTGTGTATTCTAAGGCCCCTCCCCAGTTCTGACATCTTGGATCCTTAAGGGCCCTCTCAGCTCTGACTTTCTGTGTTCTAAAAGTACTTTCAGCTGTCATCTTCTTTGTTCTAAGGGTATTTCCAGTTTTGTTATTTCTTATTCTAAGCTAAGAGTTCTTACCCTTTACTCAGAGATTCTTTTGGCAAAGTCTAGTAAAACCTACAGACAGACCCTTTCTTGGAATAATATTTTTGATGAAGAAAATAAAACACACAAGTTTGCAAAGGAAAGCAACTTATTGAATTATCTATTAAAATAAAATTATAAAAAAAATTTTAACTCACGTTCCCAGGTTCCAAGTTAAGAACCTCAGATCTAAGAGCACTTCCAGTTCTGACATTCCTTGTTCTAAGCTCTGTTCTACTTCTGCTTTCCAGAATTCTTGGATTCTCCTGACTTCTGGCCCAGGGCTATTTCTACAGACCAGGCTTCAAAATGCAAACAAGTTCCTGAAGCTTGGTGGAGACCAAATGCCTGGAATGTAATAGAGCATGGTTGGGGCTGATGGCTGATGGGGATCTTTGGCACCACATGGCAGCTTAGGAGGGACTTCCAGGAGGCCTTGCCTATGTCATCTTTTAGAAGGAATGATGAAGAATGGGAAAAGGCGCCATAGAGGGTAATTGCAAAGATAAAGGGTCTCAGGGCTAGAGTTAGAAGGCAAGGTGAGAATAATTAGATCGGCATTCATTAGGCAAGGAGATGAAATGGGGACATGCTTACAGAAGTATCAGATGCTGAGGATAAGGGAAAGGAGATTCTCTGTACTCGAACACAGAAGGGCGAGACCTCAGAAGGAGGAGGTGAGACCCAAGGCATTGACCGGGGAACACCTGGGGGAATGAGATGCCACCACCAGATTTCCAGAGCTGGATGGGGAACAGCTGCCCAGGAAGCAGGAGAGACTATGTGTCAGAGGAGCTTCACAGAAGACTTCTCACTTGCTTGCCAGCTCCTGAGATGGCTTCAGGGCCTCCTCCTGGCATCTGATGCTTGGAGAGCCAGAGAAATACTCATAATAGAGTAAAATTTGTTTTTCTACAACTCTTTAAAAACCAAACCTGAGTTTTAGCATCTTGGGAAGGAGGAAGTGATCGACATGTATAGAGAAGGGTCATCGAGGGAGTGGAAGAGTGGGTGAGGCAGAATGGAGTGACAGGTGAGGGACCCCAGCTCTGCCACCACATCCTGGGGAGGGGCACCATGTTCCCAGGCCCTGGTTTCTCTTTCTGGGTCAGGGTTAATTAGCTCTCCACTTCTACTTTCTTAAAACATTCACGAGAAAGGAGATTGTGTGGTTCCTGGATCCAAGGTTAATTAAAGTTTGAATCACTGATCTAACCACTGATTACTCTTTGCTCATTCATTCTGCATACATTAATTAAGCACCTACTATGGGTGGCAACGGGGTGTAATAGATAGAGGGTCCGGCCTTGGGGCTCAAGACCTTCCTCTGACACCTCCTGGCTATATAGCCATGGGCTAATCATTTAAGCTCTTAGTACTCCAGGCAAATCTCCAAGGTTTTAAATTATCAAGCAGTTGTCCACAGAAGGTATTTCTACTCTGGAATTTAAAAAAAAGAAAAAGAAACATACACCTGTTATTGAACTAGGGGAAGGGGTATGTGGTAAGGAACTTGGCACCTTACAGCCTTGGTAGTTTTCCAGGGGTCCTAAGAGGTTATAAGTGAATTGCCCAAGGTCACACAGCATATGTCAAAGGCAGAGCTGGAACTCAGGTCTACCTGATTCCAAGGCATATACTCTTGAAATTTCCCCTCATTGATGAAATCACAGGTCTAGACCAGAAGGGAAAAACAAACAAAAAACAGTGTGGGGCATTGTGCTAAGGGAAACATGGAGAAAATATGACAAGACCTCCCCTAAGGAGTCTGCATTTCACTGGAGCAGAAGGATGGTGTGTGTGATGTGTGATAATAATAACTGGCATTTATAAAGTGATTTACATACATTACCTTATCCAAGCCTTACAACAACCCTTTGAAGTCAAGAGGGACAGGGATGGGGACTGCATCTGTGATTATATTAGGTCAGGGGACTCCCAGGTGAGAAAAGTCCCTCTGTCATTCCAGGTTGGCACCTTTCAGAGAGTGGCCTGGAGGGCTGAGTTTGGGGTCACTCTTCTTGTTTTCCCTGTCTGCCTCCTTCTCTTGCTCAGTACTCGGGTAACTCCTCATTCCTCAGCAGCTCCAGAGTTGTCAGCTGTGCAGGATTAGACTTCTCTACCAGGAAGTCCTCCTTTGCAAAGCTCAAGGCGCAGGGTAATGGTAATCATAGCTCACAGCCTACAGGCCTGTTACACAGCAGCACAGGGTGGGGGTTGGGGCAGGAATAATAATATTGCATTTCTATAGCATTTTAAGGTTTGCAAAGGTCCCTATATGTTATCTCATAGTATCCTCACAACAACCTGATGAGGTAGGTATTATCCACAGTTTGCAGATGACGGGACTGAGGCAGGTTAAGTGTTTTGCTCATAGCTACTTAGTATCTGAGGCAGGATCTGAACACAGATCTTCTTGACTCCAACTCCATTACTCTAAGAACTGCACCACCTTAGTGAGATATATCCTATTATGCTCATTTTGCAGATGAGGATACTGAGGCCCAGAGACGCTTAAGTGAGCTGCTCAGGGCCACACAGCTAGTAACTGTCAAAGCCCAGACTCAGATGCTAGACTCTTGACACCAAGGCCAGTCTTAAAGCATGGATCAGTTTAGTAATGTAAAGGACTTCAAAAACCTTCTAATCCACCCCCCCTCATTTTTACAGATGGTAAAACTGAGGCCTGGAGAAATTAAGTTACTTCCCAAGGTCACACAGTTGAGATTCAAACTCAGGGCATCTTACTGAATCAAATATTCAATTTACTATATCACATTGTGTCCCTGTGAGGGCTTAATATACTTCTGAAAGTCACTCTTTATCCCACTTTTTGCCCCTAAAAATGTGTGATGGGAGAAGAGAGGATGGAATTCCCAAAATTCAGCTGGAGCTCTCAGCCCAATGAGTATATAATTGCAAGGCTATGTTAATGGGCTTCCTTTATGTCCATGCCAATCAAACTACTAAAAATTATTTGACGGAGCTAGAAAAAAATAACAAGAAAATTTTTCTGGAAGAACAAAAGGTCAAGACTATGAAGGCAATTAATGAAAAAAATACCAAGGAAGGTGGTCTGGAAATACTAGATCACAAACTCAAATTATAAAGCAGTAACCATCAAAACTATCTGATACTGGCTAAGAAATAGAGTGGAGGATCAGTGGTATAGATTAGGTATACAAGACACTAGTCAATCACTATAGTGACCCAGTGTTTGATAAATGCAAAGATCTTAGCCTTTGGGATAAGAACTTACTATTTTACAAAAACTGCTGGGAAAACTAGAAAATAACAGGGCACAACTAGGTGTAGACCAATATTTCACACCATATGCCAAGATAAAGTCAAAATGGGTGCATGCTTTAGACATAAAGGGTCACACCATAAGCAAATTAGGAGAGCAAGGAATAGTCTACCTGTCAGATCTATGGAGAAGGGAGGAATTTAGGATCAAACAAGAGATAGAGAGCATTACAAAGTGTAAAATAGAAAATTTTGATTATATTAAAATAAAAAGCTTTCGTACAACAAAACCAAAGTGACCAAGATGAGAAGGAAAGTAGAAAGTAGAGAAACAATCTTAATAGCAAGTGTCTCTGATAAAGGCCTCATTTCTCAAATACTTAGAGAACTAAGTCAAATTTATAAAAATACAAGTCATTCCCCAATTGATAAATGGTCAAAGGATATGACCAGGAAGTTTTCAGATGAAGAAATCAAAACTATCTATAGACAGACACATAAAGACATGCTCTAAATAACTTTTGACTAGACAAATGCAAATTAAAACAACTTTGAGATAACGCTTCTCACACCCATCACATTGGCTAATGTGACAAAAAGGGAAAATGATAAATGCTGGAGAGGATGTGGGAAAATGTGGATGTTGATGTGTTGTTGGCGAAATTGTGAACTGATCTAACCATTCTGGAGAACAGTTTGGAACCACGCCCAGAGGGCAACCAAACTGTGCATACCCTTTGATCCAGCAATAGCACCGCTAGGTCTCTATCCCAAGGAGATCATAAAAAAGTAAAAAGGACCTCATTGTGCAAACTATATACAGTGACCCTTTCCATGGTGACAAAATATTGGAAACTGAGTAGATGCCCATCAATCGGGGAATGGCTGAACAAATTGTGGTATATGAATTTAATCGAACATTTAATGCAATAAGAAATATGGAGCAGGCAGATTTTGGAAAAACCTGGAAAGACTTGTATAAATCAATGCAAAGTGAAAACAAGCAGAACCAGGAAAACATTAAATGCAGTATCATCGATATTGTGTGATGATCAACTATGAATGACCCAGCTCTTTTCACCAACACAATGATCCAAGACAAGTAGAAAGGACTGGTGAAGGAAAATGCTATTTAGGTAGACTCTGAATCCAGACCAAAGCATATTTTTTTCACATTTTTTTATTTTGTTTTTGTTTTCCTTTTTCTTCTTTCACAACTGACTGCTATGAAAATATGTTTTACATGATAGCACATGTATAACCTTTATCAAATTACCTACCACTTTCAGAAGAGGGAGAAAAATTTAGAATTCAAAATCTTGCAAAAATGAATGCTAAAAATTGCCTTGATATGTAATTGGGAAAAATACTATTAAACATTTTTAAGGTGCTTCCATTATGGAAGAGATTTGCTAAAATGAGGAGGTGGTAGAACGGAAAAAAATCAGCCACTTGGATTCAAGCCCTGTCTCCAATCCTTCCTGGTTGTGTGATCATGGGTTGTGAAGACAGCATAGTTAACTTCTCAGAGCCTTAGTTGCCTCATCTATATGATGGAGATAATAATACGTATGCTACCTACCTCACAGGCTTGCTATGTGGAGAGCTCTTCATAAACCTTAAAGTATTCTAGAAATGTGAGTTCTTATCTGGCTATGGATTCTCCCTGTTGTTGTTTTTGTTGTTTAGTTGATTCCCCATAGCCCCATTTGGGGTTTTTTTGGCAAAGATACTACAGTGGTTTGCCGTTTCCTTCTCCATTTTACAGATGAGGAAACTGAGGCAAACAGAGTGAAGTGACTTGCTCAGGGCCACCCAGCTAGTAAGTGTCTGAAGCTGGATTTAGACTCAGGTCTTCCTGACTCCAGACTGGGCACTTTATCCATTATGGCGCCACCTAGGACTGGTCTTCTCCCCATCTACATTTCTGCCTACATTTCTGGGCTGATGATGATACATTACTTTACCTCTTACCCTCTATGTTCTCAATACGCCATTTCCTCTCCTATCTCCATGTATTTACAAAGGCTGTCCCTCATTCCTGGAATGTTCTCCCTCCTTGCCTTTGCCTCTTGCAACCCCTAGTTCATTTTAAGATTTGGCTTAAATCCCACTTCTCACAGCAGACCTGTCCTGAGTTCCCCTTGTTGCTACTGCTCCAGCCACCCCAAATTGCTTTGTGTTTATCTTGCACATATCCTGCATTTATCTCTGTCTCTTATATTGCCACCCCTTAGTAGAACCTTCTTGAGGGCAGGCCTCTTTCATTTTTGTCTTTGTATTCCTCAAACCCAATATATATCATAAATGCTCACTGATGGATAGTGCCCTCCATTAGCAAAGATAATGGGGAACAGCAAAGCTCATTAATTTCGATCCCACAAAATCAGAATCTGTGTTCATTCAGAGGGGAGATGGGTTGAATGGCTCACCTTTGCACTCTCTGCAGAAAGGACCAGCTAAGCAAATTGATATTAATAGCACAAACAAGATTACTGGGGGCATGGCAAACCACTGGAGGAAACAAACTGTTTTCTAGTACCAGCAAGCACTTCAGAAGCATCCGCTGACGTACGACTGATGTGCTAATTAAAATAATACATTCTGGGATAGTCATTAAAACAGGTTCCCTAAGAAACCTCCATTTGACAATCCTTGGGTAGCTCAGCTCGTTAGTTTATGGACTTGAAATAATAAACTGTATATCTTGACCAGTAATTTATGATTCAGCCTTTTTACTAGACTCTAAGAATATTAGCATTATAAGCTCTCTGAGGACGCAAAAGTCGGGGATGGAAGGTGATCTTAGAGCACAGAAAGTAGGATCTGGAAGGCAGTTCAGGAAATAAAACAGCAGAGTGAGGAAGGCCATTAGAATATAAAATGTCAGAGCAGAGAAGGCCTTTAGAACACAGGATAGCAGAGCTGGGAGAGATCTTGCATCAGAGAATATCTGGGCTGGGAGGGCCTTCAGAACATAGAATGTCAGAGCTTATAGGGACCTTGGAACTCAGAATGTAGGAGCTGGGAGGGCCCTTAGAACACAGGGATGTCAGAGCTGGGAGGGTCTTTAGAACGTAGAATGTCAGAGCTGGGAGAGCCTTTAGAAGGTAGAATGTCAGAGCTGGGAGGGTCTTTAGAACATAGAAGTTAGGAACTGGGAGAGGCCTTAGAATAGAGAATGTCAGAGCTGGACCTTAGAACAGAGAATGTTAGAGTTGGACCTTAGAATATGAAGTGTCCCAACTATGAGGGACCTTAGGACACAGAATACCTGAGTAGGAGGGCCCTTTAGAGCTATCAGATCCAGTCTGACCCCCTCCTTTTACAGAAGGGGCCAGTGGAAGCCGAAGGAGGTTAAGTGACCTACCCAAGGTCACCCAGCTAGTTGATGTCAGAGACAGGACTAAAATCCAACTCACCTGATTCTTCCCTCTGCATCAGGCCACCTCTCTCCTCTAATTAATCTGAATTAGTGAGCTTTGCCTGTCATTAAAAGATAGAGGAAAGATGCCAAATACTCCAGCTGAGGGCATTTTCCATCTGCTTCTTCCCACATCCACCAAGATAGTCTGTCTCTGAGCTCCATTCCTGTTTAAGGGCAACCTGAGGAGGAGGGCAGACAGAGGGAGTGCAAAGGCAGGATAGACATGGGGTCATATTTCTTCACCCTCCCTGTTTCAAGTGTTTGTCTCAGTATAGGTGAACAACAGTGCCATCTGTGCAACTCTGGCTGTCATCTCTGTGGGTGCGGAAGCTGTGTTTTCCCTCAGGTTTTGGTTGGAGGCTGACATCTTTTATGTAAGTGTGTTAGGGAGATAGATCAGTAGGCTTTCACTATAAAACTCCATCAGCACCAGGATGCATCCCCACTGAACTTACCCAAGCCTGGGTGCCAATCCTGTGATCAATAAATCGAAGTCCCTCTTCTGTCATCTCCTGTAGATTATATAGATTTACAGAGCCAGGACACTGACCTTCCAGAGGGTAGGATCTATGGAAGGAGCCTCAAAGGTCATCTAGGTCATTTCCAGAAATATTTGAAGATCTCTTGTGATAAGAAACTCACAGGCAGCACAGAATTCAGAGTTGCTACCAGTTTCCTAGCCTAGCTTATTACTATTCATAATTGTTTGATGAATTTAATTGAATTAATTATATGAAGTCTCCCTTCTCAGCCATCTGGAGTCCCTCTATATCAGGGTCCATGAACTTGTGTGTGTATATTTTTAAAAATTTGATAACTGTATTTCAGCATAATTAGTTTCCTTTGTAATCTTATGGAATTTTTATTATGAACAATATTTTGAAAAGAGGTCCATGGGTTTTACCAGACTGCCAAGGGGGGGGGGTCCAGGACACAAAAAAGGTCAAGAACCTCAGCTCTTTGACAGGTGGATCATGGATCTCAGGGCCTCAGAGGCCATCTACTGCAAACCATATCTGACCAAGAATCTTCTCCATGAGTAATTCGTCAACCTTCACTTCTCTGCTGAAGAAAAGCCTGCCACCTCCCGAGGCAGCCCAGCCCACTTTTGGATAGTTCTCATGGTTCTGAAGTGATTCCTCAGAGCATAGTGAAATCTTTCATCTTTGCAACCTTCAATTCAATCAGCTTTTGTAAAATGCTTACTATGTGCCACACGTTATGCCAGCTTTGCTCACTGCCCCTAATTATGCCCTCTGGGGCTCAGCTAAATAAGTCTGTCCACTCTTCCACATGCCAATCATTCAAGAATATCAAGGTTCTTAGTACAACCTCTCTGAAGCTTCTCTTATCCCCATTTTCTTCCACTTATCCTCACATGGCATGATCTTGAGAACTTTGCACTCCTTCGGATGCTCTCCAGATTCTCACTGCCCTAGTGAAATGGTGATACCCAGAATACAGTACTACTCTAGGTGTGGTCTGACTGGGGCAGAGGACAGCAGGAGCACCAACTCCTTCATGCTCCAGATCGTGCCTCTCTGAATGGCTCTCACTTTATTTCACTGTCATAACCCACTATTGACACCTATTGAACTTATAGACCACTAAAATCACACCAACTCCCTTTCAGATCAACTGCTGTCCAGCCAAGCCTCTCCTCATCTTGTTCTTTTGAAATTGATTTTTTGGACCTGCATGAGACTTTACATTTATTCCTATGAGAATGTGAATCTGCTTTTCTACAACATCTACCCATCTTCATTCTGCTCACTGGGGCCAAGATGAACTACTACAAACATAATTTAAAAAAAAAAACCTGACACAGTGATTAAACTCTTTCGGTGTTCAGGAGCACCATACTCTAGGCTGGGAGATGGGAGTTTTAGACCAGATATGATACTTGCCCTCATGGAGTTTATAATCCAAGCTTTCCCCCACCTGAAAGGAATTTTAAGGAAGCTATCATGACCCTCTCCTAGACTTTCTATCCTCTAGGTTAAATATGACTCACCACTGCCTTCAGAGTCAGAAGTTCTATATTCAAATCCTAACTTTGCCACTTATAGAATCATAGACATAGACTGGAAGGGGCTTTAGAGACATTGGATCTAATTGCCTAATTTTCCAGATGAACCATTGTGCCTATCCAAATCTCATCCAGTCATTCCACTAGACTCATCCAGTCCAGACCATTCTATCAGCCTTCTCAAACTGGCAGCACCTCCACCCCTACAGCCTCGTTTGCTAATTCTCTCTGACCCTCCATTTGAGGAATCACCCACACATGATGCCTCAGACTATCTCTTCCTCTTGCTTCCAGTCAGGTACTTTCCCTCCCCCCTTCTCCTCAACTCTTTTCCAGCATCTTTTTAGGTATCTTCCACTACTAGAATGTAAGCACCTGGAGGACAGGGACTGTCTTTCTTTTCATTTCTATTTGTATTCCCAGTGCTTGGCACAGTGCTGGGTACATAGTAAGTGCTTAATAAATGAACTCTGTCTCTCTGTGTCTTTCTGTCTCAGTCTCTTTCTCTCTCTCTCTCTCTCTCTCTCTCTCTCTCTCTCTCTCTCTCTCTCTTTCTCTTTGTATCTGTCTCTCTCTGTGTCTGTCTTTCTGTCTTTCTCTCTCTCTTTCTTCCTCTCTGTCTGACTTTCTCTCTGTCAGTCGCTCTCTTTTTCTCTTTCTCCTCCTCCTCCTTCCCCCTACCTCGGCAAACAGAAGTTAAGTGGCTTGTCCAGGATCATACAGGTAAGTAAGTGTCTGAGGTTGGATTTGAACTCAGGTCTTTTTGACTACAACATTAGCACTCTATCCACTGCACAACCCATCTTAGTATGGCTTGGTCTCCAGGAACTCTCACTTTCTTGTATAATCTCTTACATGCTAATGTTCTTCCTAAAATATGTCCATTCAGCCTGGTGGCATAGTAGACAGAATGGTGGGCCCGAAGTCAGGAAGACCGAGGCTAAAATCCTGTCTCAGACACTTGCTACCTCTGAAACCCTGGACAAGGCATTTGACACCTGCCTGCCTCTGTTTCCTCAACTATTAAAAGGGGATAAGGACAGTGTCTACCTCCCAGGGTTGTTGTAAGTATTAAATGAGATCCTATTTTAAAGAGCTTTGCAAAACTTAAAGTTCTATAGAAATCCTTCTCTTCCTCTTCCCCTTCCTCCTCCTCCTTTTCTTCTTCCTCCTCCTCTTTCTCCTCCTTCCCTCCCTCTTCCTCTTCTCTTCCTCCTCTTCTTCCTCCTCTTTCTCTCTCTCTCCTCTTCCCTTTTTTCTCCTTCTCTTTCTCCTCCTCTCCTCCTTCTCCTCTTCACCTGGGCCATGAGACTCACCCTGTCTGTGCCCCATTATCCCCCATCTGTCCAATGAGAAGCCTGGCTACCTCTCTATAGCAGCCCTCCTCCCTACTCCAGGCCCTCTGAGGTTCTGGTAAGGACCAGACTTCAGTCTGTGCACTCATCATGATGATAACCAGAGAGGATCCCATAGGGGAAAACAAGCAGAGAAGAGGGTGGGGCAGGAAAAAGGGACTCCCAAGCTGGGGTTTCTGGGAACAATATTTCATTCTTGCTTTTTATTTTATTTTACATGTCAGAATAGGAGTTCACCTTTAATCTTTTCCCGACAAATGAAAAACTGCCCCCTTGTCAGTTAAATACAGCAGGGCTTAAGTCAGACAGCGGCTGCTGGAAATCACACTTGGGGGCTAAATTTAGCTCCCAGATTGGGGCTGGCTCAGTGGCTCTGACAGAAGCTCTAGACGATAATCTTGATGCTCCGATGCCTACCAGCATCCGAGGCTTAGCCCGAGTCTCTCAGGAAGCTGCCCAGCCCGTGAGATCCCAGCCTGTAGCAGCATGAACCCCTGGCTGCCATGGGAGGGCAATGCCTTCATGGGGTAGGAGGAGCAAAGAGAAACCCAGAGGCTGAGAATGATGGGGACGGCCCAGCCCTGTGCCAAGGACCACTCCACTGGATGCCCTCCCTCACAGGGGGAGAGAGGAGGCAACCTACCACCTGTAGCTAACTTGACCAAAGGCCTGGCTCTTTACTGCCTATTCTAGCAGCACCTGGTGCTGCAGTGGCTGGGGTCAGGAAGACCTGAGTTCAAATCCATCCTCAAACACTTACTGGCTGTGTGACGCTGAGCAAGTCACTTAATCTCTGTCTTCCTCAGTTTTCTCAACCACAAAAAGATGATAATAATGGCGCCTACCTTCCAGGGTTGTTGTGAGGACTAAATATTTGTAAAGTGCTTAGCACAGTGCCTGGCACACAGTAGGCACTATATAAATTCTTATTCCCTTCCCTACACCCATTTGAGATCCAGTGGACATTATTAAAGTGTCCACTGGTGTCCACTCTTGACACTTGGGTTACTGTGTATCTGGTCCAACTCTGCTGTAATAACAGAATTCAAGGGACTACCTGTTCTAAACCATTCCTCTATAATATTCTCAGAAGCAGTCCTCCAGCCTCTGTATGGAGACTTCCAGTGATGGAGAATCCATGAGCCACCACCCCCAAGCAAGCCCATTACCCTTTAAGAAAGCTCCGATTGTTAGGAAGTTTCTGAAATCAAATCTGTCATCTGTCTCTCCAATATCTACATCTTGCTCTTGGTTCTATCTTCTGGGGTCAAGATGATAGTCAAATTCCTCTTTATATGATGGTATTTCAAATACTTGGAGGCTCTTATCATGTCTCCCCTAAGCCTGCTCTTCTCCAGGTTAAATATCCCCAATTCCTCCCATTGATTTTTATGTAGGATGGTCTCCAGTCCCATCCCTATTCTGGTCACCCTCTTCCTTGGGCTTGTTTCTACCCTTCCTAAAAACGTAGCATCCAGAAGCGATCATCCCCCAGATGTGGTCTGATCAGGCAAAGTACTTTCCTTCTGAGAGATTCTCTACCTCTCTAAACACAGACTAAAAGAGCATTAGTTTATTTTGGCTCTCATGTATCACATCATCAATTCATATAGCCTTCTGGGGCGAAAGGCTCATAACTTATCATTGGTTCATAGTATAGCTAACTCAGATCTTCAGCTTCTTCAGATTTTTCTGAAGACAAAAACCCCTCATTCTTAGGGAAACCATGGATTTGTTAGCAAGGTATATTTATTTCTCTTGTTACATGCAGTTTCTCTCATTAGAATGTAAATTTCTTGAGGGCAGGGACTATTTCATTTTTGTCTTTTTTTTCTTTTTGCCCCAAAGAAGAACTGCTTAATAAATGGTTGTTGAATTAAATTGAAACCAAATATCTTCCTGTCTCTCTCTCCCTTCTCTCTTTTCTCTTCTCTTTTCCTCCCCCTCTCTTTCTCTCTCTGTCTCTGTCTCTGTTTCTCTCTCTGTCTCTGTTTCTCTCTCTCTCTCTGTCTCTCTCTCTCTCTTCCTCTCTCCTCTTTCTTTTTTTATAAGATGGGATTTAGACTCAGAATCCCAGGATTTGAATCCTAATCTTAGTAGCCTTGAAGGCTTGGCCAAGTCTCTTTACTTTTCAAAATGGGGACAAAATTACTCCAACTACCTCACAGGATTGTTGTGAGGAAAGCATTTTATAACTCTGTAAACATCATAAGCACGTGAATTATTATTATTTGTATTAGACCTGAAATTCCATGGGTATAGGGAACTCCTAATAACAGTTATATAGTACTTTAAGATTTTTGAAGCATTTTACCTGTGTTATCTCATTTAATCCTCAAAGCAACCCTGCAAGGCAAGTACTATTATAATTTCTGTTTTGTAGATGAAGAAATTTAGTCAGATTAAATGACTTATCCAGGGTTATATAGCTAGCAAGTGGCTAATGCAGGATTTGAACTCTGGTCTTCCTGACTCTAAGTCCAGTACTATATCCACTGTGTCCCCTAGCTGCAAACGAACAATGAAAAACTCTGCAGAGTCAGGGAGTTGCATTGGGAACTGAGAGGTTTAGGTAATTCCCCCAGAGTCACCCAGCCAGTGTGTGTCAGCGGGAAGACTTGAAAAGCCCAGTCTTCCTGCTTCAGATACCAGCTCTCTATCTACTACGCCATATTTTTTTTTGTTATTGGTATATTGCAAATGGTCCAGCCAAGATGGGCTACTACTACTTACCCTGCATGGCTGAGTTGGAGAATAGGTATTTGTAGCTGCGACACAAACACCCGGACTCAAGCACCTCTCCACAAGGTGAAGAAAGAGAGATAAGGCTTCCAGATGCTAAGAGCTGATCTCTTATCTCTGTTCCAAGATCTCTCTCTTTCCTATCTCTCTCCGTGCCCCTCTCTTCTGACTCCTCATAGCCTAGCCACAAAATGGCTCTTGGGGAAATTTGTGAAGGAAGATGGCAAGAAAAAAGCTGCCTGATAAAATTGCCAAGTGAGGTTAAATTCCCATGATCCTTCATGGATGTTTAATGGGTTTCTGTGATATAAAGAGACCTCTGGCTTTACCTACTGGGCCGGTGACCTGCAGCTAAATGTGTTTAGATAGGGTTTCCTAATAAGAAATGTTCCTTTTTACAGTGTACCATAAAGCCCCCCAAATATACCCAGACCCACAATTCCCTACATGCTAATGGCTACTGTCAAATACTCTCAGATACACACACACACACATGCACACACACTCACCTCTATCTCTCACTGTAGAGTTGAAACCATTAGCATCTGCACACAAATTTACATTTCTCGTATACATATTCCATGTCACAATTTGTCACAAAGAAGCTTAATAGCTGGGCCCCCTGCCTAGTGACAGAGAGTTGAATTGCATCATATGGGGTCAGTTGAACAGTTCTCAGGATGAGACATCACTCGTCATATCCCCTCTTAGAAGTACGCTGTGTCCTGGCTCCCAAGCAGCATAGGCTTCAATGATGAACCATTCGATCAGGCCCCATGGGGAAATACACACATATCACGTGAACTCCTGGCTTCCCTCTATGGAAGGATGACAACCAGGATCACATGCAGGCATCCCATGTCCAGCAGGCCACAGCCATGTCACTGCTTTGCCATTCATCTGCTTCCCCAATAGCATGTCTACTGCTCCCACTGGGCTCTTCTGCCCCTCTGCTTATGATAATAATAGCTAACATTTATATAGCGCTTGCTATGTGCCAGGCATTATGCTAAATGCCTTACAATTATTATCTCATTTGGCCTCCACAACAACCCTGGGAGGTTTTTCTTGTTGTTCACTCATGTCTGACTCTTTGTGACCCCATTTGGGGTTTTCTTGGCAAAGATAATGGAGTGGTTTGCCATTTCCTTCTCCAGCTCACTTTACAGATGAGGAAACTGAGGCAGAGTGAAGTGACTTGCCCAGGGTCACACAGCTAGTAAGTGTCTGAAGCTGGACTAGAATTCAAGTCTTCCTGATTCCAAGTCTAGTGTTCTCTCCACTGCACCCCTAATACTGCGTTAAATTGTGGCTACATTTTAGGAATGGCATTGAGATGTTAATGAGTATGCAGAAGAGGGTGACTGGGATGAAGAAAGGCATTGAGGTCATGCCATATGTGGAATGGTTAAAGGAAATGGGCATGTTTAGCTTGGAAAATGGAAGACTCAGGGAGGTCATAAGAGCTGACTTCAAATATTTAAAGTAGGGAAGAGGAGGAGGAGAAAAAAAGATGATGATGAAGAAGGAGGAGGAAGAAGGGAAGAGGGGGAGAAGAAGAAGAAGAAGAAGAAGAAGAAGAAGAAGAAGAAGAAGAAGAAGAAGAAGAAGAAGAAGAAGGAGGAGGAGGAGGAGGAGGAGGAGGAGGAGGAGGAGGAGGAGAAGGAGAAGGAGAAGGAGGAGGAGGAGAAGGAGGAGGAGGAGGAGGAGGAGGAGAAGAAGAAGAAGAAGGAGAAGAAGAAGAAGAAGAAGAAGAAGAAGAAGAAGAAGGAGGAGGAGGAGGAGGAGGAGAAGGAAGAGGAGGAAGAGAAGAAGAAGAAGGAGGAGGAGGAGGAGGAGGAGGAGGAGGAGGAGGAGGAGGAGAACTTGGCAAAGCTAGAGGCCAAGGACAGACATAGCATAGAGGCAGATTTGGGTGAGATGTTGGGGGAAACTTCCTAACCATTGGCATTCTCCAAAAGTGGAATGGCCCACATCCTGGAGGCAGTCAGTGCCCTCTCACTAGAGGTCTCCAAGCAGATGTTGGGTGACCATTACTTGGGGATATTGTAAAAGAGACTCTTGTTCCAATGCCCATTGGACCAGATGGCTTCCAAGGTCCCTTCCAGCGTGGAATTCTCATTCAAACATTGATCCTCCCACATAGTTTAACTTAGATTGGAGCCCTTGTTCCTCAAGCAGCCTAGGTCAGTCCCCCTGGAGGTTGGATGATGAAAGAGAGGGTTTGGGAGCTCAGGTTGCTGCTTCTCCCTTGTCTCTAAAAAAGAAGGGGGGCCCAGAGGGCAGATCTGTTCCAGGTTCCCAGGCTTAGGTACCTCTAAGAGGGAGACCTGTGACTTTAATCTAATTTCATTAGAGAATTTCATAGCTGGAAGGTCAACTAGTACAACTTATATCTTTTCAGCAATCCTCTCTATCATATCCCCAAGTGTTCATTTAGCCTCTGATTGAATACTTCCTGAGCTGGAGAAATCACTACTTACCAGAGCAACCAGTTCCACTTTTAGACATTCTAATTTATTTGAATTTCCCACCTCCCTTCTAATAATCTGAAATCTGACTGCCTACGAAATCTGACTGCCTATAACTACTACCCACTGATTTTTTTTTTTCCTGTCCAACTAGGTGGTGACACGAATAGAGCTCAGGAGTTGGAGTCAGGAAGACCTGAGTTCAGATCCTACTTACTCACTTTGTGACCCTGAACAAGCCACTTAACTTCTGATTGCTTCAGGTTCCTTATCTGTAAAATAAGGAATAAAAATAGGGCCTACCTCCCCAAGTTGTTGTGAAGATTAAATGAGAAAATATTCGTAAAGGGCCCAGCACATAGTATGCATTTAATCAATACTTATTTCCTTCCTTCCTGTCCTCTAGGGGCAAACAGAACAAATTGACTCCCCTTTGCCTGTGACAACTCTTCAAATGATGGAAGACAGCTCTCAAGTCTCCCCACCCTCGACCAAATGTTTTTTTCACCAGGTTCAACCTCCCAGCTTATAGAATCTATGATGTATTAGAATCTATTAGAACTGAAAGGGATCATCAAATTCTTATTGGACAGATGTAGAAGCTGGGGCCCAGAAGAGGCTAACCTATTTCTTCAAAGTCAAACAGGTAGTAAGGAACAGAGGCAGGATTTGAACCCAGGCCTCCAACTACAGTCTTGGTATTCCTTCCACTATACCATGCTTTTCTCTTTAATCAGTATTCTCCCCCCCCCCATACATGGCTTCCAGTCCCCTCCACTCTTAAGCTTCCACCCAAAGGATCAAATCTGTATGCCCTTTCTCCCTTTCCCTCCTCCTCGCCCCCAAGGTTCAGTTTGCTCACACTTCTAAAATGATTTATTTAAACCTGAAGAGTGCAGGACTCATCACAATGCTCTGATTTTCCCTTTTAAAGGGATTGGATCCACAGGCCCAGCCAGGCCTCTGTAATCCATTCATTCCTTCCAGGCTCAGCTCTGTGAGCCCATTCACTGGGGATGGGGGAGGGAGGAAGCTGGGGTTTGGGGGAGGGGCCGTAGATACAGCAGACAAACAACCCAAGTGGGCTCCTTACTCAGGAGGCCCAGCACGGCGGGGGTGGGGGTGGCACTTACCCCCTTTCCAGCTCTAGCATTCCATGATTCTAAGCACTGTTTCTGGTCTCTGAATTCTTAGCTAGCGCAATGGATTTAGAGTCAGAGGTTGTTTGTTGTTCTGACCCCATTTGGGGTTTTCTTGGCAAAGATACTAGAGTAGTTTTCCATTTCCTTTTCCAGCTCATTTTGCAGATGAGGAAACTGAAGCAAACAAAGTGGCATGACTTGCCCAGGGTCACACAGCTAGTAAGTGTCTAAGACTGGATTTGCATTCAGATCCCCCTGACTCCAGGGCTGTGCTCTATCTGACGCACCACTTACCCAGAGGAGTCATTTCCTCCCTCTAGGCCTTAGTTCCTTCACCTGTAAAGTGAGGTATTAGACTTGGTAATCTCTAGGTGCTTTCCAGCTCTAAAAATCTGGGCTCTGATGCTAGTATATGTACATGTTAACCACTTATGTAAGACCTTCAGTTTCCCCATCTATAAAATGAGAGAGATCAAACTAGATAATCCGTAGGATCCTGTCCAGCTCTAAGTCTGTGACCTAGGGAGGGAGTGTGGTGCAGGGGAGAAGATCACTGAATTCAGAAGGTATAGATAGGCTTGAGTCTCGGCTTTACCATTCACTGCTTGTGTGGACAGTGACCTCTCTGGACCTCAGTTACATCATCTGTAAAATGAGGGGCATGGACTTGATGGTCTCTAAGGTCTCTGCCTTCTGTTCTTATACCTATACAGCTAGGATGTACAATTCTGTCTTAACCTCTGCACCCCGGCTCCTGGAAAGGAAAGATCACTGAACCTGACAGGCAGAAGACTTGGATTCAAATCCCAGCTTTGTTCCTTGCTAGTGTTGTGGCCTTGGGGGAAGAATATCCATCTCTGTAAATAAAGCGATTAGACTGAGGGAGAGCTAAGTTCCTTTCTGGCTCTGGTGATCCTGTCTCCCAGCTCCTTCCTTCCCTCCCCTATTTCACTGTGGCCTTTCCACACTGGGCCTTCTGCCTCAATTCTTATCTGCTGGAGTTCAGCCGCTTTTCTGATTTGCAGAGAGAGGACGAAAGCCATCTGAAGGCCAGTGTGGCATGGGGCCAATGAGATAAGAGGCGTGCGAACTCCAATTCATCAGCATTCCTTCCCCCTTCCGCTGCCCAGCCTGCTTTTAACTATGGTCCCTGCTGCTGGTATGTGGGGTGCTTTCGTAGCCCTCACGGGTGCCCCTAGCCATTCTAAGTGAGACCCATTGCAGAGAGAGACAGTCAGCTGAGTTCACAAGTCTATCGGGCTTTAAAACAAAAAGTGCAGAGCTCTTGGCTCCAATGGACGATTTGCATGTGATTTACATGCATTTGCATATGGCACAGAGGCCCTCACTCAAAGGATGTGAAATGAAATAAAATTAATTAATTAGTGCAGCCTTCCATAACCCAATAGTCAATGCCTGACACAAATAAGAGACTTTTAAGGCAATCAATACAAAAAGTCATGGGCCAGCGGAAAGAGAGAGTTGAGAGATGGGAGTTTCTCATGGAAGGAAGGGGAAGATACACTGACCAGCCCAGTTTGCCTTCTTGTTCCTCTGCTCCCCATCCCCTGACGTGAAAAAAAACACAACCCCCAAATTTGGATCCAGACAGGTCTCCGTTGCTGTCCTCAATCGACAGTCTCCTGGTTCTGAATCTTCTCTTATACATTTCACCGTGATTGAAATGGGCTCCATCTCCACATCTACTCCTGGGTTTACATCCCAGTTTTGCCACTTGCTACAATTAGGACCTCAGGAAAGTCACTTTTGGCCTTTGGGCCTCCATTCTGCCTCTGGTGGATGGTTGCGCCACCCTCGGGTCCCTTTTGACTCTAACTCTCTGTGTCTCTGATCAGAGGCCACCTCTTCTGACCCCAACTCCCCAGATCTCTCTCTCCTCTTCTCCTCTAGTCTCTCCTAGCTCTTTCCCTTAACCTCACCTTGAACACTCTTTCTTGGACCATCATTATTTATGCACATGACATAGACTTTCCATTAGATCAGAAGTTCATGAGGGTAGGAATACTATCATTTTTCATTTCCGTTTCTCCAATGCCAAGCACATATCTTATGCATAGCAAGTATGCAATAAATATTTGCCAGATTGAATTGAAGGAACCTTACATACTCTGACCGCTTCCTTTCACAGATGTAGAGCTAGGAGTTAAACCTGGGCTTCCTGTGCTCTTTGAACAACACTGTTCCATGACTTTGGGCTACACTAGGATAGGGCACACTGGCTCAGAGGCTGAGGAGGGCATATGAAAGATCTGGGGGAAGCTGCCCTTCCCCCAGGGCTGTGGAGCCAAAATGGCTTGAGGCCCCAGACACTGTTCCATGCCCTGACAAATCAATGTACTTGCAACCCCCCAACCTTAGGATGCTATGTCATATATGACATCTATCTGTGGAGTACGGCAGAGAGAGTGCTAGATTTGCAGTCCAGAAAGATTCGTATTCATATTCTAGCCCAGGCATTTGCTAAATTGTAGGGCCATGGATAAGTCATTTAAATTCTCTTAACCTCAGCCTACTGATCTATAAAATTAGGAGGATAATAATTCCTGCAGGACCAGTGATGGTGGTGATGGTGGTGGTAGTAGTAGTAGTAGTTGTAGTGGCAGGAGTGGTAATCATTGCCATCACTGGCATTGTCGTCATTGTAGCCACAGTTGTAGCATTTGTTGTTGCTGCTTGGATTGGTGGTATATCCCCCTATTAAGCTATGAGCTCCTGATTAAACTTTCTATCTCACTTCCAGATTAGTGACAGTATTTACTAACTAATGTTGAATGAATGAATGAATGAAAGGCCAGGACTTAGGATCTGTGTTCTGTGGTCTGGCATTAGTTGATCATGGGGCCACTAGACTCTCTGGAAGGGCAGACTGGAAAATCTGTTTTCCAAGGAGACATGGCTTCTGACCCTCTGTCTCAGCTGCCAAGATCTGTGGTTGGTTAAATGAGGGTATCAGGGAACATCTGGCACTGCGGCTTTGGGGTGTCAGACAATGAAGGGCGCTGGGGGTATAAAGACCAATGTTTCCTAGAAATGTTCAGTGAGTGGGGTGGGGGTGGGGTAGAGAGAGCTCTGTGGCAGAATTTTACCTTGTAAGCCCTACCAGGCTTGAAAGAGTATGGATTTCTACCATCGAGTCTTGGTCTCCCTTTCTTTGACATAGGCAGGTAACAGCACGGTAATGGAAGAGGCAGTGAGTTTAGAGGCATAAGACTTGGGTTTGAATCCCGGTTTTGCTACTTGCTCCATTGGTAAGTTATTTTCCTTCTCTAGGCCTCAGTTTCCTGATCTGTAAAATATGACTATGATCTCTAAGGCCCCTCCCTGCTATAGATTCTCTGATCCTATTAACTGGCAATTGTGTCATCTGAGAAACATTTATTAAGTGGCATTTTTTTCAATATCCTGTGCTCAGCATTGAGAGAGATGGATTTGAACAAATGCTTGATGATTCATGAGATAAACCAAAGATTCCGCCCTCATGGAACTTACAGTTAGTTACCTATTGGGTGATGCAATATAAACACAAAAATACAATATTTCATGTTAATTGTATCAGAGAGGCACAAACTGCTCTGAGAAAGAGAAATTGGGAGGCTGGGGAAGAGGAGAGAGAAGAAGAGGTTGTTACCAATCGGCATAATCACAGAAGCTTTCCTGGAGGAGCTGGTATTTGGGCAGGAAAGAGAGGGCATTCTAGGCACAGGGAATGTGATAAGCAAAGGCACGTAGGTGAGAGAATAGCACATGTTCACAGGGACAGAAAGTAATCCACATTGGCTAGGGCCTAAAGTATGAGGAAGAGCGTCATATGGAAGAACACTGGAAAGATAAGATGGTGCCAGACAAGGGGGAAGGAGGCCTTGAATGCCAGGGTAACAAGTCTGACCTTGACTCAGTGTGGAGTATGGAGTAAAGTTCTGAACTTCAGAGAGCTGGGTTCTGCTTCTATTTCTGATATTTATTAAGTCGTATGACCACAAGTCAGTCACTTATGCTTTCTGAGCCGAAGTTTCTTCATCTCTAAATGAAGTGGGGTTGGGCTTGCTGGCTTTGAGAATTAAATCGATGATTCTGTGTCCTCTCTCTGGGCCTCAGTTTTCTCATCTGTAAAATGGTGTCTGAGGTCCCTTTGAGCTCTAAATCTATAAACTTATATCCCTCCAGGTCTTGGTTTCCTTATTGGTAAAATGAGGCTGGGTTGAACTAGATGGCTTTTCAAGTCTCTCTTCCAGGTGTAGATATATGATATGAGGATCCTATGATCAGAGAGGAATAGGGAGTTACTGAAGACTGAAGGAGAGAGGGTGACATGCTTAATGCACTTATTTGGAAGACTAGTCAGCAGGCAGTGTAGAGGGCATATTGGAGAGGGTCCACAGCGGAGGCAAGAAGGCCTCCCTACATCAGTAGTCCAAGTCATCATCCCCTTCCCCCACTCATCTCCTTCTCAGGGTGACGTTGTGGAGAGGGATGTGTTCCTGACAGCAGAGAGCAGGAGTTAATTTCTTCCAGCCCTCTGGCCATGTGCTAATGAGAAGCCAGCACAGCATGTGTTATCCAAGTGGTTTTTTTACACACCACGGGAACTTGCAGATGAGTGATTCAGCACAGGGACATTTTAACTCGCTGCCATATATCACCCTGGGTCCAGCTTCATAATTCCTCTTGGTTGGGAAGCTCCCAGAGGGCAAGGAACTGGTCTATTTAGGTAGGTCTGACCCAGTATGATACGAAGGAGAGAGCCCCGGCCTCAGAGGCAGAAGATGGGCTGACGGCCCCACTCTGACACCGGCTGTGTCAGCTGGAGCAAAGTCACAACACTGAGTCTGTTCTTCCATCCGTAAAATGGAGATGATTATGCCTACGTTTTGTAAGTAACCAGGCTGTTGTGAGGAAAGCACCTTGTTAGTGCTGATGTTCTGCAGAATCAAAGAGCCAGTGTTTGTTCTGCATGGTTCCCAGCATAGCCTGATGCACCAAAGGCTGTGTAAATGGAGAGTAGTTGTGCTAGTCCAGTCCCAACTAAAACCCCACCTTCTACAGGAAGCCTTCCATAGCTCCTTTTATTTCCAGTGCCTTCCCTCTGTTAATTATTTCCTATTTATCCCATATGTAATTTGTTTTGTAGATATTTGTTTACATGTTGTCACCTCCATTAGACTGTAAGCTCCTTGAGGGCAAGGCCAGTCTTTTTCCTCTTTGTATCCCCAGCACTTAGGAAGGTACCTGACATATAATAAGTGCTTTAATAAATTTTTACTAATTGACCGATTGAATTCCTCCCAATACCTAGCTTAGGGTATGCCTAGCTTGTCTTCAGGGAACTCCTGAGTCATTTATAGTTTAGAGGCAGGAGCACAGGCCTAGGAATCAGATAACTTGGGATCAAATCCTGCTCCTACATTTATTACTGAAGGGCAGATAGGTGGCACAATGGATAGACCTTAGTTTAAATCCAGCCTCAGACACTTACTAGCTGTGTGACCCTGGACAAGTCATTTAACCCTGTTTGCCTCAGTTTCCTCAACTGTAAAATGAGCTGGAGAAGGAAATTACAAAGTGCTCCAGTATCTTTGCCAAGAAAACCCCACATGGGGTCATGAAGTGTCAGACACGACTAAAACAACTGTATGACAACAAATGTTCCTCAAGGAACTCTGTAGGACTCAGCAACTAGGGTCAACTTAGCTGAGTCATGAAATGCTCTGGTAGAGAGGGTTCTTATTCTGGGGGTTCATGATGATGAAGAAATGCTTTGAATACCCATGTAAAGATGAGGAGATTGAAGCTCAGCTTGGTTAAATGACTTCTCTAGGGTCGCACAGCTATATGTATCAGAGGCGGCATTCGAGCCTAGGGCTCTCCTGATTTAAAGCCCAGAGCTTTTCCTGTCATACCAATGATGCCTTAACTGTGAGATGAGAGACTTAGATGAAGAGATCTCTAAAATCTATTCCAAGTCTGACATAGCATTGATCTTACGAATAATGAAGCGGTTTGTGGGTGGGCACTAAGCCTGGGGTAAGAGGAAGTACACCGAATTTGAAATAAGAGCTAGACCTGAATCTCAGCTCTTTGTCAGTTAGCCTGTCTGGGCCTCAGTTTCTCTATCTGTAGAAAGGAAGGGTTAGAATCGAATATAAATGTTGCCCAATTACAAAGAACAAGCTTGGCTCCTAAGAAGAGATCCTTTGCAGAGATGGTGGTGGAGGTCAATGGGTACAGAACATTGCATACAGTGTGAGATATTTTTCCAACATGCTAATTGGTTTCAATTATTTTTTTTCTCTGTATACATATGTACATATACATATACACGTACATTATATATGTATGTATGATGGTTCTCAGGGAGGGAAGAGGGGAGGGACCCAGGGAGAAATTTAGGAAATGTAAAAACAAAAGATATCAATAAAAATTTTACTTTAAAGATTCCGAAAGGCTGGACTTCTTGACTTCCAAAATTCTTTCTAGCTCTAAATCCTAGAAACTTAAGATTCTGCGACTCTCACTGTGATTGATTTAAGCTATTCTCAGTCACCAATACCTTAGTATATGTGCGTTTTCTGGATTTGATTTCAATTGTCAGGAGGAAGGAGAGATTTTGAGGCCACTAGGTAAGTGAGAGGGTTCCAAGACATGGCAAAAGAGATCCAGGGATGTATTGTTAAGCACAGTCAAAACCAGCTTTGCTGCCAGACAAACAGCTGGCGAGGCAGGCCCTCAGGAAAAGTTCTTGGAAACAAAGTGGTCTCCAAGGTGGGTCCCTAGAAAGCATGAAGACTGGGTGGTGTACAGCCCAAGGAAAGCTAATGAGGATTAGATCTGGGCTGGGGACTGAATCAAGCCTTGGTGTTTCCCTCTCATGGCCTTTAGCAGCAGCATAAACCCTAAGTGTGCTCAGGGCTGGGGATAGCTTACCCTGTACCAGACGATCTCTCGCATCCGGCCATCTGTCTTAAAGTTACATTTCAACGTCACAGCATCTCCAACCACTACTGGCGGAAGCGGCTCAATGCTGACAGTCAGGTAGCCTGTAATGGAACAAGAGAGGGAAAGGAGGGAGGGGGTGAGTGAGGATGAGATGATGCAAGCACAGTCTGAGGGGAGATGTGAGCCCCTGCCCTCAGGGAGTCTCCAGTCTGAGAGATACGCACAGAGATACCCTGTCCTCAGTGGGCTTCTAGTCTTGGCTGAGTGGGGGAAGACATAGTGTCACCCCACACCAGAATATTCAAAGAAAATACAGCAATAAATACAGAACAAGGTGGTTCAGCTGAGCTAGAATCGGGGTGGGAGGGAGAGGCAGGGGCTGGCAGTGGAGCTGATTACCCTTCCTTTCTCACAGGTAGTTTATTCTATCCCTCCACCCTTGGCTTTGGCCAGTCATTAATTTCATCATTTTATCATTCATTCGATGAAATTTTATTAATGACATAGGCCCTGGATGTATCACGGCCAGGTATTCAAAGACATGTGGTCCGTGCCCTCACAGAGATTATTAGAGAAGTCAGGTAGACAAATGTGTTACAAATTAGAATAAGGTTAATGCACAAAACCAGTCCAAAGTGCTATGAGATCAGGCAAAGGAGAGAGATCAGCACCAACTCGGGTGAGGAAAACCTCATGGAGCAGGCGGCATTGGTGATGAGCCTTGAAGGATGGACAAAATGTCAATGGGCATAGGGTACAGAGTGAGCCAAAGTGGAAAAGCTTGGAAGCATTTGGGTGACAGCACACAGCACAGCTTATCTGGAATATAGATTACATGAAGAAGAAGAATGGTAGATACTGCATGAAAACTAGGTTGGACCTAGATTCCAGAGGTCCTTGAATGGTGGGCTCAGAAGAAAGGAAAGAAACAAGCATGGATTAATACAATATGCTAATAGAAGCCTATAATCTGCCAAGCACAGTGCTGAGTGAGTTACAAACATTACCTCCTTTGGCCCTCATAAAAACCCTGGGAAGGAGATGCTATTAGTATTATTCCATTTTTACAGATGCTCAAACTAAGATGGACAGAGGTTGAGTGGCTTATCCACACTGGAACAACTAGTTAGTGTCTGAGTCCACATTTGAACTCAGGTCTTCCTGTTTCCAGGCCCAATGCTCTACCCAGGGTACCAACTCTTGTTGTTCATTCATTTTTCAGTCGTGTCTGCCTCTTCGTGACCCCATCTGGGGTTCTCTTGGCAGACATACTACAGTGGTTTGCCATTTCCTTCTCTAGCTCATTTTACAGAAGAAGAAACTGAGGCAAACAGGATGAAGTTACCTGCCCAGGGTCACAGAGCTAATAAATGTCTGAGGCCTGATTTGAACTCAGGTCTTCCTGACTCTAGGCCTGGCTCTATATCCACTGTGCCTCCTAGTTCCTGAATATACATTTTCAAGTGCGCCATATTACTTTCCAAGAAGCAGATGTAGTAGTGGAGAGAATACTGGATTTGGAGTTAGGAAGACCTAGGTTTGAATTTGACATCAGATGCTTACTAGCTATGAGGCTTTGGGCAAGTCATTTGCCTCTGGAATTACCTCCCATTTACCCTGTATAAACCTTTTACGTACAGTTATTTACACTTTGTCTCCTCCATTGGAATGTGAGTACTCTGAGGGCATGGACAATGTTTTTACCCTTCTTTCTATCCCCAGCCCTTGGTATGATGACTTGTATGTAGTAACTCTTAAAAAAATGCTTGCTATCTTCACTTGAATAAACTGAGATAAGCAGAAGTTAAGAGGGCCCCACAAGGGCAGTTAGGCAGCACAATGGATGAAGTGCTGGTCCTGGAGTCAGGAGGACCTGAGTTCAAATCTGGCCTCAGACATATACTCGCTGTGTGACCTTGGGCAAGTCAATTATCCCTGATTACAAAAAAGAGGGTCTCAGAATTCCCAAGCTACTATATATTTGAGGCAGAATTTGAACCCAAGTTTTTCTGATTCTGACCACTACTTTAGCCATTAGACTATGGTGCTTCTCCTCTCCTATCTGAACCTCAGTTTCCTCCTGTGTAAGAGGAGAGGGTTGGGTTAGATTTTCTATAAAGCTCCTACTCATTCTAACAACCTGGATTCAGAAAAAATATACTGTACCTTGAGTATCTGATGGCTGAAGTAATTTGTAAGAAAGGCCTCCTTTGGTCGGGCCAGACTCACAAACATGGGAACACACTATCAACCAATGGCACCATATCCAAGGGTCAAGGTCTTGGTCCTACTTTGCAAGTTATCTTGCTTCCCTGGGTCTTGGTTTGCTCCTCTGTAAAATGAGTTGAATTTAATTATCGCTAAGGGGGCCGTCAACTTCTAACATTCTGTGGCTGTTAATTATAAAATATCCTTCTTATACCTATTTATATATTCCGACAGTTGGCCAATGAATTGTTCTCCTGGGTCTGGGCATTTGGGAGCATGATGGAGTAGGAAAGAGCTCAGCACTTACACTAAGAAAACCAGGGTCTGAGCTCTCATTTTGCAGTTTTCTGACTATGTGACTATGCACAAGGCTATGCACTTAATGCCTTGGTCCTCCCCTGAGGTGGAAAGAGGGTGTAGGGATATGTCTCTACTAAGAGCTAATCTGATTAGCTCCTCAGTCTTTAGTCCTTGGTTCTTACCATTGGACCCTGTAGCAGCTTGGTGCTGGTTCCTCCTCCTCCCCCTTCTTCCCTTCCTAATTATGATACCTATAAAGATACAGGAAAAAAAATGCCTGCTGTCCACTATTCTCAGTAAACCCCAGATTAGCCAGGGAGGTCACCTCCTCTTCCTGAAGGAAGGGAAGAAGGACAAGTACACCAGCAGCCTGGCTTGCTTTGACATAAATCAACCAAGGTGGATGCAGATGGTGAGATCGTGTTCTCTCTCCGGGACTTGGAGAGGCAGACTGGGGGTGGAGAAGGGAGAAAGGCAGCTTGCAATGTCAACACTTGTTAGTGGTCAGGGAGTCACAGGTGTGCTTCTGGTGGGAGGAGAGAATGTTGGCAGCCGTATTTGTTGTGACTGCTAATGACAGTACCCAGTTATCACAAACTCAGAAGGTGTGAGCATTCAGGGCTAGGCTTCATGGAGGCGTTCCAGAAGCATCCAGAGCTTTAGAAGAGCCAAACCCAGAAGAAAAGAAACCAAATTCACACCCAGTAAGTTGGCAGAGATGGATAAACATGGAATTAGTCAATGTTGGAGAGGTTGTGGAAAGCCAGACCCATTAATACGCTGTTGGTGGAGCTGTACATTGGTCCAACCATTCTGGAAAATTATTTGGAATTACATAGGGAAAATGACTATAACGTCCATACCCTTTGATCCAGAGATCCCTCTGCTATCCCAATGATGTCAAAGACAGAGAAAGGTCCTGTATATTCCAAAATAGTCATTGTAGCAGAAAACTTGAAACAAAACAGGTTTGGGAATGGCCAAAGGCATTGTAATCTATGAATAGAATAACAAATGACTGTGCCATAAGAAACGATGAAGATGAAGAATTCAGAGAAGCATGGGAAGACTTTAATGAACTGATTCAGGGTGAAGTAATTTGAATGAGGAGAATAACATATACAATGATCTCAATAATGTAAATGGAAAAAAAAAACCCCAACCCCCCAAAAAACCTGATTGTTCTCTAGTTATACTAAGCTTGTTCCCAAAAAGAATAGATGAGAAAATGTATCTTTTTCCCTTCCTTGCAGATGTAGGAAACCTACATGTATGGAACACTGCATATACTTTCAGACTTGGTAGGTGTATTCGTTAGTTTTGCTGAACTATGGTCTTTTTTTCTTCTCTTTTTCCTCTTCACTCAAATGGTAGGACAGAAAAGGATGCATTCAGAAATAAATGCAACAACATGAAAACAAGAATATCTTTTTTTTTAATTAAAAGAAAAAGGAAATCAGCCCTTGGGTTACTAGGAGAACCCTATTTAGAAGGTAGGTGAAAAGAAAGTGTGGTATAGGGAGAAGAGAATCAAATTTAGAGATATAGCAAATGGCTGGCAGCTATGCTACTTGTGACCTAAGTGAATTTAGGTATTTGTTATCTGAGCTGCAGACTCTTTATCTGTGAAAAAAGTGAGTTGGACTAAGTTATCTAATCTTGTCTTAAATATTATTACGCCGGGTCCCTCCTCCCATCTTTAGTCAATCCTCTAATTCCCATGAGCCCCATCTTCTCTTAGTTCCTTCTTGATCTGGCAGAGACCATACTGGTTTCTGCCTTTAATTACCCCAACCCCACCTATAAATCATATCCCTCTAGGGACTACTCTAGCCCATTCCTTGGAGCCAAGACCCGATACTGCCTCAGGAGACAGTGAGTTCTCCATCTCTGGGGGTCTTCAAGAGCAGTGTTTGAGGACCACTTTTGGGGGGCTTCTGTACACTGGATTCTCCTGCCCATAAGAGTGTTGGATTAGATGTCCTCTGATTTCTGAATCCCAGCCCGCCAACTTACTGTATAACCTGGGAAAAGTTACTTCCTTTCTCTGACCCTCAGTTTCCTCATCTGTTCAGTAGAAAGGCTGGAATAGATGATTTCCAAAGTGTCTATGGTCCTGTACTCTGGGAAGATGCTGAGTCCAGGTCTAAATGCTTATTGACAACTTCCAGCTCTGAGAGTGTGTGAAATAATGTTTATAAAATATTCTGTAAATCATAAAATATTATATGAGGTCAGATATAATGGTGATTATATATGTGTGTATATACACATACAGACATATATACATGTGGTTGATACATACACACATTTTAATGGCCTTGTGATTTCCTTATAAGGGAAGGCTTGATGAGAAAATTCCCTCAACAAATGCAAGCTATTTTGTAACTTGTCTTAGACAATTGCTTTGGTATACTGCGAAATCAAGTGTCTTGTCCAAAGGTGCACAGATAGTAAATGGCAGAGCTGAGATTTGAACTCTGGTCCTGAAATGCTAATTTCATTGCTCCAAAGCCAGTAATCTTTCTAATATCATCATAGTCTTTGTGCTGTTAAGGATACTGAGAGATTAAGTGCATTGCCCAAGGAAAGTCAATGTGTTTCACAGGCAGGACTTGAACCCAAATTTCCCTGAATAAAGGCCAGCGCTCTCTCTCTGTATCCCTCTCTCTTTCTGTCTCTGTCTGCCTCTGTCTCTGTCTTTCTCTCTTCTTCTCCTCTCCTATCTTTTCATTTCCTCCACTCTTCCCTTGCTCTCATAGCCCACACAATCTCTTATCAATTATCATCATTGTCCTGACATCGTCATCATCACCATTATCATGTCCCTTGCTCTAAGTGGATTCCTGTATCTAAAGGCTAGGAATTCTGTGTTTCAGTGAACGAAGGCAAGGGTAGGAATACAGATGAAGGGATGGTAGGCACTTGAATGAACCAGACCTAAAAGCTGGAGGTCAAGGTAGACTTGGAAGGGGACAGGCGGTGTCAAGAGCCAAGTATTAGGGCAAAGTCTTAAACAAGAAGGCATTGCTCTTGGTTCCGCTCCTATCTCAGACACATGCTGGTAGTGTGGCCAGAGATGATTAACTTTTCCCCTGGGCAACTCTTCTTCAGCTCAGCTTCCTCAGGCTCAGTTTTCTCAGCTATGAAATGGAGATATGGATGTTTGTACCCCCTACCTCACAGGGTTGTTTCAAGGAACATGTTTTTTAAGCACTGGCTTATTATAGGAATGTGAGTAGTTATTATCATCAAAGCCAGGCAGATGTCATAAGTTGGAGGGGACACGTACTGATGTGCTGTCATCTGCCTTGGTTAGACAGATTCAAGAAGGATTTAGTTAAATTCCTTCATGGTAGATCTGTATCAGATGATGAAAGCATTAAGGGGCTGCTTTGGGACATGTTGCTAATCTGAAAATCTGACTTCATCAAGAAAAAAAGTTACTCAGATCAAGATGGGGACATGGAAGGACCAACTGTACATGTGTCAATGGACATAACTAGGGATGTTCAGCCTGGAGAAAGGGAGACTGGGTGGGGGGAGGGGCAACTGTCTCCAACTCTTTGGAGGACCATCACTCACAAAAAGGATTACACCCATTCTATGCAGCCTCAGAAATCCTCCAAACCAAGAGCAATGGAAGGAAGCTTCATGAGGCAGACTTTGGAACAATGTAAAGAAAAACTTCCCCAAAATTTGAGCTGCCCATGAGTGGAATGGACTGCCTTGGGAGACAATGGGGTCCCTCCTCACTAGCAATTTTCGAGTAGAGGCCTGAGGAACACTTGTCAGGGATGTTGTAGGGGGGTTTCTGCTCAGGCTCAGGGCAAAATAGATAGTCTCTGAGGTCTCCTCCAGTTCAAAGATTCTTTGTTCAAGGTCATACAGTAAGTCAGATCTTCTAAACACTCACGGAAATAGACATGAGGAATGAACAAGGATGCCGTGTTGATAATGGTATTCTGACTCAACCAGGAAGCTTCTATATTTTAAAAAATTTTATTGTTGTCATTTGTTTTGATATCATCTATATTTTCCCATGTAACTCTCTCCTCTTTCCAGAGAAGCAGCTCTTGTTATGACAAAGGTTTTTTGTTGTTTTTTTTTTTTAGGGAAGAGAAAAAAATTCAGCAAAATTAATTAACACATTGAAAAGATCTGACAATGTAATGTGATAGTCTACACCTGTGGGTTTTACCTCAGTGAAGGACCAGGGAAAAGGGAGAAGGCAAGGGAGTGTCTGCTTATATCTCTTTTTTTGGAGGGGTCAAGCCTGGTCTTTATAATTTTACAATATTCCATTTCAAATGTTCTGTGTTTTTTCCCCTTTACATTGTCGTGGTAATTTTGAGTATTGTTTTCCTCCTGCCTGACTTCATTGTGCATTAGCTCACATAAGTCTTTCCATGTTTCTCTGAATTCATTATGTTCATCATTTCTTATAGCACAGTAATGTTCTATTAAATTCATGTACCACAATTTGTTTAGCCATTCCTCAGTTGAGGGGAATCTATTTTGTTTCCAGTTTTCTTGGTACCACAAAAAGTACTGTGATAAATATCTTAATATATATCAAACCCTTCTTTTTGTCAGTGACTTTTTTGGGGGTATACGCCTAGTATTGAAATCTCTGAGTCAAAGAGTATGTGAATTGTGGTAACTTTATTGGCATGATTCCAAATTGTTTTCCAGAATGGCTATGCCAATTCACAACACAACAATACATTAGTGTGCCTGTCTTTCCACAACGCCTCCAACATTGACTTTTCATCTTTTGTCATTTTTTGTTATTTTGCTGGATGTGAGGTCAAACCTCAGGGGTGTTATGATTTGTACCTCTCTTCATATGTTTTTTCATGGTTTGATATTCTTTTAAGAATCATTTGTTCATATCCTTTGACTATTTATTCATTAAGGAATAGTTTAGAGGTTATATACTTTTCTTATAGTTTGGATGTCAAACCCTTAGAGATATTTTGAAACTAAGATCCCCCCCCCCCCGCCCCAACCCCCCGTGGTTTCTCCTGGAACAGGAGCCAATTGAAAGATGACACTGTAGAAGATGAGGACAATGCACCAAGGCAATTTTCCTCTCCCTTGCACTGCCTGCCTTCCCCTAACCCAACTCTTCCATTGCAACTGCTGAACTGAGAGTGAAACTGAACACAGTCACTTAGAGATCATTTAGCTCAAACCTTCCAGATGGAAATATTGAAGCTTGTCACTTTTTCACACTCCTTACCCTCTCTGAACCTTCTTTCCCTATCAATTCAATTCTATTTAATTCAATTCAATTTAGTGCAATCAATAAGCATTCATTAAGTGTCTTCTATGTGCTATGACCTATGCTTCACCATGATGATACAATGTTCCTGATCTCTAAGAGTGTATTCTGGGAGGAGAAAAAGAATAGGTCCACAGAGAAAACTAAATAGAAGAAGTATACAAAGAATTGAGGCAACCAGTAAAGGCTTTTTGTGAGAGATAGTGCTAGGCACTCCACGAGGGAGATTTCAGTCATTGGGGACAGCTTATGCAAAGGTATGAGAGTCACAGATGAGGTGATGAATTTGGGAAGCAGTAAGTTTAGCTGGACCATAGACTGTAATGGGGACAGTAATATGAAATCACTCTGGAAATAGAGGTTGGTACCAGAGAGAAAAAGAAGTTTTACCTGCCAAAGATCATAATAGCTTACCCACCACCAGAAGGAAAGACCTAGAATCATAGAATTCAGAACTTGAAAGGACTTTGGAGTCCAATCTTCTTGTTTGACAGCTATGGAAACTGAGGTTCAGAGAGATGAAGTGTCACACAGATAGTGCATAGCAGAGCCAGGATTCAAGCCCAGGTAGTCTGACTCCAATCCATTACAGAGTGGCAAGGCAAGATTCAAGGTTAAAGATCCGGAAGAAAGTCAGGGTATTAAATGATAGTGAAGCAGTAGCTGAGAAGGATGAAGAACATGTGTGAGAGCGAATCTAAGGACAGGACTCTATCAAAGTCTCCTGTTACAATGCTACTCCCCTTCCCCCAACCCAAGAAAGCACCAGAAGTTTCTCTGTCCATTGAGAAAGTCAGGACAGGAGGAGGGAGTGACTCATTAGGCAGAGCCCAATTTAAGGTCTAGGCTAACCCTCCTACCACCATCCTTGGAACAACTGAGAGCTACAAAAAAGAAGTGAATCTGGCCAATTAATTAGCCAGAGGGTAAAGACAGATCTCTCTTTTTTTTATCAGCATTACATTTGCCACCAATCAGCTCCAGTGCATGTCCTCCCCACCCCCAAGCCATATCGAGAAGCCAGATCGGGAGCCGAGACGGATTCATCTTAACTAAACACTTCATTATTCTCAATGGCTCCATCACTCTCCCCTTCTATCTCTGACAGCATTTACACCACTCCCGTTAACATACGTTTAGCAAAATCACAAGCGATATTTAGCAACCAGGCATCTACCCAATGAGCTGATGAAAAATATTTCTCTCATCCTGAATGTCGTCTCTTGATGCTCCCCACCCTCCTTTCTGGTCTTTGCATCTGGTAGAGAGTATGCTTAAGCAGATGGCCCTGGGTCCTGTGTGGTGGGATGTTAGAGGCAGTACAAAGTCCTGCCTGCTCCCCAAAAGTCTCTTCCATTGAATTGCCATATCATTAGAATCAACAAAGGTGAAGTCATTGTCTCAGGAAGACCATTGTTAAAACGTGGACCTTTCCTGGAAACACTGCTTTAGACGTCTCTTATTAGCACGGAATCGGCTTTCAGATTAGATAACCATGGCCTTATAAAACATCAAATCCTGACCTGGTACAGAGCCAGGAAGCTTTCTCTAATGGACATACCTAATTGGACATGTCCAGAGTCCGGACTAGATTATTTTGTTATGTTAATATCTCTAGCATCAGTCCCTTCCTCTCCACTCACACACCCACCAGTGTACTACAGCCTTTCATCCCATCTCCCCTAGGCTATTTCGAATGTCTCCTAATTGGTCTTCTCCTTGCCTCCCATCCCCCTTCTTCAACTCATCTCCCATAGAGCTGCCAAACTGCTATTCCCAAAACATACATCTGACCAGGCCACTCTCTTACTCAGAAATTTTCAGTGGCAATGCCCTACTGCCTCCGGCATTAAATACCAACTCTTCAGTTGTAATAGATAAATAAGGTAGACTGAGGGAAAAAAATGCCAAGCACAATGAATTTATTGGTCAAGTGCAAATCATCAATGGGATCTCAGCTTCCTCAATAAGCTGAGACCCTAAATGAGGGGGATAGTTATCTTTTATGGAGTTTTGGGGAGTATGGAACAAAGAACATTACAGAGTAGGTGACATTGTGGTATAACTGAGGCATGGGGATTGTTTACAGATCTGAAGCTATGCATGACTGGTCGGAAGTTTGGTAATGGGGACTAGCAACGACCTCCCTCTTTCATTGCCCACCAACGATAATGACCCAGACTTTAGGACAGCAAATGGGACATCCTTGAAGGATAGCTTGGTGGAATAAAGACATTAGGCCCACTGCCCTTTCTTTCATATGCATGCCCTAAGGCTGGCAAGATTCCTTGAAGCAAGAAGAGCTGGATTTTTAAATTTAGCCCATTACAGGCCAGTTGAATCTCTGAACTAAATTCTGAGACAGAAAACCTCGATGTAAGAAGCTACAGGACAAAATCAATTAATTGTAAATAGGATCAATAACGAATGTCCAGGACAGATTCAATCTTCTCACAGCCTAGTTTTTGAAGTCCCTCAAAATATGCCTCCCACCTATCTTTCTGGTCTCCTTCATACCGTTGGTTTTGGTCAAAGTGGCCTGCAGGCTGCTTCTGGTCACAATTTTCCATTTCCTGACTGTACCTTTTAGATGGCGGTCTCCCATGCCCACACTGCATTCTTTCCTTACTTTCACCTTGAATCCTTCAGCATGCCTTCTATGCTAGGCTGTCATTCATCTCTCTTCCCACTTGTAAGGATGTGCTCCCCCTGAACAGCATTCTATGATTTATGTTTATTTTACTGTGGATGCAGTTGTATTGTGAAATGGAAAAATGTTGTATTTCTAATCAGAAGTCCTGGGTTCAAATCCTAGCTCTGCCACCTATCACCTATGTAGCCTTGGGAAAATCATTTCCCTTCTCTATTCCTTAGTTTCCTCAATTGTAAAAATTACCAGATAATCTTACATTTCCTTTCTTTCCCCAATTCTATGGTTCTATGTTACATCTCTCTCACTGTGGCCTCACCACAATGTTAACTTCTTGAAGGCGGGGATTTTTATCTATCTCCAGCCTCTAGAATGCTGTGAGACCTTCATACATGATTGTTGAATTGAGTGGACTTGAACTGATATATTGCTTTAAAACTGTTCTCAAGGATATTCGTGGATGTTCTAGGTCAGGGATGAGGAACCTGCAGCCTTGAGGCCACATGTACAGACCTTTGAGTGAATCCCAAGTTGGTCAAGTTTACATTCAGTCAAAGAGGACCTAGACAGCCTTGAGGCTGCAGGTTCCCCACCCCTATTCTCAATTATGGGAATTCCAAGGTCAGGGACTATGTTCCCCTGATCAGCCAGGTGGTTCTGTGAGAACATGGATTTATGCTTTCTCTTTCTATATCTTCTACAGAACTGGAGATGGGCCCCTGAGCCCAGTGGGTAGTCAGCGACACTATGCCAACATCCGTAATGCCCAGCAAACAAAATAATGGACTGGTTTATAGATAAACACAATATACATATGCACATCTATATATGTCTTTATTTAGACATATAATCTGTATATGTGTAAAGTGTATATACATACATAAATATATATGCCCATATATGTATATATGTTCTTGTATAATCATATATATATACATACTATACACACACACATATATATGTATACATGTATATGTACATATATATATACACATATATATGTATTCCTCTATGTGGTCATGCATTTCCAGATACACATACATAATATATATGAACACATACACATACACATATATACATATATAGTAATTTCTGGGGAGGTGGGGAAAGTGAGGATCAGGAAAGGCATCATATTAAAAGGGGAATCAGGCAAGGCCTCATAGAAAAGGTTATTTGAAGTGAGTCTTGCAACAAACTTGAAATTCTAAAAAGCAGAAGTGAGGAGGGACTGCACTCCAAGCATGAGGGACAGCCAGTGCAAAGTCATGTAGGCTGGAGATCAGGTAGTCCAATAATTTTTAAGTTCTCTCTCCTGGATCTATTTTCCAGGTCAGTAGTTTTTCCAATGAGATATTTCACATTGTCTTCCATTATTTCATTCCTTTGGTTCTGTTTGATAATATCTTGATTTCTCATCAGGTCACTAGCTTCC
>CM053622.1:777381075-777416075 GCA_028646595.1 Phalanger gymnotis
TCTCTCTCTCTCTCTCTCTCTCTCTCTCTCTCTCTCTCTCTCTCTCTTTCTTTCTCTCTCTCTTTTACTCTCATTTTCTCTCCCTCCTCCCTCTGTGTCTGTGTGTGTGTCTGTCTCCTCTGTCTTTGTCTTTCTGTCTATCTGTCTGTCTCTGTCCTCTCCGTCTCTCTCTTTCTCTCTCCCCTCTCTCGGTCTCTGTCTCTCTCTCACACTCTCTCTTGTTTTTTCTCCCCCCCCCTCTCTCATTCTCTCTCTCTCTCATTCTGTCTCCCTTTCTGTGTCTCTCTGTGTGTCTCTCTGTGTGTCTCTCTCATTCTCTCTCTCTCTCTCTCTCTCTCTCTCTCTCTCTCTCTCTCTCTCTCTCTCTCCTCTCTGTCTTTCTGTCTGTCTGTCTGTCTGTCTGTCTCTCACTCTCTCATTTTCTCTCCCTCCTCTCTTTCTCCTCTCTCTCTATGTCTCTCCTTTCTCTCTCTCTCTCTCTCTCTCTCTCTCTCTCTCTCTCTCTCTATCTCTATCTCTCTCTCCATTCTGTCTCTCCCCCCTCTCATTCTGTCTCTCTATCTCTCTGTCTCTCAGATTCAGTCTCCCTATGTTACACATCCATGCACCATTTTTTATACTGGGCACTGCACTTAGAACTTTTACAAATACTATTTTACCTGACCTTCATGACAACCTGAGGTTGATACTATTATTATCCTCATTTTACAATAAAGGAAACTGAGACAAACAGAAGTTAAATGACTCTCCCAGGGTCACACAGCTAGTAAGTGTCTGAGGACAGATTTCAACTCAGGCCTTCCTGTCTCCAGGCCCAGTGCTCTGTCCACTCTGCCATCTATATGGGCATGAGGACCTACGAGGCCTCTTCCAATTTTGGGACTCTGTGATTTATACAGAGATTGTAATTTTTGTAGGGGCAGCTAGTTGGCGCAGTGGATAGAGTGCCTGACCTCTACTAGTGAGGAAGACCTGAGTTCAAATCTGAACTCAGATTTCCTAGCTGTGTGACCCTGGACAAGTCACTTCATCTTGTTTGCCTCAGTTTACTCATCTATAAAATGAGTCGGAGAAGGAAATGGCAAACCACTCCATTATCTTTGCCAATCCCAAACGGGGTCATGAAGAATCAGACATAACTGAAAATGGCTAGATGACAAAAATAATTTTTATATCACCACATCATTTCAGCTTCCAAAGAAAAGCTAAGGCTATGAGAAGAGGGATGGAAAAGCATCTTAGGAACCATGACCTGTTCTCCTTCCCAATCCAGCTGAAGGGGCTACTCCTTCCCTTTCAGGATGAACCCCTCCCCTCCTCTCCCTCCCCAAATCCTGCAACTTTCTGTGTTCACGTGAACAATAAAGATGAAGGTATAACTGTCCATAGCTCCCAGAGACCTGAGGCTGCTGGTGTTGCAGGCAGCAGGGACTCCCTGGGAGGCAGCCTCTGAGAGAGCAAGTCACCCACCTGGCCGAGGTATCTTTGTTTTCCTTAACTGTCATCATCTTTTGCCAGACTATTGCGGCTGCTACCCAATCTGTCTCTTTGCTGCCAAGTTTCTCCCCTCTCCCCTCTCCCCTCTGTCCTCCACCTAGCTATCAAAAGAATCTTCCATATGTAAGCAAGTCACTCCCTCCTCATGAAGAGTCGGTAGCTCCCCAGTGCTTCCAGAATAAAGTCTCAATGCAGGCCTGGCATTTAAAGCCTTTCTCAGGCTGGCTTTGAGAGGTATTTCAGTTTCAAACAAGGCAATTTTCTGTTCCCCAAACCCAGGGCTACACTGGGGTCTTGGGCACTGTCTCTTGTTAAAGACAGTCTACAGACAATAAACACTTATGAAGTTTCTACTATATGTCGAGTGCTGTATTCAGTCCTGGGGATACAAAAAAAAGGCAGAGAAAATAGCCTCTGCCTTCTGGGAGCTTGTAGTCTAATTGTCCTGACATCATGTGGTTGTAGTCATACATTTCCATACCTTCTATTTACCTACTACATCTCCACCCACAGCTAGACTTCAAGAGATTCAGAATGAGCTCAGAATTACCAACTCACTTTCCAAACATTCCGCCATGATAAAATGGGGCTGAAGTGGGTGGAGGGGGAGCACTGCTTGGGGGCAGGAGGACTTGAGAATGTAAGGGAAGGATAGGGATGTGTTTTAGAGAATGGTTGTTAGAACAAAACATCTCTATCACACACCATTAGCACTGAAAGGGATTTTAGAATGAAGAATTTCAGAGCTAGAATGGACTTTGGAATATAAAATGTCAGTTGTGCAATGGAACTTTAGAATATACAGTGTCAGAGCTGGGAGAGGATTTAGAACAAGAAATATCAGAGCTGGGAGGACCCTTAGAACACAGGATGTCAGGACTGGGGGAGGTGGAGCTTAGAACACAGAATGTTGGGGCAGCTAGGTGGTACAGTGAGTAGAGCACTGGCCCTGGAGTCAGGAACACCTGAGTTCAAATTTGGACTCAGACACTTGACACATGTACTAGCTGTGTGACCTTGGGCAAGTCACTTAACCCCAACTGCCCTGCCAAAAAGCAAAAACAAAAAAAAAAACCAAAAAAACAAAACAGAACATAGAATGTCAGAGTTGAGGGTGGGGTCCTCAGGACACAGAATAATAGAGCTGGAAAGAATACTAGAATTTATAATGTTAGATCTGGGAGGGTCCTTAGTGATCATCCTCACTAAACCCCTCATTTTAGAGATAAGTATATAGACTCGGAGAGGTCAAGGAACTTGACCAATGTCATTGTCAACGTCTCTGAGTTAATAGCTAAGTCTGTACTGAAACCCAGGTCTATGTCCTCTAACTCCTGGTCCTATTTTCTTGCTGCTCTACTGACCTGTCTTTCATTGTACAGTAAAAAAAACCAACTTATTCATGATAAAGGGAGGAGAGTATGAAGAGGGCAGTTTGGCTTAATGCAAAAATTGAATTATAGATTATGGAATGTTATAGAATAATTTTTAAAGAAACACAATTATTGCTCGACGCACACAGCATAAACTAAGATATAAACGGGGACTAATAAGTAAAACGAGGCAAGTTAATGAAAAAATTACAATTCACAACAGGCTTCCATTAAATAATAATGTCTCATAAACACCAAAGTCCTTTTGCATGTGAGAATTAATTGCTAGACCCAGAAGCTGGGTCTAGGTACAATGAGGAATCTTTAATTTCATAAAGGTTTATTGTTACTCAGTTTTCTCCCCTCTTCCTCACCCTCAAAAAAATCCTAATCTCCTGGTATTAGACATCATTTTCTCCTTGCAGATTTTCAGGGAATCCAGTTGTTACTTACCATGTCCTTTGTCTTAAGGACTTCAAATGGCTGGGGTCTTATTTAATGAGGCTTTACTATACAATTTTATTTCATTAAGTCGGCTCCCTTTCCTGCATTCATAATTTATAGATTGACAAACTACAGAGCCAGCTTGTTTTATGAAACCAGAACTCTCTGATTTAAGGAATATATGAGTGGGAAAGATAGCAGGACTTAGTAGGCTGTGTGTAATTCTGAAGACCCACCAGAGAGATTCCAAATAGCCAGAATAAAGAAAGGTGGAAATAAATTAGAATTACCTTCGAATTCCCAGCCCTCGTTCCAAGTATTACCTCATGTGACAGTGGGCTGAATGAGGCACACTTGGTAGGTGGAGGAGGACTGGAGAAAGTAAGGAAAGATAGAGGTGTGATTCAGAGAGAGGACACATGGAGGGGTGAGGAACCTGCAGCCACAAGGCTGTATATGGCCCTCTAGATCCTCAAGTGCATCCCTTTGACTGAATCTAAACTTCACAGAACAGAAGTTTGGATTCAGTCAAAGAGCTGCACTTGGGAACCTAGAGGTCCACATATAGCCTCCAGGCTGCAGGTTCCCCACCCTTTGACAGCAAAATATCTTAATCACAAACTATTAGAGCTGGAAAGGGAGCCTAGAAGAGTTTTAAAATGGGCATATTATACAGTCCTGGGAAGTCCAATCTAATGTATACCCTGCCCCTTGACCTTTGGAATTCTTTCTTCTTGTGCTGAGAGAGACACATGAATCCAAACTTCTAAATACTCTCCGAAAACCTGACTAGTATCTAAAGTCGGGGGCGGGGGGGGGGGGGGGGGGGGGGGGGGGGGGGGGGGGGGGGGGGGGGGAGGGAGGAGATAGAGTATCTGTTTTTAACATCTTCATTACTAAAAGCTTTCAACTCAGTTTACTGGTAGGGGGCTTTGTCTGTAGGAACCTAGCTTTGGTTCTCTAATAAAAGTCAACGAGATAATTCCATTCCCTTTACAAAAATTCACTTTACTGCCAAGTTTGCTGGAACTTGTTTTCTCCAGAAAGCAAACCCAAGGCCCAGACTAGCTGATTTTAAGCCTCTCTCTCTCTCTCTCTCTCTCTCTCTCTCTCTCTCTCTCTCTCTCTCTCTCTCTCTCCCCGCTCTCCCTCCCCACTAATCTCTTTGCTTGCTCGACAGCAGAGGCAATCTGGCCTTCATATTAATACTTCATTAAATGTACACGTCCCTAAAGATAAACATCAGCCTATTACCGTCTCTCCGTTATAGAGTGCCTGCTTGTCACCGGACAGCTATTTGGGCCTGGTTCGTTTTTCCATCTAACTCCTTTCTGCCGAAGGGCAAGGAACAGATTGAAGATACATTATTGAATGGAAGGGTTGGGGAGGGAGAAAGTAGAGGTGTTGGGAGGGGGAGGATGGGGAGAGGAAGCAGGTTTCATTTTATTTCTGTTGTTCACAGGCTCAATTCTGCTTCTTCTCTGGGAGCTGGAAATGCCTGATGTCTCTGGAGACCTGGTCTAGGAGGCCAGTTTTCCGTAGAGGATGAGGGGCTCAAGTTTGTGTTTGTAGGTAAAAGTGTGATAGTGGCCAGCCTGCTGAGGAAATGGCATTTAGGGGGCAGGCTGAGGAAGCAGGGAGCCCTTCTCTCAGACTCTGGGGACACATCAGCTTGGAATCATTCTGAGGAGAGCAGCAGCCCTGAGCTGACCCAAGGGGAGGCAGACTTGTGAAGCATCATGATCCTATAGGATTTGGGGCCCTCATGTTCTAGTGGAGTACAAGCTTGCAGGGCTAGGATTAGGGATTGAGCCTGTGATCCCGATGGTATGGGAATGAACGAATGCATTTTTAAAATTATGCCCTTATCTTGGTATCCAAAGCCTTTCACGCCTCAATTTACCTTTCTTCAATTTCATCTCTCACTTCCCTGACAATGTGAACCCTTTGGGGCCAGGGCAATCTTTTTCCCTCTTAGACTAATTTTTCTATTGAGTAGTTTCTTTATAACAATGATAATAACAGTGAGTTATATAAAATAAGCTACAGCATGGTGCAAGCTAGATTGTTGGCCTTGGAATAAGGAAGAGTCAGGTTCGGATCACACCTCTATTATTACCAGCTGTGTGACCTCTCAATAATAGCTAACAGTTATATAGCACTTACCTGCAAGAGGCACTGTGTTAAGTTCTTTCCAAATATTATCTCTTGTTATCCTCACAACCACCCTGGGAGGTAAGTGCTGTTATTACCCCCACTTTACAAATGAGGAAACTGAGGCAGAGGTTAAGTGACTTGGTCAGGGTCACATAGCTAATAAGAACCAGAGGCTAGATTTGAATTCAGGTTTTCCTGACTCCAGGTCCAGAACCCTGTCTACTGTGCCACCTAGATGGTTCTTAGCCACAAATAACTTGCTAGGATTTGCCTAGTGAGTCACAGATGGGTTGCAATTTGCAATCTGTGATCTCCCTTGATGGAGAGGGTTCCCTTATGCTGATGGAATCACTGAGTCTTCTTTTAATCATGTAATAAGAGGGTGACACAGCATGGCACAATGCAAGGAATACGCACCCTGAAGTCCCACGACCTGAGTTCTAATCTCCCCTCTGACACTATCTGTGTGACCTTGGGCAAATCATTTAAACCCCCTAGGTCTCAATTCCCTCATCTGTAAAATGAAGGGGCTAGATTAAATGGCCTCTGAGGTCCCTTCTCAGATATAGATCTCATGATCCTAATAAATCAGATAGCTCTTTTCCATGCATTATTTAATTCCATCCTCTTGAGGACCCTGAAAGAAAAGTAGTGTGGACATCACTTTCCCATTTGACAGATCATGGAACCAAGGATAAAGTACTTGTAATCACAGAGTATCAGAACTGCAAGGGACCTTTGTCTCATCCCCTCATTTTATAGAAAATTACAGAATCCTAAAATTACAAGGAACTTCAGAGACCATATATTCCTATACTCCACCCCTCCAAATAATCAATCATTAACATGCATTTCTTAGCATCTCCTTTGTGCTAGATATTGTGGTCTTATGTAGGTGAGGAAGTTTGGGCCCTAGAGCTCTGTCCAAGGTCACTTAGCACATTAGCAGGAGAACTGGAAATAAAACAAACAGTTCACTACTTCTATGCTTGGAGTTTTGGTCATGTGGATTTCTCTCCTCTGGACTGCCTCCCAGTTCTCAATTAATAAGTTTACTTTCTGGATTGTCTCCCTATGTTTTGGTTCTTCTTAGTGGTATGGCTGGAAGAGCTTTGGAGCCCAGAAACAGAGGCCCCGGGGGTTAGATTCCTAGCACCTGCTGGGGCTCCATTTCCTCACCGATGTGATGAACCTCCTGGAAGGAGTGATCACATCTCTCACATATTTTGAATATGTGGAGAAGTATAACAGGCTTATAAAAATATGGGTGTTTACAACCTTATTCTCATTATGGGGAAATTGACATTAGGAAAGTACATGATAAAAATCTTATGTACTTTGCAGAATGTAAATAGAGTTTAAAGTGACACTGTCGGATAGCAGGAATAGTGGAGGTAGAAGCCAGGGAAGTTCCCAAATGAAATTTTCCAAGTGCTCCGTTTTAGTGTTGGACCCCATTACGTGCTCTCAAAGAGGCCAGAGTGGATGGGTAGAGAGGTGGTGGAATTAATATATACCTTATTTGCAATTCGTTTTAATCAAGAGTAGTGGACACAAATAAATGACCCTTTCTGGCAGGGTGACAGCCAGACACTTGTGGATTTCTTGGGCAAAGTTTATAGGATCATACAATTGAGAGCCAGAAAGGATCTAAAAGGTCATCTAATCCAACCCTCTCATTTTTCAGATGAAGAAATTGATAGCCATGGAGGGAAATCAATTTGCTGGAGGGTACACAAGTAGTAAGGAGAAAGGCCATAATCTGAACACAAGTCTTTTGACTTCAAATTTGGTGTTCCTTCTACTATTCCCACATTACTTTCAACGGATGATTTCCATTACAAGTAAAATAAGAGAGTCGAAGGGACCTTAGAGGTCCCATAGTTCAATGTGGTCATTCTCTAAAGGAAGGAATTGAGGCTTAGAGAAGAGCAAGTGATTTGCCTGGGGTGACACAGAAAGTTAGTGGCTTTGAACCTAGGTCTCCTGATTCATAGTCCTGAGCTCTTCCCAATTCAACAGGAGTCTGTTGAAGAAGAATTGTTGGAGCTTTTATCAAAAATTGAAATCACACACACACACACACACACACACACACACACACACACACACACACACACGAGGTAGCCACTTGCTTTAGGTAAGTCATTGATCTTGGTTTGGTTAGTGATTCCTGTGACTCTAGTCTTTGTGGGGAGAAGTGAGTTCTACTTCCCTTTAGTGGCCCTGGGAAGAATCAAAGCCAGGAACAGCATTCCTGCCTATGAAGAAAGAATGCCAAAAATGTCAGGTCACTTTGTAACCTGGAACAAGTCATTTTCCTTCGCTGGCCTTCAGCTTTCTCTTTTGTAAATAAGGGATTAGACAGAAATGATCTTTAAGGGCACTTCACCTCAGTCAATAGCAAAACCAATAGGTTTCCAGTCCCCTGCCACATAGAGGATATTGCTCGCATGGAATATTTCCACTAAGGAAAGGAGTCATCATCTTTCAGACTCTGACTTGCCAATGATCTCCATTAATAACAACTCAACTTTCTATAATTTTTTAAAGAGTATAAGCAGGCATTTATTAGACATCAGGTACTAGGAGCTTTCCTAGGTACTAGGGATGCAAGACAAAATTCAACAGTCCTTCCTTGCCTTCAAAGAGCTTACACTGTAGTTAGGGGCTGGGGAGGCAGCTTGTACACAGATAATGGAATATATACAAAGTAAGTTAGAAGTAATTTTGTCACAAAGGAGAATCCACTAATGACCAGGGTAAGTATGGTGCATGAGCCAGTGCTTGAAGAGAATTAAGGATTCCCAAAGGAAATGGAAGTGAAGAAAGAGGACACTCTAGGCACGAGGCTTTCATCACAATAAATAAGACAACTGTCATTATTCCCATCTTAGAAATGGGCACATTGAGATAGAGAGAGATTAAGTGACTTTCCCAGAATTAATCTATACAGACCCACCAAATGTTAGCCCTGGAATAACAAAAACAACACCTTGTAGATAGTGCTTACTATGTACCAAGTTTCTATGTTAAGTGCTTTACAATCATTACATCATTTGATTCTCACAGTGACACTGTGAGGTAGGTGATATTATTAACCCCCCCTTTTTTTTTACAGATAAAGAAACTAAGGCAAACAATGACTTGCTCAGAGTCACACAGCTAGTAGGTGTATGAGGCAAAATTTGAACTCAGGTCTTCCTGTCTCAGCACTTTACCTACTGCGCCACCTAGCTGACTCTATGCTCAGGTGCCTCTATGAAAGAGATAATGGATCAGAGCTGGAGGGGACCTTAGAAATTAATTAAATTCTCATATTATACAGATGAGGAACTGAAGTTCCAAGAGGGAACATGACTTGGTCAAGGTCACAATAAGTATGGTACAGTAAATAGAAGTGAGACTTGAATCCAGGCCCTTTGACTTCAAAGCCATAGTTCCCACTGCACCACACTGTTCCTATGTCTAGATTCAAACCCTTCCTTTTACTGGAATGGAAACTGAGTCAAGGAGAGTTGTAGGAGGTCACATAGCTAATAAATGTTAGAACAAGGATTTAAACCCAGGCCTCCTGAATGCAAAGTCATCATTCCTTCCACAATACCATATTATATCCTCTTGAACTCTTGTTTACACAAACTGGACCCTTCTGAGCAATCATGCCCTTGGAATCCCCCACCCTTCCTCCCTACTGACTGACTGAGGAAAGAGCAAATGATTACCCCTGACAATTCCAGAGGGTTTGAATGATGTATGTGGCCTAAGGAGATGTGGTGTTTGATAGACACACTCTGGAAAACGCTGAGGTTGGATCAAGCAGATTCTTCACACAGATGAGGGCTTGTCCTCTGTCTCTTGGAAGGTCCCTTGGGCTCTGGGTCCCTGAGCCTCACTGGCACAGTGATTTGGGTTATTATATTGTTTGTGAATAACTGCAAAAGAATTTATTCTAGTGTGGTAGAGCTGAAGAAGAGTGAGGGCCTTATCTGGAAGCAAGGAGGGATGGGGGAAGCCAGGCTCCCGATAAAACTTTGCCCATTTGTTAACATGTGTTCAAAGCGGAGATTACAAGTCTGCAAGAGCAGACAATGGAGGCGATTAAATAAAGAAGGCAGCAGGGCCACAATTGCCAGAGGTGAGAGATAATATAGGAGGCAGGGAGAGGAGGGAGGAAAGCAAACAGGAGAGGCAGGGGAGAGAGAATCGCTTTCCTCCTCCCCCCTCCTTCCTCTATTACGACAACAATAATGATGCCAAGATAAGATGTTTTCCCTTTGAGGAAACAGAGAATCTTTTGGACTCACGGGAATTTAAAACGTAAAATGTCAGAATATAGAATGTAGAGCTGGGAGGGAGGGGCCTTAAAACATAGAATGTCAGAGCTAGAAGGGGCCTTAGAACACAGAATGTCAGAGCTGGGAGGGACCTTAGAACACAGAATGTCAGAGCTGGGAGGGACCTTAGAACATAGAATGTCAGAGCTAGAAGGGGCCTTAGAACACAGAATGTCAGAGCTGGGAGGGACCTTAGAACACAGAATGTCAGAGCTGGGAGGGACCTTAGAACATAGAATGTCAGAGCTAGAAGGGGCCTTAGAACACAGAATGTCAGAGCTGGGAGGGATCTAAGGAATTCTATCTAGTCTAAGCTACTCATTTTACAAGGGAGAAAACTGAGTCCCCAGAGAAGGCAAGTGTCTTGCCTTAGCACAGTTCCTTCCTACCCCAGAAGGAGTAAGAGAAGCCAGTTCTGGGTTGACTGCATACCCAGCAACGCTCAGCTTTTGCATGCATTTGTCTTTGGTGGGGCTATGGGCCCTGCCATACTGGGCACCAGGTATTGATGGATGGAAAGAGGACTTCATCTGCCCTGAGAATTAAGCTTGCTTCCATGCCATCCTAGCTTATCCAAGCCAGAACTGGAGACCAGGTTCATTGTGTGGACCATGCCCCAGCTCTTCACCCTGAATCCTCACTGCAACCTTCGAATGCACACAATGGAAATCCCCTGCACCCCTTCAGGTCTTCTCTTTGATGGGGTGGCTCTTCATAAAAGAAGATAACTTAGAAAGAATCTCCATTTAAAGAGAGGACTCAGGTCATCTATGTTTCATTTCTCTCCAGGTTGTACTCTGGAATTCTTCCACCATGCACCAACTCTGGGTATCTTTGTCATCTTCTCCCCCACCACACTTTCCAGCTTCACTTTATGTGTTGTCTTCTCCTGTTAGAATATAAGCTCTAGGAGGGCCATTTATATTTTTATTTTTAGTACTTGGCACAGTGCCTAAGATATAGTAAATGCTTAATAAATGCTTGTTGGCTGACTGAGTGATTGAGGGCCCAGGCTGGCAGAAAAAAAAAACCATCCTCAGATGTGAACTTCAGGCATCCTGGAAAATCTCCAGTTCAGAAATATCTGCTTTTCTATACAGAAACAAGAAGTGACCAGACTAAACTCAGAGCAGTTCAGGAACCCAGGCATCCTAGTACCTTTTCCACTGTGTCAGTACTTTCATAATTATTTCTGGTGTAATCAGTGCTCCATATTGCATCTTGATTTGCTACAATAGCTCTGGGGCAGAGGAAGGGAGGGGGGAAGGGAGTGACAGAGGGAGAGAGCAATAAGACCAGTTCTTTGGATCTTACTGTGCAGGGCAAGGTAGACCTAAACCTTCTGAGGTCTGGAGGGAGCATTAAATGGGGGCATGAGCCTCTAGACACTCTGCTCCTATGCTCTAGTCTCCTTGGAGACTTGAATGCCCTGCTTGACACAAGATATCCCACTCTCATAAGAAAGCAAAGTATTAACCAGCTTGGTTGGGGAAAAGGGAGTTTGGCTAATCAAATATTCTGGTTAACAATGGAAAAACTGGAAGGTACTAAAGAACATAGAATGCTAGAACTAGGACGAACCTTAGAATATAGACTGTCAGAACTGGGAGGGTCCTTAGAACACAGAATGTCAGAGCTGGGAGGGCCCTTAGGTGACAAAACGTTAGAGCTGGGAGGGCCCTCAGAACACAGAGTGTCAGAACTGGGAGGGTCCTTAGGACACAGAATGTCAGAGGTGGGAGGGCCCTTAGGTGACAAAACATTAGAGCTGGGAGGGCTCTCAGAACACAGAGTGTCAGAACTGGGAGGGTCCTTAGGACACAGAATGTCAGAGGTGGGAGGAACCTTAGGACACAGAAGGGCAGAGTTTCACCAATTAAGAGTGGATAATAAAGTGTTATATGGCATACTATAATTATCTTCACATCACCAATGGCAATACCATGACCACAGAGGTTAAGTGACTTCTCTGAGGTCACATGGTAGATCAAGTCTTGTGCACAGATGAGAATCTGAACTGTCAGGTTTCCATACCGCCTGGAGTTTCAATGCCCCCTGCATCTACGTGACACCTTCCCTCGCCCTTGGCACAGCTCTGCACCGGCTGAGCTAAAAGGTTTGGCTCTTCTAAACTGAGGATGTCCCGTCCTCGAATGAGGGCCTTTATCTGACCTTCCCGAGGTCCATCTCTACTTTTCAGGGTCTGATTGCCCTCCTGAGTCTGATACAGCAAGTTGCCTAGCCATGACCTTGGGAAGAGACGGCAGGGTTTTTTAGCAATCCAAACACACTCTCCTTCCCCACGCTAGACGCTCGAGTGTTGAGTGATTTGTATGCTCTGAGCACGTCACCTCTTTCAGGAGGGAGAGAGGCTGCCTGAAAAGTCATTTTTCAACGTTTGACACAAAGTCTCTTTCGCTCTCTTGCAAAGCCAGATAACTATCAGCAGTCAGAGCGATTAGAAAAAATATATACATTGTAGCAAGAAGGAGGGGAGGGAGGGAGGGGAAGTCATTCTGTCCAGTTCCCCTCACTCATCTGGACAGGAGAGACCCAGGAGGCTCCCTCACTGGGCTCCAGAGGGTGAAAATTACCACCGGAAGCACCTGGCCACTAGCTTCCAGGTCTCAGGAACTTGGAATGCGGAGGAGCCTCAGAATACAGAATGTCAGGGTTGTGAAGGATCTTAGAGCCTAAGAATGTCAGAGATGGAAAAGACTTAAGAACATTGAATGTAAGAAGTGAAGGGGGGCTTAAAATAGAGAATATTAGAGCTACGAGAGGGCCCTTAGAACAAAGAATGTCAGAGATGGGAGAGCCTTTAGAACCTAGAATGTCAGTATTAGGAGTGTCCTTATAACACAGACTGTCAGAGCTGGGAGGGGCCTTAAAAAAAAAGAATGTCAGAGCTGGGAGGGCCCTTAGAACAGAGAGTGTCAGAATGGGGTGGGGGTGCGGGGCAGGAGAGGCCAGTTAAAACACAGAATGTGAGCTGAAAGGGCTTTTAGAGTTCCATGTCATCACAAAGAAGAACCGAAAGATAACATACTGAGCCCTCATCTGTGTGGAATGTGAAGTAAGTACCAAACAGTGAGAATTTCAGATACAGCCTGAACCCTCGGGGGGCTTACAATTCATGGAATCATAGGATTTGTAGAGACCACAGAGATCTTCCTTGTCCTCATCCACACCCACTAAGGGACAAAGAGGTCAGTGACTTCCCTGTGGTCAGTAGCTGAGCTCAGCACCATGTTTGCATATTGCCATGAGGTCAGGGCCTTCCCTAGAGGTATCTAGTGACTAAGGTCTAACTGTGGTATCCCCAGGAAGGGTACATCTGTGTGTGTGGTGTGCTGGGAGAGTGCAGGGGTGTAAGATCTGAATTTGAGCTCTTTGAGGTCAAGAATTTTTTTTTTTCCTTTTCTGTTTTTTTTTTTTTTTATATCCCTAGCATTTAGCACAGTGCCTGGCACAGAGTGACTGTTTAATAATACTTGTTGAAAGGCTGGTTAGTTGAGATGAAGACTAGGTAACTCTACCAACTAGTACTGAAAAAAAAACAAGCTAAAGGAACCAAAACCCAATGCATTCAGTAGAAGGAGCCCCCAGTGCAGAGGACCTAGATTCAACTCTCCATCTGACACTGACTTGCAATGCCAAAGTTGCTTCCCTGAAATTCCTCATCTATAAAATGGGGCTTATACTGAAACTGCCTGCCTCACATGGTTGTGGTAGGGGGGGAAAATGACATCAGCCTATTCCTGAGACAGTTTGAGGGAGGAGGAAGATGAACAAGCTGAGGGTGGGAGGGGGTGGAGGAGAGACTCTTGTCTCTCTTGTCTCTCTGCTTATCTAGGTGGTCAGAAGGAATGATAGTGAAATCTATGAGAAAAATGGAATCTGGTTAACTCAGGTATGGGGCAAAGCCTGAGGGTTAGAAGGGGAGGAGTCAAGACACCTAGTCTGTCCTAGGCAGAGCCACTCATACCCCTCTGCCAACAGCGGCCTTGGTTTTTCCACTACCTCCTTGCGTGACACAATGTAACATGATACAATCCAATGCAATGTGACAATACACTATTCAATAGAACAAGCTTATTTGTCTGGTTTTGTTGTGTGCCTAGCACACTGCCGAGTGATAGAGAAAAGCAAAGTTTGGATAATAATGAGTTAACTTTTATATAGCACTTTACAAAGCTTTTACATATATTTTATATATAAATGTATATATGTGTGTGTGTGTGTGTGTTCTCATTTAGTCCTCACAACAACCGTGTTAGATGCCATTATTAATCTCATTTTACAGATGAGGAAACTGAGTCTGAGAGGAGAAGTGACCTCATCCAGGCTTGCATAGCTAGTAACTGTCTGAAGCAGTACTTGAACTCTGGTCTCCTTCACTGCAAGTCTATTACTCTATTCCATGTCCCACCTAAGATAAGACTGTCCCTGTTCCCACAGGACTCACAATCTGTTAGAAGGGATAAGATACAAAAACAAGCAGCTCTAATATACCATGTTAGAACATGAAAGCATCAGAGTTGGCAAGCAAATTGCTGCGAGGTCCTAGGGGCATAAGCAAGGCTAAGGAATAGGCTGGAGTGGGAAAGACTGAGATCAGGTAAGACAGCTTCCTGAAGGAAATAGCGTTTCCATTAGGCATTAAAGGATTTGTTGGGATTTGGAAGACCAAAGTCAGGGAAAAAGGATGTTCTGGGTACACACCATCTAACTTAAAATCTGTGGCACTCGGTTTCCCAGTCTACAAAATGGGCACAAATGTGATCCTGGGATTGTAAGACTTAACATTGGATGACACCTGACCAGAATGATCATGCAGTTGGGTCACCTTCTTCGTTTTATAGATGAAGAAACTGAGACCCAAAGAGACAAAATGATTTCCTTAAAGTCATTCAGGTAGTAAATAACAACACTTCCCATTTCAATGATGCTTGAAAATTTATAAAATGTCTTCCTCCTGAAATCCCACAGGCACCTGGGCATCTCGCACTCAATCTGTTCAAAACAGAAATCCCTGTCTTCTTTTCCCAAACCTCCACCTCTCTGACACTTGTCAATTTCCTTCTGGTCACCCAGGTTTGTAACCTAGGAATCATTTTTCTCTTTGCCCTCTTATCTCCTTATGCAATTGTTTTCCACATCTCGTTGACTCCATCCTCATTACACAGCTCACATCTATCTTCTCTCCCCTCGTGCAACCACCACCATAGTTCAAGCCCCCATCACCTCTCTCATGGACTGCCACAATAGCCTCCTAATTGGTCTCTCTGCTTCTTGTCTCTTCCCTCTCCAATCCACTCTCCACACATTTATCAAAAAAAAATCTTCCTAAAGCACAGGTCTGACCATGTTACTCTTGTGTTAGAAAAACTCTGCTACCCCCTAAAGGACTGCATGCAAACTCCATGGCCTGGGATTCGATGTCCTCCACAAAACTGCTCCCACCTGCCTTATTCCATACTACTCCTTGTCACATACTCTGTGATGCACTTCTAGCTGGTCCTCAGATTGGATGCCCAATCTCCCATTTCTGCATCCACACAGGTTGTCCCTGACCTCTCCACCATAAATCACTCCCTCCTCATTGGAGAAGAATTGTGGCATTGAGCATTGAACTTGTACCCCAGGGGTCCTGGGCTCAATACATGACCCTGACACTTACTAACCATGTGATCATGCAGAAATTTCTTTTGAGACAGTACCCACCCTCGAGGAGCTAATGGGAGAGATATCATGCAAACGACTCTGTACAATCAAGCTATATACATGATAAATTGGAAATAATCAAGGGAACAAAGCAACTAAGAATCTTTGTCTCTCTTTGAGGCTCATCTCAATTTAACTGAACGGCTGCCTATTAAATGCTTATGATGTGCCAGATACAGCACTAGGCCCTGAGTAGATGCCAGCCCCTACCCTCAGGGAGTTTCCATTCTATTAAGAGGCTGCCATGTGTACACAGGTGAGCTAATTAGAGGCATAGACAAGAAAATTCAGATGGATTTCCAGAGAGAAGGCACACACTATGCCCCCTCTCCTTGATGCCCTCCCTCAACTCCAAATTAGGTCTTCCTCCTTAACTTTCTTTGTGCTATGTGGGACATGTTGTGCCCCTTTGCCCTAAAGTAGAAAGTAAGCTTTTTGAGGGCAGAGTCTCTTTCCTTTTTGTTTTTGTACCCGCTTCATTTAACCACAGTACTTGCTTGGCACACAGTAGGTCCTAAATAAATGCTTATTGAATTGAACTAAATTGAGCAGCTCTGTGAAGTACATAAAGTGCATATTATTGTTGTCCCCCCACCTTGTTTTTGATGAGGAAACTGAAGCTAAGAGAGATTAAATTTTCTGTCAAAGGTAAGAGACCTAGGGACCTATCCACTATACTATCATCTGGCTCTGCCAGTGGGGTTCAGAGAATAATGTGACCATGGCCAGGGCTGGTTCCAGTTTTTGGAGGTCCCGCTGGAGAATTGGGTGGGAGAGTGGGGCACAGTTTCATTGTAATAAGGAAGAACTTATCATCTGGTTCCAGGAGACAGATCATTACTGGGCCAGGTGAAGATAGACAGGATCCAGTCAGGCAATGGAGGCTGTTTGCCCTTTGAGCCCGGCATCTCCAGCCCCACCCACAATGGTCCAGGGTCCCCACAGAGAAAACCTGAACCACTTACAGCTCTGAGAACAGTTGTAAAGAGACACTCAGAAGTACTTGAATATAGCAATGATGGGAGAAACAATGGGAACAGGAGGAGGAGTGGGAGGAAAGGAACCGGAAACAGATGCCAAGTTCAAGATGGAAACAGAAAAACAGGGAACAGGAGGGAATTAAAACACAGAGGCATTCAGGACAGTGGGAGAAAAACAGAGCCAGATGGAGTAAGCCTCTCCTACCTGTTAGGCTGACACAGATCAACAGCTTTCAGTCCCCTCCTATTCCCATCTCGGAGGACAGCAGACACTGTGACAACCAATCCTGGGTATTCTCTGAATATCTCTTATGTGCCCAGTGTAGCATGGCACCTGCCCTGGACCTGTTGGCTCAAAGACTCTGACCTTCCCTATGCCTTATGGGATAGTGGAAAGAACACTAGTCATGGAGCCCTGGGTTCAAATCCTAACTCTAACAATTACTAGTGGTGTGACCTTGGGCAAAGTCACTTCATCCCTCAATACCTCAGTTTCCTTACTTGTAAAATGGAGAAAATAATATACACCACTTACCTTTCAGAGTTGTGAGAGGAAAGTCCGTTGCAAGTCTTTAAGCACTATAGGAACGTGACAATATCATCATTGTCATCATCATTGGTCACCAACGCCCCCCTTTTTCAGGAGGTCTTCCCTTACTGGCACGCACATGCTCCTCACTCTTTGACTGTGATTTGGGGTTCAAGGTTGCGCCCATAGCTGAGTTTTAGGGATATGTATAGGTAAATACTTAACAACCAATTCTCAGGAATAAAAAAATCTGCCTAGACAATCAACAAAATAATAAATCAAGGCTGATTTATAGAATTTGATGATTCCCAAGGTGTAATTTGATGTCATGATTAAAAATTAATTATTAATGATTGGCTCTTGAGAGCCAGTATGAGTTGGCTCTCACACACAATCCTTGGTTTGTACTTAAGCATTCTGTGATGCTGGTATTGGGTCACCTTTATAGGAGGCGTGTGCCAAGCTTGGAGGCCCAAGGAAGGAACTGATCTGAACAAATAGAGAGCTAAGGGTAGGGGTGGGGTAGAGAGGATTTCAAAAGAAATTGCCCTTACACCATTCCTTAGAAGTGACCATTGAGTTTCCAGGTGAAGGTCTCCTCCAAGAATGGGGAGCTCACTACCTTTCAAAGCAGCCCGCTCTATTCGTCAATATCTCTAATGGCCAGAAATGATTTCTTCTCATTTAGCCTAAATCTGTTTGTGCAGCTTCTTGTTTCCGTGTCAGACAATGCCAAGCTACAGGACAGAACACCGAGTGGCTAAGATTTTTCTTGATCATTTCTCTCTCCATGGTCACCCTTCTCCTAGGAAAAGGTCAACAGAACAGGTTTGTTCCAGGTTTTCCACAAGGCACTGGCCTCCTGGCACCTCCGTTTCTAGAACTGGCCTCAAATCACAAATAGGCCTTTGCTATCTAGAGTCAGTCATAGTAAACTTCATTACTATAGATTGTTTGGTCCCAGAGCTGGAGGTCATTTCGTCCATCCCACTGCCTCCCAGCAAGACCGTACCTAATCGTTAAGTTCACCTCGCTCCTCATGATCTCACTTCCACGGACCTATTTGTCCCCTCAAAGCTGTTCCTCCTTCTCCCCTGCCCCTGTTTCCTGGCTCCCCTCTATGTCTTGTGTTTCCTCATTAGAACATAAACTCCTTGAAGGCAAGGACTACTTTGCTGGTCTTTATTTGCAGCCCTGGTACTTAACATAGTTTCTGGCACACCGTAAGCCCTTAACAAAAGCCTTATTTGCCTATACACCCATCCAGATGAGGACTTCATCTAACCATTGGTTAACATGAGTTAAGGCTACAAAGGACCTCAGCAATTGTCTGGGCATCAGCCTCCTCTTTAAGAGGGGCCATTAGACCAAGTCTTCCTTGTCAGTGCCTTTTGGCCTTTGGGACCATTTTCGAGACCTACAGATGACTTGATTGTCCTAAGCCTTGGCTATGAGTCACCCAAAATGTTTCTGGCTGTTATGCAGTTTTTTCCTTATTATTTTCAGCATTTTGCTATTTTTTTGGTCATCCCAGAGGCTCCCTGACAACCCCATCACCATGGCAACCACCTCAGCCTGGGATCTCGTAGGATTTAGAGCTGGAAAGTACGTTAGAGGCCACTGAGTCCAACCCCCTTGTTTTACAGAAGGGGAAATTGAGGACCAGAGAAGTTAATTAAGTGGCTAGCTCAAGGTAGTAAGAAGCTGAGCTGGGATTTGAACCCATGACTCTAGTGTTCTGCCTCTCATTTCAGAGGGCAGTGTGCACCAAGTATGGTGTCCCCTCCCACACCTTGACTATGCACTCCTCCCCTTCCCCAGCTAGCAAGAAATAGCTGCACAAGACAAATAGAAAACAACACTAAATGGTGTTAGGATGCCTGGGTTCTTGGCTTGGCCATATAACCTCCCAAAGCCAAGACCTCTCTTTGGGATTCAGTCATCTCAATGGTAAGATGAAGTGGTTGGTCAAGACAATCTCTGCTTTAGCTTGTGAGCTGCGACATTCTATAATCTGTCTCCCATCTTCCTCATGGCTGTTTCCTGCTTCCTTTCATCTCTGCACCACCCCCTGCCCCAGCCAGGGCATTTGAAGGCATTGGTAGGTAGGCATTGAAGACAAGGGCCAACAGGAAGGGTATCAAAGGATGGAGGCAGAGGGCAGCCCCAGAAAGACAACTGTAATCTTCCTCCTTGCCTGGGGAAGCCATCTCCCCTGTTAGATTGTAACCCCCTTGAGGACAGAGACTACCTTTTGCCTCTTTTTGTATCTCCAGTGCCTGACACATAGTAGGCGCTTAATAAATGTTTACTGAATGATTGACTGAGGAAGACAGGCATGGATTCTTTTCTTGATGGCCAGGGCATAGGATTTTACTTAGAAAGGATATTTAAGATCTAGTCCAAGTTCCTTATTTTTAAGACAAGGAAACTGACCCCTAAAAAGTTTAAAATGACTTGACTAAGCTTATACAGGCAATGGGCCAGGAATGGAATCCTGCTTCTAGATCCCAAGTTCTTTGTGCCACATAATGATGCCTCCTAAGTAATAATTGCTATTTATACCACAGGGTTTAAAGGCCCTTGCACAGAATATCTCATTAGATCCTCATAACAATCCTTTGACAGATGTGGAAACTGAGGTCAGAGAAATGACAAAATTTTCTTAATGTCACTAGGAGAGCAGAGTCAGTCAGCATTTGAACTCAGGTCAATGTTTTTTGGCGACCTGATCAGGGCTCTTTCTGACCTACTAGCCTCTCCTATGTTCCTTTGCTTCCATCACAGGAAATGGGGGGTGGAGAGGAGGGCGGACTCTGACCGCAATCACAGGGAAAGATGGAAGAGCAAGATAAGGCCTAGGCTAACTCGCCCTGTTAGAGATGGCCCGATAGCCTCGGCTATGTCTTACAAGCTCACAAATCCTCGATAAGGCTGTCAGTCTGCCTGCTGCAGGGAAACGATGGGATGTCTGGCTCTGCCGCCCCCGCCTCCCTTCCTTCATCTCTCTCTCCACAGCCATCCGTACCTCCTCACCTGCCACTGACTATCCAGGCCATGCCTAGTCAGCCTGTGACTTTCTTGCCTGGAGGATTCAGGGACTTCGTCATCCAAGAGACAAACCTAGAACCCCAGCCCGTCAGAGAACATCTAAACAGGACTGTTCCCCAGATTGAGGATATAGATCAGAGGTTCCCAAAATTATTTGGCTTACTGCCCCTTTTTAAAAAAATTTACTCAGAACCCCCTTGGAAATCTACTTTCTTTAATGTTTTTTTTTTTAATTTGCATCATCTCAAAAAAATAAACTATTTTTAAAATGATGCATCTTAACCTTAATAATTTATTGTAAATTTGTGGCTTTTTTCCTTCATTGAAATTTTGATGATGCAATATATAACCATATAGTATCATATTGTAAACAAGTCATTACAAGTACATATTTCTGCCAATGCATGCTGGATTTCTGGACAATGCGTGACACGCTCACCTGCCAACACTTGCTTGTTAAGACCCATTGGAGGACTTGACCACTGATAGGTTGTAACTTGCATTTTGTGTGTTTATTTGGAAAATAATGCAATCGCTAGGACTTTAACTCTGGTACATAACAGATGAGACATGTATGAAAGGTTTTTCAAAAATTCCTTCTCTTCTTTCCTTATGCTTCCACTGCTCCTTTATTTTTATTCAATTTCCCCCCTCCCTCAATTGCTCCCTAGGCCACTAGCACCCCACCCTGGATCAGCCCCAACCCAGCAGGCGGTATCGCCCACTTTGGGAACCTATGATTGAGTCTAGTATTCTTTATCTGTCTCATGCAACACCTTGGAAGCTCCTTCAGCCCAAATGTTATGAAAGCTCTCCAGCAGCCCTATGGTCTCTTAATATCAGCCTCAGCCACAACAACAAGACCAATAATAAGAATAACCACGATAATAGAAATAATTCACTTCTCTATAGCACTTCAGGGCTTATAAAGTGAGTTCCCTATAACAACCCTATACATCTCCAACGAGATCATGAATGAAAGTGATTTGTAAGCTTTAAAGTACTATATAAAAATGAGATATGATTACTATTACCTCGGTCTTCCCATTTTGTTCAACTGAGTTCCGATGGAAATGGTCCTGAGACAACCTCCAACCCGCCATTATTCTTTCACATTTAATATTCCGTGGACTATGGCACAGGCAGATGTGATCACGTGATCAGAACATCAGAGAGTTAGTGAGGCCAGCCCCCTCATTTTTATAGCTGAGGAAACTGAGAGCTAGGGAGACTAAGTGACTAAGTTGGGCCGTCTTGCCCAACCCTTTCACTTTACAGATGGAGAAACTGAGGAAACTGAGAGCCAGGGAGACTAAGTGACTAAGTTGGGCCGTCTTGCCCAACCCTTTCACTTTACAGATGGAGAAACTGAGGAAACTGAGAGCCAGGGAGACTAAGTGACTAAGTTGGGCCATCTAGCCCAACCCCTTCACTTTACAGATGGGGAAACTGAGGAAACTGAGAGGCAGGGAGACTAAGTGACTAAGTTGGGTCATCTAGCCCAACTCCTTCACTTTACAGATGGGGAAACTGAGGAAACTGAGAGCCAGGGAGACTAAGTGACTAAGTTGGGCCATCTAGCCCAACCCCTTCACTTTACAGATGGGGAAACTGAGGCCCAGAGAGATGGAAGGATTTGCCCAGATTGCTTAGCTAGTAAGCGGTATAAGGTAGACTTTCTGAATTCAGGTTCTTTGGCTCCAAACCCAGAACATTCTCTCTTGTGGCACTCTGTCTTCTAAAACGATTACTTTTTGTAATGACTAAAAGTATTGGGATGTGGGTGTCTCTTCATTGTTGTTGAGTTGTTTCAGTCATGTCTGACTCCTCATGACCCCACTTTGGGTTTTCCTGGCAGAGATACTGGAGTAGTTTCCCATTTCCTTCTCCAGCTCATTTGACAGATGAGGAAACTGAGGCAAAAAGGGTTAAGTGACTTGCCCAGGGTCACAGAGCTAGTAAGTGTCTGGGGCCAGATTTGAACTCAGGAAGATGAGTCTGTCTCTGGGCCCAGTGCTCTGTGCAATATGGCACTCCCTAGCTGCCTCTCCCTTCAGTAGGCTCACTGAAAGCGGCACTGAAACCATTCTTATAGCAGCCAGGACAATGGAGTCCCTATGTGCTTCATTCTGTTCTTCCGTGGTTTTGATTTCTTCTGCTAGGTTTCTATACTTCTAAAGCTTTGCATTCCATGTATTTCAGAGATTATGAATGTTTGGTCTGGCAGTATTTCTAAAAGTGTTGTTCTCAAATGTGTATGAATCACTGTTATTATGATTATTATCTTAGGTGGCACAGTGGGTAAAGTGATGGGCCTGGAGTCAGGAAGACCTGAGTTCAAATCTAGCCTCAGACACTAGCTGTGTGACCCTGGGCAAGTCACTTAACCTCTGCCTCAGTTTCCTTATCTGTAAAATGATGATAATAATAGCACTTATTTCATGCAAGAATCAAAGGAGATGATAATTGTAAAGTGCTTAATCCAGTGCCTGGCACATAGTAAGTGCTTTATAAATGTTAGCTATTGTTATATTATATTTATCAATTACTATTTTCACCCCATTTTACACATGAGGGAACTGAGGCTGAGAGAGGAGGAGCAATTTATTCATGGTCACAAAGCTAATAATCAGGGGAGCAGGATTTGAACTCGAGTCTCTTGATTCAAGTCTAGCATCTTTCCCATCACACCCTATAAGATCACATTTATTTACCACTTTATGTTTGCACATCTCATTTTCTGCATCGATGCATTTAATGCTCATAACAATTATAGTAGGTAGGAAGGACATGCTTTATTATCCCCACTTTATAAAGGAAGAATTTCAGAGAAGTCAAGTAATTTATCTAAGTCAGGGCAGTGAGTGTGCGGAAGAGCCTAGAACTTGAACTCAGCTCTTCTCACTTGAGGTTGGATGCTCTTCCCACTGCAATAGCTCAAATTCATATTGGGATTGAAGGATTGCAAGGCTAACTCCTTTCAACAAACCTATCAGCTGGGAAGCCCAAGCATTCTGCCCCTTTTGCAGATGAGGAGACTGAAGCTCAGTGAAATTACAAACCGTGTCCAGAGGCATATGGTTAATGAGCAGCAGAACTGCCTTGAAGCCAAATCTTCCAACACCCAGCCTAGGACTCCACTCCACTCCACTCCTTCTTGGTACATCATTGTTTAAGAAAACTACAAACCTTCCTTGGATGCAAGGCAAAGTTCCTAGGAAGTTATATGATCATGAACTAATGGAATTTCAGAGCTGGAGCAGACCTCAGAAGTCATTAAGAGAACAGTTAGGTGGCACAGTAGATATAGCCTTCAGCTTGCAGTCAGGAAGATCGGAGTTCAAATATGGCCTCAAACACTTACTAGAAAGTGACAATCTCTATTTCTCTTAATTTCCTTAATTGTAAAGTATGGTTAATAATAGCATCTACCTTCCAGGATGGTTTTAAATATCCCTCCTTCCTTTCCTTCCTTCTTTTCTTTCCTTTTTCCTCCCTTCCTCCCTACCTTATTTCTTTCTTTCCTTCTTTCCTACATTCCTTCCTGCCTTTCTTCTTTTGACAATATTTTGACATTTACCAATCTTGATAGGCTAAGACATTCAGCAGAACTGAACAAGAGACAAAATATAATGTACTACATCTGGGTTAAACAATTCGCTTTCAGAAATACGAAACAAGAGAGGCATAAGTAGGTGATAGTTTCCCTAAAAAAGATCTGGGGGCTGTAGTGGACCACAAATTCAATACTGAAGCAGTGTGATATCAGCAGCCTTGCAAGAAACCTAATAACATGCTAGGCTATATTTAGAGAGGTTTGGCATCTGAGAATAAGGAAACAATTGAACCTTTGTACTGTGCTCTGGCCAAATGATAGCTCAAGTATTCTATTCACTTTGGGGTATCATGTTTCAGGAGGAGCATTGATACAGAGAAGGACAACCAAGAAGATGAAGATCCTTGAATTTTGCCACATGCAGATCAGATGAAGAACATGGAAATGCTTCTGACTCTTCTTTTTTTTTCTCTCTTCATTTTCTCTCTTGGTGAGCTCCCACAAGTTCAATAATCATTTATATGCAGAAGATTCCTCTATTCATTTCTAGTCTCTTTCAACTGTAGTCCCACCTCACCGGCCACCTATTGAACCATTCCAACCGAATGTCTCCTTATGCCCCTCAAACTCAACATGGTTTGAATGAAACTCATTGCCTCTCCCTTCACCACCACCCTGCCCAGATCGTTCATTCCAAACTTCCTTGTCCTCAACCAAAATCTTGCTCTCTCCTGTGCCCGTCAGTTCCAGTTTGGGATAGCTCATAGGCTTTGGATGTTCTGAGGTCCCTCTGATGTTCTATGATCTAAAGTTGTTTCTTATTCTTTAATTCTCTGGACCTTCCCCCCTCCTCAGACCTTACATAGCACATTATTCTACACTTCTTTGACCCACCCACTTAACCCAGCCCCTGAACAGTACTGTGCATATAGTAGGTGCTTAATCAATGTGTGTTATTATGATGTATGGACTAGAGACACACTAAGCCTCTAGTCTCTCCTAGACTCAGGAGGAAGAATGACTTGCCTCTGATCGAAAGGAGTTCTGAGACTAGGGTCCTGTAGAAGGTGAGGCAGATAGGGACTTTGCCACAGGCTCAGTCCTCAAAGGGTACAGGTGTTAATGGGACCACTTAGTCCTGCCAGAGGTGTCCTGGAGCCAGCTTGAACTGGCTGCTGATAGTTAACTTTTCAGTGTGAGTATTTACACTTCAGAAATCAGCCAGCACTACAAATCAGGGCTTGATTTATTTGGTTGATTTCTAGACTTAAGAAAGTGTTGGAGAAAATGTTAGTAATCCATATTAAATTTAAAAATGTGTTGTGGGTACATTATTATGTTTTTTGAGAGCTGGTTGTTAAACATTTACCAGCACACCTCTGACTATCCCAGCTGCAACATTTCCTCTGTCAAGGAAGTCCTAGTTGTGGTGCTTCACCATTATTAATTTATCGTCTCTGCTTTCACACGATCTCAATATACTTATATTTTATTTTCTGTGGATATGGTAAAAGTCCCACTCCCAGATAGTAACTCAGACTTCCCAGCAGTGATCCAATCAGGGGCCATATTTTACTGGTGTGAACTAATCCAAGAGTTATATTTCATAGGGGCGATCTAATCAGTGGCTGCATTTCCAAGGTGGGGATCTAAATGCCTGCTCGTATTTCAGAGCTTGCGACCTAATCAGTGGGCAATATTTCACCATGGGGATCTAATCATGGTGTTATATTTCATAGAGAAGAGAGATCAGAAGGGTTCAAAGTGACTTTTGGGGGTAATTTTTTAAAAAGATGTGATGCTATCTGGAAGGTGCCTGGTCAGTTGGATCATTGTGGCTAGAGTCTTCATTCAGTAACTTACTGGCTTGGTCAGCTCTGATATAACTATGAATACCATGGGTCCTACTCATACGTGATAAGTCAATGGTTTTGGGGAGGTTTTTTTTGTCATTGTTTTTGACCCAGATCTGTGATTTTACTAATGTAGGCAGCAAAAGGTAGGGAAACAACTTCAGCTCATCTAGATCTACCATTTATTCTCTTGGAATGTTGCCTGGGCACTGAGACATATTTAAGTGACTTACCCAGAGTAACACAGCCAGGATGAGTCAGAAGCCCCATTTGAACCTAGTTTTTCCTGACTTTGAATCTAGTTAGCTTTCCACTTTGCCACGTTATCTTCATACATTGGGTAACTATGGAAACCTTGATGTTTTTTTTTCCTTTCTTGGGGTGTGAGGGGGGATTGCAAACCTTCATGAGTGATTCAGTTCAGTCCTGTACCTTTAGATGAGATGGCATCATGTTTTAGAAAGGATATTGTCAAACTGGAATCCATCGGAAAGGGCAACCAGGATGGACAAAAGCCCAGAGGACATGCTATGTAAGAATAACTTGAACTCCTTTCCTTTGGAAAAGAAAAGATTAGGTGTTGGTGAGGAGGGGGCGAGGAAGGGGAAGGACATGATATCTGTCCTCACCTATCTGAAAGGTTGTCATGTGAAACAAGAATTAATACTTGTTCTGTTTGGTCTCCAGCAGAAGTAGGAACGGTAGTTAGGATTTTTTAAAGAGGAAGATTCAACAGCAAGTTAAGGGGAAAAAGTGGCCCCACAATATAAACTGTCCAAAATTGTAAAGAGTTGCCTTGACAGATAGTGAGTTCCCTGTTGCTAGAAGTATTCAAAAAGAGCCTAGACAACAACTTTTACTAAGGATGTTGTAGAGAGGGGAGGGTTTCAAGAATAATTTAGATTTGACGTTCTCCCTGGTTCCTTCCAGCTCTGAGATTCCAGGAATCTGGAAAAACCTAATCTCCCTGAGACTTTCTTATCTCTTAACATATCTAGGAAGAATGACTATGGATGGGCACTCACATCTAAGTATTTATTGTATTTATTGACTCATTTCCAAGAGTGACAATTTAGAAAATTCTTTTTCTTTGGAATTAGATTCCTGAATAATGTCAGCTCTTTACAAAGTCAAATTTAAACAACCTGGGCCTTCTTTCTGGTTTCTGTAAAGTGAAAGGCTTAACATTTTCCAGATTGATACCTTGTGAACTGAAAACCACTGAATCACCCAACCAACCAACATTCACTGTGTCTACTTTGAGCCAAGCACTCTCTGCTGGGTGTACAAAGACAAAAATGAGATGGTCAATGGCTTCCTGAAGCTTCCATTCTATTGGAGACATGCCTAGATTTTTCCAGAAGAATGGGATAAAAAAGTATCTCATAGAGTTCTTCCTTTGTAACCTAGAAATCTGTAGGGGCCACCTCCAGTTGTCCTGAACTATATCTGGTTGCTAGACCCATATGGCTCCAGAGGAGAAAGTAAGACTGGTGACTTTGCATGGCCTTCCCTCACTTAAATGCAATTCATTTGCCTGCCATGGCATCATCTCCCTGATGGAAGGGTCCTCTTTGAGAATGAAGGACAAACAACAACAGCCACCAGAAATCTTCAACATACCACTGTCCTGGAGTGTCCATTACAGTTACACCATATCTCTATTATCAGCAGACATACCAAGACCACAGGGAACCCAAAAGACTGAAGAGCCCAAACACACAGAGATGGCAGCAGAGCCTGGGTTTGAACCCAAATATCCCTCTACCTATTCTTGTCATCTCTCCTTTTACACCTCCAATCTATCAATATCCAAGTTTGTTCTCTGGATTGGCTCTTGGTGGGAGAGGAAGAAAAAATACATAAACACACACGTAATACAGATATGTGTGTTTGTGTATGTGTATATGTATGAATTTCCTTTTGAACTCTCTCTTCTCCATCCCTTCCATAGAATCTTCTGTATAGGACTATAGAAGGACTGTACAAGATCTTCTGTACAGAACTATAGAGCTAGAGGAAGAACGGACCTCAGAGGCCAACTAATCTAGCTCCTCATTTTACAAATGAGGAAACTGAGGCTTGGGGAGTTCAGGGGAGTTGCCAAAGGTCATACAAGTATTAAGTTTAGAGGTGGTTTTTAGATCCAGGTTGACTGACCTCCACTGCTCCTTCCACCCAGATGTTCATTGACTTTTAAATATGGAAATAGCTCTTAATTTTGGTTCAAATGATGAGTTTCATAGCATTTAGAATTGTAAAGAGACTTAGAAATCATTTACTTCATCCACACCACCCTCTCCCCTCATTTTTCAGAGGAGGAAAACGAGGCCAATTGAAATGACTTTCAAAGGTCATTCAGTGAGTTAGTAGCAGGGAAGGCATTTGAATAAATACTTCAGAATATTGTGATTTCATCAGTGTGTGCAATCACCCAGAAAGTCACCTCTTTGCAACTTAGTGCCAGTCTTCAGGAGTTTCTGTGAATTAAAAAAAAATCACCTGCTGCAGCTAACTAGGTGATATGCATCTTTGGAATGGGCCAATCTAGTCTTTGGATGACACAGTTTAAGGCACCATCCTCACTTAAGCTCTCTGGGACTCAGTTTCCTCATCCATAAAATGACAGAGTTGGACTCTACAGCCTATAGGGCCCTTCCCATCTCTAAATCTCTGATCCTATGATCTCATGCTCTTTCCTATACTGGGTTGCACCAACCAGAGTGCATGCTCCATGTTCTCAGATTTCAAGAACCCAGGGTCATTTCCCAGGCCAGATGAGGCATCAGGGGACTTCAAGAGAACTCAAATAGTAATAGCTGACATTTATATGCCATTTTAAGGTTTACAAAGTACTTCACATGAATTATCTCATTTAATCCTTAGCATAACCCTGTAGGCAAGCACTGTAAGCATTGTCAATTCTATTTTTCAGGTGAGAGAAGGAAGGTGCAGAAAGGTTAAATAATTTCCCCATGATCACACTGCTAGTAGGTGTTAGCCACAGAATTGGATGGAAAGATAAAACTAAAAGAAACCCAACCCTCAAGGACCTTAGGTTCTGTGGAGGAGATACCCAGGTTTTCCATAAGCATAGGAAAAGCATGCAGATCTCTCCAAAAGTCTTTCTTTGCTACCATTTCTGGTCTCTTAACTACTTATTTTTCTTCCTTTTTACATCATCATTTCTTCTTCCCAACTATTAGGACTCTCTTTTAAAACAAAGATGTGAAATTTTGCAAGATAAACCACCACACTGACCATACCTGACAGCATATAACCCATTCCTCACCTGTAGACTACCATCTCCCTACTGAGAGAATACAAGAAGGTTTCATCATCAGTCCTTTGGATTCAATTCAATTCAAGAAGTATTTATGAAATACTTACTAAATGTAAGGCAGTGTAACAGGTCCTGGGAATACAAAGAACAAAAGATCTTCATTATTTTGTATTTACTTATAGTCTTTGCCCTTAATGAGCCTGCTTAAAACTGGAGGAGATGTGATGCTAAATAGGTAAATATAAAATTATCAAGCTCAATCACTGCATTGATCAAAGTCCTGCCAGAAACCCATCCATCAATCAAGAATTTCTTATTTACTGTGTGCCAGGCACTGTGGTAATTATGGTCATTGTTGCTGTTGTTTGTCCTTTGCTCTCAAAGAAGACCATGACGTCAGGAAGATGATGCCATGACTTGCAAGTAAATTGGATTGAAGTGAGGCAGGGCTGTGCAAAGTCACCAGCCTCACTGTGTCCTCTGGAGCCATCTGGGTTCAATGGCAAGATACAGATCCGAATGACTGGAGACGGCCTCCTAATTGTGTTCGCTGTGAATATGATTCTCCTGGTTCTGCCCAATTTGCTCTGTATCAGTTAATATATTTTCTTAAGTTTCTTTGAATCCATTATATTCATTACTTCCTATGACATGATAATATTCTACTAATTCACATCCTACAATTTTTTCAGCTATTCCCCAATGATGGGAGTTTACTTTGTTTCTAGTTTATTTTGAATACCAGAAAAGTGCCACTATAAATATTTTGGCAATATGGAAATCTCCCCTCTGTTTCTGGGGGCATCTTCAGAAACAAGAACATCCCTCTCATATCCTAATTGGTGACAGATGGATTGATTCATCAAATGCCTTGAAGTTCCTGGGAGGCCAGCATCATCAGCTTAAATATCTTTGTGGGGCCATTAGCTTCATTTTACCCCGGGGGCCACATGGGGTTACTTTTTCCTTCATCCATTTTGCAAATGGATGCCTTTGGTCAGGAAAAGGACCAGGAGATGAGCATGTGGAAGGATCAGTGGTCTGAGAGGGCACACAGCCAACAGAAGTTGGGGAAGCAGCTTCCTCTTTGAACAAACAGCATCCTCCCATGGAAGTTAGGATTCCTCCCCTACTGTCATTCCACAGCTAGTCAGGATTGGTTTATCTCTGGGTTGGGGTGGAGTTTCTCCCATTCCACAAGAGAAATGTGTCAACTTGCCATGGGTCTGAGGCTGGTGTAAGATGGAAACCAAGAGATGCTTTTCTTTGTTTGAATCTTGCTCAAGGAAAATGATTAATGGTTCAGAGGGATTAATTTATGAGGGAAGATTAAAGGAGTTAAATCTGTGTAGCTTGGCTTAGCCATGGTTGAGATGGGGGACCTCAGAGACATTTCCAAATATTTGACAATGTGGGAAACCTTAGAGGGAACAGCATTGTTTGACATGGCAGGAGGTGAGGCATGGGGGAAAGAGGAGGGAAGTGGGAGCAAAAAAATCAAGAAATCAGAAGACAGTCCCTTATGAAAGCCTTTTGTTATTCCTGTTAAGGTATCCTGGAAGTGATGGAGCTTCCAGGACTCTATTTGGAGATATTATGGACTCCCTTTCTATCCCCTAACATCCCCTTCTGCATGCAAAGACCTGTATTCAATTCAATAAGCATTTTAAACAGTATGGAGTACATACCTACATATGTACTAATTGTTTCCCTCAACCAGATTGTAAGCTTCTTGAGGGCAAACGCTGTTTTCTCTTTTGTCTTTGTATTTTCAGTACCTTGCACAATACTTGGCATACAGTAGGCCCTTAATAAACTTGTGTTAATATTAGCTAGCATTTATAAAGTCCTTTCAGGTTTGCAAAGTACTTTACAAATATCTCATTTTGTCCTCATAGCAATCCTGGAAGGTGGATGCTATTATAACTCCCATTTCACAGATGAGAAAACTGAGGCAGGCAGAGGTTAAATGACTTATCTAGGGTCACATAGCTAGCAAGGGTCTGGTTTTGAAGCCAGATTTGAATTCAGGTCCTCCTGACTCCAGGTCTCACTCTCTAGACACTGCATTACCTGGATGCCTCTAGCAGGCTGTTGATCGATTACCTTATTTCCTTTAAATAATAGTAGGAATATTTTCAACAATTCTGACTTGGTCTAAGGTGGTGGTTCTTCACCTCCTGTGTGTCATGGACCTTCTGGGAACTTTGATGAAGTTTTGGTGCCTTTATCAGCATCAGACTTTTAAATACATCAAATATAGGATTACAGAGGAAAGCAATGATGTTGTAATGCAGTTATCAATACAAATAACAGGTTCATGGTCTCCAGGTAAAGAAACATTGGTTCACTGCCACACCAAAAGGAAAGCAAAAAAAAAGTGATGGTGGCTTCAGGCTAGCCAAGGCTGGGTGGCAGTGGGAGGCAGAGGAGGAGAAGGAGAAGAAGGAGAAGAAAAAGAGGGACGTGAAAAGTCAGCCCTGCTTACTCTGACATCTCATTGTGATATGGAGGTGACTTTAGGTTCCTGAAGGCTATGTCAATGCACCATAAGCTCTGGCAGATCCTACCACACTAGAAAGACTTCCTGTATGTATCCAGCCACAGAATGAATCTGCTTTTTGAAGATCCACATACTTAAGAAGAAGGAGACATGCTGACCCCCTGGAGATGAATTTTCAGACTATTGTCAATTTGGGCAAGATGGGCAGTCATGGATGGATTGCAGTCTGACTCATTAGAGGAACCTCCAAATTGATAAATTCACAGATGCATTTGAGTATTTGAATTATTCGCAAAGATATAGACATATGTACAGAGCACCATCCCACCTCTTCCAGCACCCTGGATAGAGGCACCAGGGAGGCTGAGAACCATGAATAAGAACTATGTAAGAGTCAGTGTCAGATCGAAACTTACTAGCTGTGTGATCCTGGGCAAGTCGCTTAACCCTGTTTGCCTTGAATTCCTCATCTGCAAAATGAGATGGAGAAAGAAATGGCAAACCACTCCAGTATCTTTGCCAAGAAAACCCTAAAGTAGTGTCACAAAGCGTTGGACACAGCTGAAACAACGGGACAAAACAACAGCCAGTATGGATCACACTAAAACTGGGTATTGCAATGCCATTATGTGATTGTTAGAGGCAGTGCTGTACAATAGAAAGAACACTGGACTGGTCTCAGGAAAGAGCTAAGTTCAAAGCTACCTTTGACACTTACTGGCCATGTAAATTTGGGCAAATTATTTCACATTAGTTTCTTCATCTAATAATCTCAATAACAGATTCCAGACTCGAAGGCCTCTTAGAGGTCATCTAATCTTGCATTCTCATTTTATAGATGGACAGGCCAAGGCCTGGAAGGATGAAGTGAAGGACCTGCAGTAGTAGTAAGGAGGTTAGGACAGTTACCATGAGAGAATATCCATCGAGGATTTTGTAAATTTTAGCTGGTGATGCTGGCCATCTTTAGCACAGTGGTTGTCTCTATTACTTATAAGCTTTCATCAGTTCTGAATGTTTCATCAGTGGCTCATAACCTGAGAGGATCTGAGAGTTAAGGATGCTTGAAGGTTCCTTGAGAAGCAACATAGTAGAGGAAAGAGAAACAGTTCAAGAAAGCTGGGCTCCAACACCAGCTTTGTCACTTAATCACTGCATGACCTTGAGCAAGTCACAATCTCTCTGAACCTGTTTCTTCATCTGTAAATAAGGTGGTTGGACTAGATAGCTTCAAAGAGCCCTTCTAGCTCTAACTCTATGAGCCTATGAATTAGAAGAGCTGGGTTCAAATGATACCTTCCAATGACTACATGTTGACCTTGGCCACATCACCTAACCTTTCTGGTTTCCTCATTTGAAAAATGAGGGAGTTGCACTAGACATTCTCTAAGGTCCATTCCAACTCCCAATCTATGATCCTTAGATGAATGCCAACCATTGTTATGGAGCTTTAGATGTGGATTGTATTAGAGAGTTTAAGGGGAAAGAAGGGTCAATTGTACTATTGGTAATTAAGCATTAGTTCTTCTTATGGAATTGTATTGCACTTCTAATCATCTCATATAATACAAAGATCTCCAGCTTTGGGGCACCCATGTGCACAATGGATCAAGTGCCAGACCTTGATTCAGGAGGACCTGAGTTCAAATCTGACCTCAGACACTTACTAGCTGTGTGACCCTGGGCAAGTCACTTAACATCTTTTTGCTAAATAGCTCCTACCTCTCAGGGTTGTTGTAAGGCTCAGTAAAATAATATTTGTAAAATTCTTAGCATAAAACCTGGTACATGTTATGTATATTTTAACTATTAATTATTAGAAGAGTTAAGTCATATCCTGTTCCCCATATGCTGGTATCAGTTTCCTCATCTGTAAAATGAGGGGATTGGATTAGATGACCTCTGAGATCTCTTTTAACTCTGAATCTGTGATATTATGATGAGTTTTTACCTCACCATAGTTTTAATTTGATGAGTTTTCAGAAGGCCACTTGGATTCAGATGAGCCTATTGGGTTTGGGAAAGGAGATTCCTAGGCAGCTTCCCTGACACAGGAGTGTGTCTGTGTGACTTTGTATGTTGTGGCTATCCCCTTTCCCTCTATCTTCTGAGTTGTGGCTATGTTTGATATGTTCCCAATGGTGGATTAGCCTTTTTGTAAGCAGGGAGTCTTTGATGAGAAGCCTTTCTTGAGACAGCTTGGGGCTAGGGAAGGCATAAGGAGCCTAGAACTACCACATGGCTGAGACCAAGCACAGGGATGATGAGCCTCCCAGGCTCCCAGAGGCTGCATTTAGAATAGCACACAGTTCAGGTCATCCTATCATAAACAGAGCAAGACAATGAGAGGCATGTCAAGGGAGCCAGGGACCAAGACACTCTGCAGATGGTAAATGAGGCCCATTCTAGCATCTGGTGGATATGGAGAATATGATCGGCCTACAGTAAATGTCGATGCAGTGGAGACAGAAGAACATGAGTGACAACAGGGGTCCTGGGACCGCAGGGCCAGTGTAACAAGGGTGGCAGCCTCCTCAGCAGCCTCAGGGGGAGGAAGGAACTAAGCCTGCTGCCCACTCTCACCTCCTTTTATTCCACAGGCTCATTGATCATGGACTTAGAATGCGATGGGGCCAGAGAGGCATTCCAGTGAAACTCCATCATTTTATTGACGAGGAAACTGGTATCGAAAAGGGATGTGACTTGGCCAGGGTCACACAGCTAGTAAAGGTCTAAGGGTGATTTTTGAACCTATGTATTCTTGACTCTAAGTTCAGTTTGCTATTACTTTACTACCTAGTTGCCCTTCAAGCATTAGAAGCGTAAAGGATCTTGGGAATTATTATGTTCAATCACTTCTTTTACAGAGGCGGAAACTGGAACAAAGAGAGGTTAAAAAGCCTTAGCCAAGTGGCGAGTTAATAGCAAAATCTGGACTCCAAGCCAAGCCTTGTGACTTTGAACCAAAGTGAGGAGAGGGCTCGGCCTGGGTTCAAATGCCACCTCAGATGTTTAGATTCTGTGTGATTCTGGGCAAGTCATTTAACAGAAGCCTCACTTTTGGGGTTTTGGTTTTCCCTCTGTGGAAAGGGATAATAATAGCATCTCCCTCCTAGGGCTGTTGTCAGCACTGAATGAGATAATGTATGCCAAGTGTTTTGTAAGCCTTAAATGTGTGATGTAAATATTAGCTCTATTTCATTACCTTTTGGGCAACACTGCACTGCCAGACTCACTTTACTGCCCCTTCCCAGGGGCCTCCTTAGGGTTGGCTAGAAAGGGGATAAAACTTGGGTGCAGCTATAGGAATTGAGTATCAGAGTCACTGAACCCACATTCTCTCCTGAAATGGCACAGCCTGTTGAAATAGGAAGTAGGAGTGGGTTTCAACACTTAATAGCTGTGTGACCTTGGGCAAGTCACTGCCTTCTCTGGGTCTCAATTTCCTTACCTGTAAAATGGGGAAATTACACTTATACTTCCTATCAGAGTCATAAGGTTTTTATGAGAAAGTGCTATAAAGAAATATGCATTGTAATTATGGACCGATAACACTTTTGCGTAGGGAGGTTGTCATGTCCTTGTCTCTAACCTTCTCCTTGGACAACTCACCTCCCATCCCCACTATTTCTGTGGGCAGGAGACATTCCTGCTACATGCCAAAGTCTATTCCTCCTAAGCTAGACTCTCTTCGGTTTTTCAGGTGCCTC
>CM053622.1:777421075-777427978 GCA_028646595.1 Phalanger gymnotis
AGCTGCTTGTGGCAGGGGAGCCAGGTCAACATGATAGTTTCTCCAGGGGTCGTGGCGGTGGTGGTAGTAGAGTGTTGGAGGAAAGCCCAGTACTCGGCACTATAGGAAAGAGAAATGAATAAGATTTGCTACCTGCCCTCAGAGAGCTAATGGATTGATTGATAAATAGGCCGATTGATAGAGAAATTGAGAGCTAGAAACAGACAGATATAAATAAAGAGATAGAGATAGATGGATAAAGAATAGATAAAGATAAAGGTAGAGGGATATAGATAATAGAGATGAATAGATAGAGAAAAGATAGAGATAGAAGACAGAGATGGATAATTGGGAGAAAAACAGAGATGGAGATAGACTGATAGAGAGAGAGAAAAAGAGATGGAGATCAATGGATAGAGAAAGAGAGATAAAGATAGATGAAAGATACAGGTGGATAGGATGAAAGAGATAGATGATAAATACAGATGGGCAAAGAGATAGAAATAGATAGCAGATATAGATGGATAGAGAGAAAGGGAGATAGAGAGAGCTGAAAGATGGATGGAGGTGATAGAGAGAAATAAAGAAAGAGATAGTTGGATAGAAAAATGATAGAGCTAGATAGAGAGATGTAAATAGATAGATAGATTGGTAGATAGATGGATAGATGAATATGCTCAGAAGAGAGTGTGTATAAGCACACATATAACTATAGATGTGCATGCTGTCTCCCCCAATGGAATGTAAGGTCCTTGAAGGCAGGGATGTTTTAATCTTTTTCTTCAGGTTCTTAGAGCCTCATTCGATGCCTGGCACATAGTAGGTGTGTATTAAATGCTTCTTGACTGATTGAATGATACAGATAAGTAAAGAGAAGACAAGACTGGAACATGCCACTGTAGAATAATCATGGCCATAAATTCATAGAATCATGGCATTTCAGAGTTTGAAGGGACCTCAGAGCATCTAGAATTGAACAGAAATGCCTAGGCAGTCTGGCATAATGAACAGAATGCTACACTTAGTTCCAAGAAAACCTGAGTTCCAATTTCAGCTCTGCCATTTATAGCTTTGTAATCCTGGATAAGGTATCAGATTCTGGACCTCAGTTCCTTTATCTGTAAAATCAGATAACTAGATTAGTTGACACCTAAGGTCTCTTCTAGCTCTAAATATAGGATCCCATGATGTGGGTTCAAATGCAGCCTCACACACTTATCTCTGGAGATAGCTCTATATTTCTTTATAGTTCTTCAGTCTCCTCTTGAAAACCTTCAGTGATAAGGTGCTCTCTACATTATGAAGCAGCCCATTCTCCTTTGTTTTATTCTGACTTTCTGGAGGCCAGTACCTCCCTGGGCCTCAGTTTCCACATCTGTAAAATGAGAAGAATGAACTGGGTGATTTCTAAGGTACTGTCTAGCTCTAATAGTTAACCAGGCCTCAGGGTTGGATAAAGTACCAAACAAACTGATGAACAGAGGAAGCACTAGGCCAGCTCGGACAGGACAGGAGTGGCCACAAGGGGCAGAGACCGATGGGCTGCCAGCTCTCTCTCATCTTTCATGTCTGGTGTTCCATTCTCCGTGCTGCACTCACTCTTGACAAGTGATGCCTTTCATTTCCTTGAATTGCTCTTCCACCCCCCTTTCCCTTTAAATCCAAGGAAAGTGGTGTTTTAATATTAATATTTATTCATGTACTCAATTCTTTCCCTGTTAAATAATTTCTCAGCTGTCGGAGGCTTCCGAAGGCTAATTTAAAACAGGTGTCATAGTTATCTAACTCATGCCCTCAGATTCTGAGAGGGGGGTGGGAGGGAAATTGACATTCATAAGCACCCACCGCCAGCTGTCTTGCCCTCCTGGTGGCATTGGAAAGACACTCCCCATCTTGCTGGAGCCCCTGGAGATAGGAGGAGGAGGAGGAGAATCACGGACAAGCTCTGAGAAAGGCAGGCACAACCAGAGATGGAAGAGTAGCTGGAAGGAAGAGGGGGATGGGGAAGACTCTACCCAGGCCTCAAGAACACAAAGACCAGCTCTCCTAGAATCACTGAATGTCAGAACTGGGAGGGCCCTTAGAACACTGAATGTCAGAGCTGGGAAGGCTCTTAGAACACAGAATGTCCGAGCTAGAAGGTCCCTTAGAACACAGAATGTCAGAACTGGGATCCCCCTTAGAATACTGAATGTCAGAGCTGGGAGGGCCCTTAGAACACTGAATGTCAGAGCTGGGAGGGCCCTTAGAGCACAGAATTTCAGAGCTGGGGGGGAGGGCCTTAGAACACAGAATGTCAAAGCTAGGAGGTCCCTTAGAGCACAGAATGTCAGGACTGGGAGGCCCCTTAGAATATTGAAGGTCAGAGCGAGGGGCCTTAGGAGACTGAATGTCAGAGCTGGGAGGGCCCTTAGAACACAGAATGTCAGGGCTAGGAGGGCCCTGAGAACATAGAATGTCAGAGCTGGGAGGGGCCTTAGAACACAGAACATGAGATCTGGAGAGGACCTTAGAATATAGAATGTCAGTTGGACAGGATCTTAGAATAGAGGCTATAAGAACTTGGGGGAACTTTAGAAAATAAAATTTTAGAACTTAGAATATCAGAGCTGAGAGGAGCCTCTGAGATGGTCTAGTCCAACATTCTCATGTTCTAGATGAGGACCTCAGACAGCTAGAGAAGTTAGTTGTTCTAATTCACTTAGCTGGTTAGGAGCAGTACATGAAGCCTTCCTGACCCTCGCTCCTTCTCCCCTTCCCTTCCTCCCACCTTCATGCCAGGGCAGAAGGAAGAGGTAGAACTCTTGAATGGCCTGAGTGCTGGGCTTAGAGTCCAGAGGCCAGGTTCTAATCCTCCTTCAGATCCTTGCTATCTATGCGACATCAGACAAGTTACTTCAATTCCCTTGGCCTTAGTTCTTCATCTGTATAATGGGAACTTGGACTAGATGGCCTCTAAGATAGCTTCCCTCCTTGAATGTCCCTGAGTACCTTGTTTATACCTCTCTTAAGACAAATGCTCCAGTAATTATAATGCAAGACAGAAATGTGGTAAGACCATAATTCCCTTGCTAAAATGGAAGCTATATAAATATGAGTTATCATGATTATTTCTTGAGGGTATGATCTGGGTCTTATTTAAATTTCATTTCTCACTTAGCACTTAGTATGAGGTTGTTCATGTGGTGGGTGTTTAACAAATATTTGTGGAAGGAAGGAAGGGAAAGAAGTGAAGAAGGAAGAAAGGAGGAGAGAAGGGAGGAAGAAGGAAGGAGGAAGGAGGGAAGGGAGGGAAGGGGAGGGAGAAAAGAAGTAAAGAAGGAGGAAGGAAGAAAGGAAGAAAGGAAAGAAGGAAGGGAGGGAGGAAGAAAGGGACAGAAGGACAGAAGGAAGAAAGGAAGGAGGAAGGAAGAAAGGAAGGAAGGAAGGAAGGAAGAAAGGAAGGAAGGAAGGAAAGAAGGAAGGAAGAAGGAAGGAGGAAGGAGGGAAGGGAGAGAGGAAGGCAGGGAGGGAAGGATAGATGGAGGAAGGAGGGAAGAGAAGACCAACAAAGCAGTAGAGGATATGTGGGACAACCTAGTTCCCAAGAGAAGGGAAGAGGTCATTTTCTACACGACTGCAGATTCAAATTTAGGCTGAATCTAAGCACAGCATTTGTCTTGATAAAATGACACTTTGCTGTTTCAATTTTCATGCAGTGGAGGGAATAACCACATTAATGAGGTCACCGATCCATTGATTGTATATTGAAGAGGTGCTAAATTAGTAACAATGGGGAAACACTTATAGCCACTCACTTGGCAGCATTAGGACCCATAGACCTGATAACAGAATTTTAGAGCTGGACCTTAAGACCCCATATCAGAGCTGGAAGGAGTCTTTAGAACCTCAAATGTTATATTTGAGGAAAGTCCATACAACATAGAGGGCTAGAACCAGAAGGAACTTTAGAACATAGAATTTCAGAGTTGGGAGGGATCTTAGAACATGCAGTATTAGAACAGGAAGGAACCTGTTTTCTACCCTCTCCAGTTATATGGATATTCCAGAGCTGACTTTTGCTTGTGTGTGACTTTGTGTTAGGCATTGTATAGTGAAGGATAGCTGGAAGATTATCAACTTGACTGGGGATTGGAAGTGATCTAGCCCAATTCCCTTCTTTTTACAGATGAGGAAAATGAGGGTTAGAAAGAGTCCTATGGATAGTAAGCAGCAGCTTAAGGAGATGAACCTAAATCCTCTGACTCCAAAGCAGTGCGCCTTCCACTGCTTCTCACCAGGTCCTGTTCTGTGGTGCCTTCCATTTGTGGGCCAGCAGACTCCAAATCCAGCTGCACATTGTGTCCTGGCTAAAATACTCAATCTATAAACTGTACTTGTGAGGCATAAAATATTCCTTCTACTCCTATTACTAATACTACTGCTGCTGCCACTACTACTATTACTACTACTACTACTGCTACTATTACTACCACTGACACTACTACTGCTGCTATATCACTACTACTACTACCCCTGCTCTTATTACTACTCCTCTTCCTAGTACTACTACTAGAACTACTACCACCATGACTATTACCCTTACCACTACCAGTACTACTACTACTGCTGCTGCTACTATTATCACAATCACTACCACCACCATCACTACTACTATTACTACTACTACTACTACTACTACTACTACTACTACTATGACTATTACTGTTATTATTAGCACTGCTATAACTATTACTACCACCACTATTACTAATACTGCTATTATGACCACCATAATGACAACAATGACTAGTTCTACTACTACTATTAGCATTTATATAGTACTTTAAGGTTTGCAAAGTACTTTACAAGTGTTGTCTCATTTTATCCTCATAACAACCTTCAGGAGAGGTAGATGATATTATCATCATTCTCATTTTGCAGATAAGGAAACTGAAGAAGATAGAGGTGAAATGATTTGCCCAGAGTCACATAATGAGTAAATATATGAGACAGGATTTGAACTCAGGTCTTCCTGATTCTAGGTTCATACTTCTATTTACTGCTCCAAACTAGCTGCATAGATTCAGAACTGGAAGGGAACTCGAGGAGCAGCTAGATAGTACAATGGATAGAGACAGGAAGATCTGAGTTCAAATCTGGCCTCAGATATTTATTAGCTGTATGACCGTGGACAAGTCACTTAATGCCTATTTGCCTCAGTTGCTCATCTGCAAAATGGAAACACACTGGAGAAGGAAATGGCAAACCACTCTATATCTTTGCTAAAAGGATAGGGTTAGACATGACTGAAAGATAGCCAAGGGAACTGAGTCCCATCTAGTCTAACTCCTTTATTTTACCAGTGAGGAAAGTGAGGTCTGGAGAAGGGAACCTACTTGGTCAAGTTGCCACATTTGCCCATGGAAGCTGAGCTTCAGTTCAGGCCTTCAGGATCTTCTCCTTGAAAGGGGCGGTGGTGGAAGAATTAATCTCAGCCCAACCACTTTAATCAGGGCATGACTAACAGGACCCATGCATAATTCACTAGACTGCGTTTCTATTGTTTGGCCTCTTCCTTCTTGGCAGTGGCCTGGGGATCCAATTGAGCTTCCCTCGCCCTCTCTCTGTCCTTGCCCCTGCCCTGCCACTCTCCTTGGTGCTGAAGTCTCAGGTGGGGAGACTGGAACTGCATGAGATTAAAAGGTCAAGCACCTTTCACCATGCCTTTGGTCAGTCAAGGAGTAGTTACCTCTTCTGGCACCACAAACTGCCTGTGAAACTATTCTAGACCTTCTTTGTAGTTGCTTCTTCCCAGGGGTCTGTCCAAACTCCTCAACCTGGCATTCAAGGCCCTCTGCAATCTGGGTCTAGCCTCTCCAGTTTTACTCTCTACTCCTCTCCTACACGAATCTTCTATTCCAGTCAGGCCAACCTCTTTACTGTTCACCTCTTCTCTTGAATCAGGACATTTGGGGAGGGGGTGGAGCCAAGATGGCAGCTGGAAAGCAGGGACTAGCATGAGCTCCCCTCCAAGTCACTCCAAAAACCTATAAAAATGGCTTTGAACCAATTCTAGAACTGCAGAACCCATAGGGTACCATAGGGAAGCAGGGCTCTAGCTGAGGACAGCCTGGATGGTCTCTGGGTAAGATCTATCCCACATGGAGCTTGGAGCACAGGGGAGCAGAGCTGAGCTGAGCAGAGCCCAGCGTGGGTGGCGTGGACCAACCAGACCAGGAGCCGGGCGGAGCGTGCCCTGGCGCCCTGAATCAGTGAGCTGCGGCAGTTAACAGACTTCTCAACCCACAAACACCAAAGACAACAGAGTAGGTAAGTGGGAAAAGCTGCTGGGGACAGGGAGTTTGTGGTTCAGCCACTGCCCCAGGGGCAGCGGAGTTGGGGCAGCTTTAGAACTACAGCTGCAGTTGCTTCTGGCCCCAGGCCCACCTGGTGGGGGGAATTAAGTGGAAGATCAGAGCAGGAGTGAAGAGCCTGCTGAAGATCTAAGTCCAGTCCAGGTTGGGGGTTCTTGGGGAAGGAGAAGTGCTGGCAAGGCAGAGCTGGCACATCCCCACCAAGTGTGGAACATAGAAGTCTTTAGTCTACAAGCAGTCATACCCCACTGAAAAACTCAAGGGTCAAGTAAGTTGTCTGGGAACATGGCCAGGCAGCAAAAATGCACCCAGATTCAGTCTCAGACTCTGGAATCCTTCTTTGGTGACAAAGAAGACCAAAACATACATCCAGACGAAGTCAACAAAGTCAAAGAACCTACATCAAAAGCCCCCAAGAAAAACATGAACTGGTCTCAGGCCATGGAAGAGCTCAAAAAAGATTTGGAAAAGAAAGTTAGAGCAGTAGAGGAAGAATTGGGAAGAGAAATGAGAAGGATGCGAGAAAACCTTGAAAAACAAGTCAATGACTTGCTAAAGGAGACCCCAA
>CM053622.1:777428478-777454133 GCA_028646595.1 Phalanger gymnotis
AACACTTTCGAAAAGGGACAGGGTCAAGGGAGAAAATTCAATAAAGGGGGATAGATTAGGAAGAAGGAAAATATAGTTAGTCTTTTACAACATGAGTATTGTGGAAGGGTTATACATAATGATACGCATGTGGCCCATGTTGAATTGCTTGACTTCTTAGGGAGGGTGGGTGGGAAGGGAAGAGGGGAGAGAATTTGGAACTCAAAGTTTTAAAAATAGATGTTCAAAAACAAAAACAAAAAAGTTTTTGCATGCAACAAGAAAATAAGATACACAGGCAATGGGGCATAGAAATTTTTCTTGCCCTACAAGAAAGGAAGGAAAAGAGAATGGGAGTGGAGTGGGGTGACAGAAGGGAGGGCTGATTGGGGAACAGGGCAACCAGAATATATGCCGTCTTGGAGTGGGGGGGAGGGTAGAAATGGGGAGAAAATTTATAATTCAAACTCTTGTGAAAATCAATGCTGAAAACTAAATATATTAAATAAAATAAAAAAAAGGAAAAAGGAAAAAGAAAGAGATGTGTAGGAATTCGTTGACCATGAGTCAAGAGTGGGGCATGATTGCTTAAAAATCTAATTCGAGCTTTGATGCCACTGACAGCAGGACAGTGAAGGTTATTAGATTAAGAGTCGTGGAGGCTACATGGTGTGTCCACAGTGGCGGCCACAGAAGGAAGGCTCCTTCCAGTTTTGAAATTATGTATTCTTCTCATTTGGTGTTCTAAGAGTTTTCCCATCTCTGGCATTCTGTGCTCTAAGTGGCGCCACAGTGCATGGAGCACTGGACCTGGAGTAAGGAAGACCCGAGTTAAGATCCTACTTAATACACTTACTAGCTGTGTGAAACTGGGACAGTTATTTAATTTCTATCTGCCTCGGTTTCTTCATCTGCAAAATGGGGATAATAGTAGCTACTACCTCTTAGGGTTAGTGTGAGGATAAAATAATATTGGTAAAGTGCTTTGCAACCCTTAAAGTGATGTAGAAATGCTAGAGCTACTATCAGGTGGGGGACTGTGGGTTTGGAGCATAAAGTATTACGTGTGCTCTCACACGGTGACAACTCACATCTCTACAGCGTGTTAAGGTTTGTGAGGCTCTTTATGGATATTACCTTGTCCAGTCCTTTCACAACAGCCCTGCGAGGTTGGTGCTGTTATTATACCCATGCTACAGAACTAGAAACTGAGGCTGCGATGCATGAAGCAATTTGCTTAGGGTCACACAACTGGGAAGTGTCTGAGAGAGGTTTTGGACTCAGATCCTCCTGACTCTAGTCTGTCACCCCGTCCACTGCCCCAACCAGCCAGGTCACTCTGTAGTTGGCTTTGCCTAACCAACTGTCATTAAAATGGAGAATTCAAAATGGAGAAAAGGGTAGAGCGGAAGGCAGAATAGTAAATAACTGGTGTACTTCTGTTACACGGCTGCTAGGTGGCGCAGTGGCTAGAGCGCCAGGCTTGGAGTCAGTAAGACTTGAGTTCAAATGAAGCCTCAGATATTAGCTGTGTGACCCTGGGCAAGCCACTTCACCCTGTTTGCCTCAGTTTTCTTATCTGTAAAATGAGGTGAAGGAATTTGACAAACCACCTCTGTCTCTCTGCGAGGGAAAAACCCCAAATGGGATGGTGGAGAGTTGGACAGGGCTGAAATGACTAGCAACACCACTTCCATTGTACATAAGGATAATCCCTTCAGCCCCATAGCCTAGACTGGACAGACCAGTGAGGCGGAGCCGAGTCTGCAGTTCTAAAATCCTTAGAGTTATTGCTTCTGGGCTCGGGAGCTACCTGGAGACTAACCTCCTTTCTGGTCTCGGCTGAGGGAGTTTGGAAATGATTTCATAACATTTTTGTAACGTTGGTGCAAAAACAAAAGGAATCAATAAACAAAGAAGGGGTAAGCTCTAGAGAGAAGCACTAGAATCAATGGGTGGAGGACACAAAAGGCGATTTCAGCCCACAATAAGGGAGCACTTCCCGGAGAAATCCCCAAAAGAAAGCTAATTGCCTTGATAACTAATGACACCTATCTTACTTGTTCATATAAAGACTGGCTGGCCTCCTGCCCCCGGGATGTCCAAGAACAGATTAGTGCCCTGGGCAGGAGCATGGACTGGAAAAACTCTGCAGTTTCTTCCAACTTCAAGTTTCTCTGAACCAATGAAGCTGAAATTCCTCAGCCAAGCAGGGAAGATCCTCCATCTGCTGGCTTCCACTCCTCTTATATATGGTCTGTTGGCTCCAGACAGGCCACCCTCCTCTCCATCCCTTGCAATCCTGCCAGCTGGTCTCCACAACCCAGCCTCTTATGCCATTCCCCCCTTTCGATGTGCCCTTGCCACCTTCTGGCGATCATCGTTAGAGCTGGGGGCAGGGGGGGACACAGTCCAGTGAAAGTTCACTTCTAATCCATGTTGCAACTGAAAGGAATCCACTCTATGGCATACTAAACAAGAAATCATTCAGCCTCAGCTTAAAGACCTCCAGTGACGGAGAACTCACTACCTTCTGAAGTAGCCTTTTGGGAAAGCTTAATCGTTAGCAAGTTTGAGGATTTGTTGTTGTCGTTTTCCTTAACTTCAAGCCTAAATTGACTTCTTTGTTATCTTCCACCCATTGTGACTGGTTCTGTGCTCTGGGGATGGTGCAGAACAAGGCTAATCCCTCATCCATGTGACAGCTTCAGAAGAGCACTGGGTTCCCTCCTGCCCCTGCCACATTGTACCTGTGTGTCCTTGGGCCAGTCACTTTTCTCAACTACGAAATGAGAGGAGTAGGTTAAACGACCTCTAAGGTCCCCCTTCCCCAAGTCTACATCTAGGAGTTTATGAAATACTCGAACACGCTATCATGCCTCACCTCACCCCACCTCAGGTCTTCTCTTCCCCACACTAAATATCCCCACTTCTAAGTCAAGTCAGCAAGCATTTATTAAGCACCTACTGAGTGCCAGGCATGGTGTTAAGCCTTGGAGATACAAAGAAAGACAAAAACCATTCCTCCCCTCAGGAAGCTTGGGGTCAAATGGGAGAGATAACATGCAAACAGCAATGTACAAACAAGATACAGACAAGAGAAATTGGAGATCATCTAAGAGGAAGAGCACTAGGTCCTTCTGAAGTCTTCTGACTCCAATTGCAGTGCTCTTCCCACTGGGGCAGAGCTGCTGCCCAAACAGGCATAGGGATGGGGGCTGAACCTGGGTTTCATTGGTATAAAGAACTCCCTTGGGGAAGACACTCCCTCTACTCATACAGGTCACATCTTAGGAGCAATTCAAAGTCTTAGAAAGTTGTCCAGGGCATTAATAAGTTAAAAGACTTACCCAGTGTCACACAGCCAATATGTATAAGAGGTGGACTTAAAACCTAGATTTTCCTGGCTTTGTGGACTGCCTGGCTGCCATCTACTATTCTTAAATGCCTTTAAACTCTGCCATGGTGTTTGGCTCAGTGCTAGGCACACACTACAGGCTTTGCCAAAGTCTCTATCACTGAATAGATGGAATATAGATTTCCTCCAAAGTAAAGCTGTTTACATGTGGGGATGAAGCCTAGTGGTTAGGCATGTGCTTCCTTTTCCAATGTTAAGGTTGTAAAAGAACCTTAACCTTCAGCGATGTCTTTGCATCTCAGACTTCCTCGGGCAGGTCACTTCTTATGCTTCCAATGTGTTTCCTCTTTCTGAGTGGACAGGGTGCTTGGTCTAAGCTCTTTGGAGAATGAACAGATGTCTCAGCCTTTTCTTGGGGACTCCGAGGCTGCTGTAAGGAAGTAAGCAGTGACAAAAGATAAAGGAGAGCCAGAGTTCTGGAAAGGCTTCATTAGCTAATGAGCTAATAATTAGCTAATCCTCACATTCTTCTTGTCCCGGAGCTGCAACATCAGGATCTTGTCTTCACTGAAAGTGGCCATGAAGAGGCTGGAGGCCCAACTGCTAGAGGCATCCATGCATTGGGAAGGAGGTTGAGCTAGAGAGCCTCAGAGGTATTTTCCAGCTTTCAAAATCTGTGCTCTGAGGGCCCTCAAAACCTTTAACAGTCTGTGTTCTAAGGCCCCTCCCAGCTCTGACACTGTGTTCTAAGGGCCCTCCCAGCTCTGACATTCTGTGTTCTAAGGGCCCTCCCAGCTCTGACACGCTGTTTTGACTGGTTCCTTTCACCTTTAATATTCTATGTTCTAAGGCTTCTAGGCGAGACATTCCATGATACCCTGAGGGCAGGGGCTGTGTCCTTCATTTATTCAGCAAATACTTACAAAGCACCTACTGTGGTAGGTAGGCTCTTGTCCTATGAGTTATGTAAGAGAGTACAGAACAGCACAGATTCAGTCCCTTTCTTTAAGGATCCCGCCACTAAGTTCAGAAGACAAGACATAAACAAGTGAGAAGTTAAATAGTAGTATCAGAGAGAAATAATAGCCGATGTCACCAAGCAGTCCGTGATTAATTGGCAAATGAGCAAGACAAACAAGAAGTGCCTGAAGAATCCTGAGGCAGGAGAGCCTGGTGCAGCCAGAGCCCAGGGGGAAGGTTTCCTGGAGGGGGAGACTCCAGTCGGATCTTAAAGATGGGGGCGGGGTGCTGCTTAGAAAAGCAGAACAATGAAAGTGGGACAGATTAGATCAAGTTTGGGGCAGAGAGAAGGTGAATTTGTCTCAAACTGGGGGAGCAGAAGAGATCGGAAGACCCAGAGGATCAGAGATTGAGAGCAGCAAAGGACCCTAGGGATCAACTAGCCCGACCCCCTCATTATAGGAACGGCAAATGGGGCTCTTGGGGGTGAGGGCCTGGGACAAGGCCGAGCAGGTGAGTAATAGGTAGAGCTAGATCCGAACCCAGGTGCTCGATTCTGAAATTCCAAACCCTCTCTCTCCACTCCATGATAGACTCCCTCAAGTAATTGGAATGCGGTGTAAAAGGCAGTAATGAGCTCATGAGTCTACGTAGCACCCTGTGGTTTTATATGAACCCCTCTTCAATCACCAATTAAGCAGCAAGTATTTAATAAACACCTGCTGTCTCACAGGCACCATGCTAGGCACTGAGGGTACAAAGATAATAATAATAATATTGACGATAATGACTAGCATTTCTGTAATGCTTTAAGGATCAGGAAGTGCTTTGTAAGTATTGTCCCATTTTGTCCTCACAACAGCACTGGGAGGTAGGTGCTATTAGCATCCTCATTTTAGAGATGAAGAAACTGAGGCAGATAGAGGTTAAGTGACTTGCCCAGGGTCACACAGCTAGGAAGTATCTGAGGATGTCAAATCTATCCTGATACTGAGGTTTCCCTGACTCCAGGTCTAATATTCTATCCACTTTACCACCTAGCTACTTCATCTGGAAGGGCTCTTCAAACAGAGAATATCAGATCTAGGACAGGCCTTGGAACATTTAATATCAGAGCTGGAGGGGCCTTAGGACGTGGAATATTAGAGCTGGGAGGGCCCTTAAAACACAGAATCTCAGAGCTGGGAGGGCCCTTAGAACATAGGATGTCAGAACTTGGAGGGACGTTAGAACACACAATGTCAGAGCTAGAGGGTCCTTAGGACATGGAATATTGGAGCTGGGAGGGCCCTTAAAACACAGGATGTCAGAGCTGGGAGGGCCTTTAGAACACAGGATGTCAGAGCTGGGAGGGCCCTTAGAACACAGAATCTCAGGGCTGGGAGAGACCTTAGAACACAGGATGTCAGAGCTGGGAGGGCCCTTAGAACACAGGATGTCAGAGCTGGGAGGGCCCTTAGAGCACAGGATGTCAGAGCTGGGAGGGCTTTTAGAACATAATGCCTGCCCTGAAGGAGCTTACATTTTGGAGAGGGGGAAGTAGGAGGGGGAGGGAATGTGTGTGTGTGTGTGTGTGTGTGTGTGTGTATGTGCGTGTGTGTATGTGCGTGTGTGTATGTGTATATATATATATATGCATGCACACATGTATATGTATATATGTGTATAGGTATCCAAATATATATCTGTATATATGTATACACACACACACACACACACATCTCATACAAGGTAATCTTGGAGGGGAAAGCACCAGTAAGTGGTGGGCCTGGGAAAGGCCTCTTGCAGAAGGTGTTATTTAAGTTGATTTTTTTTCTTCCTAAATTCAATTTTATTTTATTTCTAGTTCCCAATTCTCTCCCTCCTTCCCCCTCCTCCACCCATTGAGAAGACAGGAAAAACAAAACCTATTATAAATCTATATAGTCGTGCAAAAATAAATTCCCACATTAGCCATGTCCAAAGATAATAATAATAAAGAAAAAGAAAGAGAAGAAAATAAACTTCAACCTATCCTCTGAGTCCATCAGCTCTGTGGAGATGGGGAGCACATTTTATCATGAGTCTTTGGAACTGCGGCAAATCATTGTGTCGATCATAATTGCTAAGTCTTTCCCAGCTGCTTATCTTTACAACATTGCTGTTATTGTGTAAATCGTCCTTCTGGTTTGACTCACTTCACTTTGCATCAGTCCATCCAAGTCTTCTCAGGTTTCTCGGAGGCCATATCTTTCATCATTTCTTTTAGTACGAGTTTTCCATCACATTCATATAACATAACTTGTTCAGCCAACCCCCAATTGACAGGCATCCTTTGAGTTTCCAATTCTTCACCACCACAAAAGAGCTGCTATTCATATTTTCGTACATATGGGTAATTTTCCTCTTTCTTTGATCCCAGCTGGGGCATAGACCTAGTAGCAGTATTGCTGGGTCAGAGGGTATACACAGTTTAATAGCTTTTCGGGCAGAGTTTCAAATTGCTTTTCAGAATGGTTAGACCAGTTCACATATCTGAGTTGATTCTTAAGCAAAATCAGGGATAGTAAGAAGCTGAGGAAAGGAGGGAAGGCATTCAAGGAATGGACCACAGCTCTCCCAAAGGCATGGGGATAGGAAGCAAAGTATCAGATGTGAGGAAGAGCATCCAATGATCCAATGAGATCTTATCTATAAAGCACTTAGCACAGTGCCAGCACATAGTAGGTGCTTAATGAATGGTTGTTGTTTTCCCTCATCCCCACCATAGAAGAGGGGAAGAAGAAGAATGGGATGGTTGTGAAAAATTTTAAGTTCCAAACAGAGGAGATTATATTTTATCCTAATGATAATAGAGAACTGTTGTCATTTCTTGAGTAAGGGAGTAAGCATAGGCAGACTTGTGCTTTAGAAAAATCACTTTGAAAATGGAGTAGAAGATGGATTATTACCCACCCCACCCCCATTTTAGAGATATAGAAATTGAGGCTGGGGAGGGCCAGATGAAATTATTTTCCTGGTGGAAACTCAGACTCATTGAGGTGACATATATTCCCTAGTGTTATATAGCTGGTTAGAGCTGAGATTCAAACTCTGGTTCTCTGAACTCACATGCCCTTTCCACGAAAACATTAAGCCTTAAGACTAGCCATATAGGGTGATCTAAGCTGGATAGAGAGCAGCTAGGTATAGCAGTTGACAGAGTACCAGGCCAAAGGCAGGAAGACTTCTCTTCGCAAGTTCAATTTTGGCCTCAGACACTGACTAGCTGTATGACCCCTGGCAAGTCACTTCACCCTGTTTGCCTCAGTTTCCTCATCTGTCAAATGAACTGGAGAAGGAAACAACAAACCGCTTCAGTATCTTTGTCAAGAATGAAGTCATAAAGAGTTGGACATGACTGAAAAAGGACTGAACAAGACCCCACAAAGAACCTAGCACTGGCCTGAGCAAACATAAGACTGATAACCAATCCTTTGTGACTAAGGAAGGTTTCCCTGTATGTGATACAGCTGGTTAGGGAAACAAAGGGAGGTAAGGTTATTTAGCCTGAGAAGTAGACGACTGTCGGGCCAAGGAAGGGAAGCTATCCTAACAATCACTAAATAAACATTTATTAAGCACCTACTACATGCCCAGCACCACAGCTGACTGCTAACAATATTTCCAAAGTTTCTTGAGAGGTTTTAGGCAAAGGGCAAAGGAGGGGAACATGCTATAAAGGATACATGGTTAGATTTGGGAGTCAGGAAGCCTGTAATCTGATGAGGAGATAATAAATCTTGTCCTCAGGGATAGGCCTGACCTGATGGGGAATATTCAGTGCTTCTTCTCGTAGGGACTACAATCTAATGGGAGACGCTCTCAGGGACTTCCCACTGACCTCAGGGGGTTCCCAGTCTAATGGGGAATAACAAGTCCTTACTCTCAGGGGGAATCTAATCTAATGGGAAAATAAAGCTCTTGATCTTGAGGGCTTCCTAGTCTGAAGGAGGAAGACATAATCGCTGCCATCAGGGAGCTCCCAGTCTGATAGAAGGCACACAATTCAAATCGTGGGAGAGACAGGGACAAAGAGAAAGGAGGAGAGAAACAGAGGAGAGGAAGGGAAGGAAGGAGGTGGGGGAGACAGAGAGAATGAAAGAGAGAGACAGAGATAGAGGAGAGAGGGAGAGAGAAAGGGAGAGGGGGAAGAAGAGAGGGTGAGGGCGAGAGAAAGAGAGAGGCAGAGGGAGAGACAGAGAGGGAGGAGACAGAGAAAGTGAAAGGGAGGGATAGCTAAAGGAGAGGAAAGAAAGGTGAAGTGGGGCAGAGAAGGGGGACAACAAAGAGGGTGAAGGGGAGAGAGACAGATGGAGAGAGACAGAGAGACCGAGACAGAGGAGAAAGGAGAGAAAGGGAGAGAGAAGGGAGGTGGGGCAGAGATGGGGAAGACAGAGAGAGTAAGGAGGAGAGAGGGAGAGAGAGAGAGAGAGAGAGAGAGAGAGAGAGAGAGAGAGAGAGAGAGAGAGAGAGAAAGAGAGAGAGAGAATGCCACAGAAGTAGAAAACCATGTGGTTGGAAGAAGTGCTGAGGGATCATTTCCTCTAGCCCCCTGCCTACAAGCAGAACTCTCAATTCTGTGTGAACATTTAATAATAATATTATTTCATATATATAATATGCATATATACATGTAGATGTATGTCTGTGTCAGATATATGTACATATGTGAATATATATGTATACATGTGTGTATGTAGGATATATGTGTGTCCATTATCAGAATGTCCCAAAAGTCTTAAATTTGCTTTAAACTTTACTAAGATTTTTGGGACAATCTGTGCTGTTGTTGATGTTCGGTCATTTCAGTCATGCCCCACTCTCCATGACCTCATTTGGGGTTTTCTTGGAAAAGATACTGGAGGGGTTTGCTATTTCCTTCTCCAGATCATTTTACAGATGAGGAAACTGAAGAAAACAGGATGAAGTGACTTCACCAGGGTCTCACAACTAGTAGGTATTGGAGGCCACATTTGAACTCAGATCTTCCTAACTCCAGGCCTGTCATTCTATCCACTGAACCACTTAGTTGCATAGGTATATGTATGTATATGTATATGTATATGTGCATGTATATGTGTATATACATAAACATATACAGGACTGGGCACATGATTTTACTCCGTGTAAGTGTGTGTGTGTATATGTATATATACACAATGTAAATACAATACATATACACACAAACTATAAGTGTATATATAGAATATATATAAACTATATATGTGTCCTCTATACTTGTGCCTATATTCAAAGTATATGTGCCTGTGTGTTATGCACATATTTGTGTGTGTATGCACATATACACATATATATAGAGAGTAAAATCATACATCTAGTCTTATATGTGTGTGTGTACATACATATGTGTTTGTTGAAGCTGACAAGAGCTCTGGGCTTGGGTCAGAAGACTTGAGTTCAAATCCTGGTTCAAATACTTCTTAGCTGTATGACTCAGGTAATCATCTAACTTCGATTTGCTCCAGTTCATTCATCTGTAAAATGGGGACAATAATAATACCCCCTTGACCAGATTGTTGTGAGGAACACATTATATCACATGCCCAATGCTTTGTAAACCTTAAAGCTCCATGTAAATGCTATTAATATTATTATTATATATTATAGTCTGAGGAACCTTGGATGGGAAAGCTCTCAGCTCTACCAGTACAGAATAGAATCTGCTCTTTTACCTGCCACCTGTGGTGTCAGAGTGCCTTGGGCACTGAGGGCTTCACTGATTTGTCCTGGGTCACAAGGCCAAAAGGTGTCACATGTGGGACTTAACACCTTCCTTCACACCTGGCTCTCTCTCCAAACCCTCTCCCTAATATCCAGTGTCCCCAAAGTCTTAGAGCAGTCCTTGTGATTTCATCTTTTAAAGCCTTCCTAAGACTTTTGGGACACCCAAACCTAATGTTTTAGAATGCTCCCGACACTTGGCATTATCTTATTTTTGATAAAGTAATCCCATGATCAGCCCCATTTTATGAATAAGGATTCAAAGAGGTTAAGCACTTTGTCGTTGGTCGCACAGCTAGTAAGTGTTAGGAGTGAGTTCCAAACCAAGGTTTTCTGGCATCAAATGTGCTTTTTGCTACAACAAGAGTACTTCTCCAAGTTTACCTCATTCATTTTGCTCTCGCATTTCTTTATCCCTTTACTATTCATGAAGATCTTTCTTCTCAAAAAGTGCAAGAAATCATTCCATTTTACAGATGAGAAAATTGAGGTTCAAAGTGCCTTTCCTACTGTTGCATAGCTAGTTAAGTGGTAAGGGGTGGGGTTCAAACTGAAGTCTCCTGATGCCAAATACAAGGCTTTCTTCGTTCCAAAGAGATCTTCTGTTCTGATGCTCACAGACTCATATCTGCTCCAAAGGCCAGTAGCTAACCGGCCACTACTCATAAAGCCTGAATTAATCACTCAGGGGGTACCTGCTGAGTGCCAAACACTGACTTCAGCACAGAGAATGTGCCTAGGACATTCAGAAAGAACAGGGGGAAGATGGCCTCTGTCCTGAAGGAATTGACAGTCTCAGATCACAGATTCACATGGATGGCAGGATAGAGAAATCCCACCTCCCACTCCTACTCCACTCAGCATGGGCTGGGTCATAGACCAGGGGCTGGGCCATTTCAGACTGATGGGATTTTGTGCCAGTAGGAAGATCTGTGAGGGAGAAGGCAGTCAGGGCAGGCTTCCTGCAAGACTAGAATCAAGGTGAGCTCCCCCTATCAAAATGTAGACCTGGGTTTCCCTAGGAGAGGCTCCATGCCAGGTGGGTGGAAAGCAACCTGTGTGGATGCTAAATAAAGGGGACATTAACACGCAGACCATCCAATTAAGCCTAAGTAATTAAAATTCATCTTCCTTCCTACCACACTGTATTAAAGTACAAACACTTAATTATATGCCTCTTACCTCACTGATTTGCATAAATGGGAAGAAACACTTAGCGGCCGCACCTCTAATTAGGGCTGATGTGTGCTCAGCAGCCTGTTAGAAGCTCTGGAGGGGATAAGGGGCGGGGCTGGGGAGATGGCCAGCTGATTCATGAGAAGCACCAAAGCCAGGCAGTCCTTTGCTCATCAGGCATGGTACCTGTTTGAGGAAAGCGCTGTCCTTTGTCCTTGGTACCTGGGTGAATATCGAGAGTGGAGACAATCCCTGACCTCAGGTAGCCCCTAAGCTGAGTGGGGAGTATATAGTCACTACACTTGGAAAGCCCTTAGTCTGATGTGGGAGACAGTCCCTGCCCTGAGAAAGTCTCCAGTGTGGTGGGGGAAAAGCAGTCCCTGCCCTCAGGAAGTTTCTAGTCTGATGGGGGAAACAGTTCCTGCCTTCAGGAAGCCCCCAGTCTGATGGGGAAACACAGTCCCTGACCCTAAAGACACCCCAATCTAATGGGAGAAACAGTCCCTGACCTTAGAGAGCCTTGAGTCTGATGGGGAAATATGATTCCTGTCCTCAGAAAGATCCCAGTCTAATGGGAGAAACACAGTCTCTAAACTCAAGGACCTCCAGTCTGATAGGAGATATACAGTCCTTGCTCTTGGGAGACTCTAGGCAAGTGGGGCTTCCTATTAGGAAGCCCTTAGTCTGATAAGAGAAACACAGTCCCTACTTCGATCCACAGAGGAATAGCACCTGACTTGCAAAAGTTTCCAGTCTGAAGACCAAGACACCATTCCTGCCCTTGGAGAGTTTGAAGTCTGATGTGGGAGATCATGAGACAAACTTTCATTAGGCAGCCCCCTAGACCCATTCATTTACTTGCCCTTGTTGACCTGATATTTTGTAAATACTGAAGATAGGGAGGGACAGGTGACCAGGACTAGACTTGGGATTTCCTTGGTAAGTACAAGGTGATGAAAAATAACGGTCTAATTGATTTGTCCCTAGGACTAAGTGGGTTGGGATGGAGAAGAGGGGGTCATAGGAGTGGGAGGGAGCAGAAAATCCAAGAAAGCATGGGTGTCATTTAGGTAAGACATGGCTAGAGAGACAGAGGGAGCTGGTTGAGTTACCCATGGAGGCTCAGAAAGCCAGTGGTGGTGTCAGACACTAAACCCAGAAGTCCTGGATCCTGGCTCCTCTACATCACCACTAGGAACAGGACTGGAGTCTTCAAGGAAGAGCTGGATAGAAACTTGTAGAGGATGTTCTTAGAGCAGTGGTGTCCAATTCAAACATAACTGAGGGAGCCACTAATATTCCCTGCCAGACACATACTGACCTAATTTTTAAGATGCAACATCATCTGTGTTTTATTGTATTTTTATTTATTTTTAAACATTTTCCAATTATATTTTAATCTGGTCCCAGACAGTGGTTGGAGCCTTGACACATCATTGTAGAGGGCATATTCAGTCAAATACAGAGGGGACTAGAGTGTCTTTGGGAGCCCTTCTGTCTCCCAGATTCTGTGACTCTTGTAGGATCATGGACTTGAAGCCAGAAAGGACCTTAGAACCTAAGCTTCCTCATTTTATAGGAGAAAAAACTGAAACCAGGGGAACTTAATTGTTGCACAGTTGCTAAGTAAAGAAGGCAAGATTTGAACCCAGGCCTTCTGTCCATTGAATCTATTGGTTGTCTTTCCACTGTAAAACAATGATTCAGAGAGGGAATAGGAGAGAGAGCTGGACACGAAGTCAGAAAGACCCAGGTTCAAATCTCACACCTCAACACTTACAAGCTGTGTGACCCTGGTCAATTTACTTAACATTTTTGAGTCTCGGTTTATACATCCGTAAAATGAATACCTAGATGGTGCAGTGGGTAGAGTGCCAGGTCTGGAATCAGAAAGACTCTTCTTCCTGAGTTCAAATATGGCCTCAGACACTTACTAGCTGTGTGACCCTGGGCATGTCACTTAACCCTGTTTGCCTCAGTTTCCTTGTCTATAAAATGAGCTGGAGAACCACTGTAGTATCTCCGCCAAGAAAATTCCAAATGGGGTAACAAAGAATTGGATACAACTGAAAACGACTGAACGTAAATGAATGAGGTTGAGCTCAATATCTTGTAAGGCCCTTTTCAGTGTTAAGTCTTGGATCCTATATAGGGATACTGGGAGAGGAATTGGGGAAGCATGACTCTGAGGGCCCCCCTCCCCTTCTCTCCAACCCAAACATACGAAACAAAGCCAGCTCACTAAAGAAAAGGACACTGTCTGCAGCCACAGAACAGCCCCTGGTGAGGGCTGTAGGGGACCCCTAGGACTGGGCAGTATGGGTAGAATCCAGTGTCCCCTTCTTGTTCCTTCCTTGGAGAGCCTGGCCTCTTCCCACCCCCACCCGTTCTCATTTCATTATCCTCTTATGCTGCAGCAGCAAAATTGAGTCATGACTCCATTTAGGGCCCATGTTGAGAGCCGGCTCCCCATTAATCAACCTGGACCAGGCTCTCCCTCCCACCAGCACCAAGGGCTGCCCTTGGCCTCTCTGCCTGGAAGGCCTGGCCCTGAAGTCCATTAACCAACAATCCCCCTGGCAAAGACCCCAGAGTTCCTGTCCTGGAAGCTAAACAGTCCATGTTTCCTTCCTTGTTGCTTTCAGCTGAGACTGGGCAGGGTTTTTCTTCTAGACTAGGTTGTGCTCTGGGCTTGGCTTGAATGCAGATTTACCAGAAGTATAATGTCTCGTGACAGGGAAATGAAAATGACCAAATTGGATTTAAACTGTGGATCCTCTGCTTTTTCCACACTACACTGCTACCATTGTTAAATTTTCCCCTTCCTTCTTCTTTTCCTCTCCTGTTTCACAATTCTCTTAGCCACTGGCCTTTCCCTCACTCCTGACCCCCGACCTGGCACTTCTAAGGCCCAGCTCACGGTTGAGGATGCCCTTCTTCCAAAGCCAGTCTATTGGCTTTGTTGGTGAGAGTTGGTCATCAATCCTGGTGTCTTGAGCTAGAGGCAGAAGATAGATCCCAAGGTCTGTTGTTGTTTTGTTGTTGTGAGTCATTTCAGTCATGTCCAACTCTTTGACCCCATTCAGTGTTTTCTTGGCAGAGATCCTAGAGTGGTTTACCTTTTCCTTCTCTAGCTCACTTTACAGATGAGGAATTGAGGCAAACAGGGTAAAGTGACTTGCCCAGGATCACACAGTTAGTCAGAGTCTGAGGCCAGATTTCAACTCATAAACATGAGCCCAGGCCTCTATGCACTATGGTGCCACCTAGCTGTGCCCAAGGTTTAGAAGACCTGTATATTATATAGCAGTCCTCTGCTCAAAAACTTTCCATGGCTTCCTATTGTCCACAAAACTCCTCAGTCTGGCATTCCAGACTCTCTCTAGTATGATTCCCAATCTGACCTTCTGGTAGCATCTCTTACTACAACTCCTTCACATACCCTACATTTTAGGCAAGTTGGACTATTTCCTATTCCCTGAACACAGCCCATGCTTTCCTTCCTCCATCTCCTTGCTCATGACACTCCCTCCTCCTTGTATATCACCACTGCTCAGCTGTCTCCCTAATTTCCCCTGGCCAGCTCTTCCTCTCAGCATCTCATCTATTCTTCAAAGGCCATCCTTGCATTTGAGGAATATTTACTTCAATGTCATCGTTCTCTTGAAGACCCCCATATCCTACATGAGATTAGCACAGTGCTTACACATTAAAGGCATTGCATGCTAAGGACTTAGCAAATGTTTTTCCAATCATTCTTTCCTTCCTTCCTTCATTCATGAGGTCTCTCTTGATATCCCAATTGCTCATGGCTCTCCTTCCAAGTTACACTGTATTCATTTTGCATACATTGATTTCACATATACTTAAATGTGGATGTGTTGTATTCTCCCCAAGAATGCGAGGTCCTTGAGGGCAGGGACTGTACCATCTGTCTTTTTATCACCTACAGCTAGCACAGTGCCTGGCACATAGTAAATAAATGCTTGTTGCTCTATATCATTGGAGGGGATGCGCGCATTGATGAGATCACAGCATCACCAGGATATTTTGGAGATTGAAGGATGTGTGATTTCAAAGGTATGGACATTCTGTCTGCACAGTGTGAGAGCCCCTCACATCTTGCCAATAGTTTCATGATTTTCTGTATCCAAAAAATAAAATCCATCACCTTGAGCCAAGCATCTGTAATGAACTTTTCCTTGCCTTAGACAGGCCAGTTCTGGGATGACAGGCATATAGTCCTGTGGTTAAGTCCATCCTTGAAGCCTTTCCAGCTAGAAAGGGCCTGCCAGAGCTAGCGTTCCCCTGAGAAACCAGAGAAAGTCTGGTCTTCACCAAGACAAGGTATCCAAGGACAATCCTAGATTTAAAGCAGGAAAAGACCTCAGAGGCCATCTCATACAATCCCATCTTTTTATAGATAAGCAAACTGTGGCCCAAGTGACTTTCCCAGGGTCACACAGGCAGCAAATGTCAGATGTGGGATCTGAACCCAAATCTTCCAACTCCATGGTCAGTGCTCTTTCCATTGTGCCACACTGCTTCCCTGGAGGATTGATACCCTCATCATAATTGTTAGATGGCTGAAAGACATAGAATGCAACCTTTCTTAGTGGAGGTTTAAAGAATTCCCCAAATCATCCCTCCTCCCCTGTTCTCCTTGGGAAGAACCAACCAAAGCCTCTCATCTCCATCACCCTCTTCTACCCAATCAGCCATGAGTGCTAAGCCAATAATCATAATAGCTAATATCTATAGAGCCTAGCTTACTATGTGCCAGGCACTGTGCTAAGTACTTCTAATTCTCTCATTTGATCCTCCCAGCAACACTTCGAGGAAGGTGCTATTATTATCTACATTGATAGATGAGGAAACTGAGGCAAACAAAAGTCAAGTGACTTACCAAGAGCCACACACCTGGCAAGCATCTGAGGTCAGATTTGAACTTGGGTCTTTCCAACTCCAGGCCAGGTACTCTAACCACTGAACCACCTAACTGCTTAAATGACCAGACCAGCCTCTTCCTGTTCAGGATGAGAAGCTGGCTTCTAAGAGAAGTTTGAGAATACAGCCCATCCCACTTATCAAGATTAGCTCCCAGCCAGTGTAATTATTTAAGCAAGTTACCAGGCCAGCAGCACATCATAATTATATATTATATGTATTAATATTTCACCTTTACCCAGCACCTCATATCTGGGGATGTCAAAACACTTTACCAACATTAATCAATTAAGCTCCTAGCCTTCTTGGCTCAAGCTATTAGTGTCTGTTTACCCACTGAGATGGAGCTGGAAGGGTGGGGCCAAGGTCACTGGAGAGGCTCTTGGGAGAAGATGTCTGGGCATCCTCGATCAGGCACCAACTCTAAAAGGCTCCATTTCACTCAGTCTTTCCTCTGATTCAGCTCCTGGCTGGACCCACTAAGCCACCTAGTCAGAGGCTCTTGGCACTCAGGGATTGGTGTTTTCTTCTCAAGACTCTGGGGATGGGTCCTGTCTTATGTCTTCTATCTCTACACCCAGGCTTCTCAGCCAGCTGCCCCCGTATTTCCCTTCAAAACCCCGTCATCCTCAGGTCCCAGTTTCTCTCTCAAAGTAGGGGGTCAGTTTCATTGTTCTCATTCTGGGGATAGAGGAAGGTAATTTGAGAATGAGAAAACCTGGGTTCTTCTCTCCTCTTGCTTTTTCACTATCTCTCATTCTCTTTTGCTATCCCCTTCTTCTCTACTAACTTTGCCCCTTTTGCCTCCTTGTCCTCTATTTAATCTCCTTGAGGGCAGGGAATGTTTTATTATTGACTAGTGCCTGGCACTAGTAGTTGCTTGTGGGTTGATTGCTTTCTTCTCTTTCTTTCCATCCACTCTTTTCTCCCTTTCTCTTCTCTCTCTTTTTCCTCTGCATTCCTTCTCTCCCCTCTCCTCACTTTCCCTGCCTTCCTCCTTTTTGTCCACTCCTTTCTTTCATCTGCTTTCCTCTCTCTCTTCTTCTTTATCCTTTCTTAAAAGAAAAAAGATGTGCTTTATACCTACAGTACTCTGGGATCCAATGAGGTCACAGAGAAAGGGAGAAAAAGCAGGTATTTGGGAGGGGGATTTACAAATTTCTCTTTCTGCCTCAGCACTCTAAGCATGACAGCTCCAGATGTGACTAACTCGTCTGGGCTATGACCCTCAGAGCCCTATTTCCAGTTTCCCTAGCAGCTGGCACCTGGGAGAGAGCCTTCTCTCCCTCCCAGCCATAACGTCTTTGGTATAAAGTTTATGGTCTTCAATAAGAATTCATTGAGAATGGTAATACAACCTGGAGTGTAAGAACCAGAAGGACCTTCAGAATACAGAATGCCAATGCTGAGAGGGGACTTAGAACCCAGGATGTCAGAGCTGGGAGGGGCCTTAGAACACAGAATGTCAGAGCTGGGAGGGGGCTTAGAACACAGGATGTCAGAGCTGGGAGGGGCCTTAGAACACAGTATTTCAGAGCTGGGAGGGGCCTTAGAACACAGAATGTCAGAGGTTAGAGGGTCCTTAGGACACAGGATGTCAGAGCTGGGAGGGGGCTTAGAACAGGATTTCAGAGCTGGAAGGGGCCTTAGAACATAAGATGTCAGAGCTGGGAGGGGCATTAGAACACAGGATGTCAGAGCTGGGAAGGGGCTTTAGAACACAGGATGTCAGAGCTGGGAGAGGGCCTTAGAACACAGGATGTCAGAGCTGGGAGGGGCCTTAGAACAGAGGAGGTCAGAGCTGGAAGGGGCCTTAGAACACAGGATGTCAGAGCTGGGAGGGCCCTTAGAACACAGAATGTCAGAGCTGGGAGGGCCCTTAGAACACAGAATGTCAGAGCTGGGAGGGGCCTTAGAACGTGGAATGTCAGAGCTGGGAGGGTCCTTAGAACCCAGGATGTTAGAGCTGAGAGGGGCATTAGAACACAAGATGTCAGAGCTGGGAGAGGCCTTGGAATACACAATGTCAGAGGTAGGAGGAACATTGGAACATTGACATCATAAAAGACCTTAGAGAATATCTGGAGTCCAAGCACTCCTTTTAAAAATGAGGGAAATAAGGGCCAGGAGAAGGAAAATGGTTCCTCCAAGGTCCTAAAGTTAGTCTCTCCCATCTTGGGGAGGGCTCAGAGAAGAGGGCCTGGGGAAGGAAAAGCCAAGTGGTAGATTCAGAGGGACTCAAATATATTAAGGGTATTTTCCTTCAGTAGCCATGGTCACTTGGTAGAAAGCAGTCACTCCAAGTTCATGGAACATGGGTCAGAGAATGGAAGTGGTCACCATGAAATGTAAGTTGATGGTGGCACTGATGGGTGGTAGAAGGGAGACAAGATTCCAGGAGCTCCAGGAATAAGGATAGAGGGCACAGGTCAGAAGAGAAGGGCGCTGAGGACCCCCTTTCCTTCACTTTGCCCCACGTGTTTATCCCACGAGATGATGCTGACTTGGTTCTGCTCTAGCCAGTATATTTTGTACCATGGTTGGGTAGAATAAGCCCTCAAGCTGGTGTCCTAAGACCTAGTATTGAGTCTCCAACTCTAGCACTTCCTAGCTATGTAACCTTGGACAAGTTGCTTGGCCTCTCTTGATACCAATTTCCTCATCTATAAAATGAGAGGCTTCTACGAGAGCAATCCATAAATGAGCAAGCATTTATTAAGTGCCTCCTGTATGCCAAGTACTAAATATTAGGCCCTGAGAATGCAAAGTCAAAAATAAAACATTCCCATTCCTCAAAGAGTTTCATTCAATCAGGAAATACAATATGTATGTCAAGGAATAAGACAAATACAAACACATACAAGTAAATACAAATCACATACTTTTGCATACATAATATATATATTTATGTATATATATATATATCTTTATCCCTAGATAAATATAGATAGATAGATAGATAGATAGATAGATAGATAGATAGATAGATAGATAGATAGATAGATCTAGTAAACAGGGACAGGGCAGGGACTAGACCTGAGATTCTGTGCATATAGGAATCTCCTAACAACCTTTTCTGTAACTGACAGTCTTTGCTGTACAGAGCCCTGAGAGATAAAAGTAAATACCAAGGAATTAGAAAGGCTGGAATTATTAGCAGTTGGGAGGGGTCAGATGGCCTCTAAAATTCCCTCTAGCTCTGGAATTCTGTGGTTCTGAACCATTTCACTGCTCTTAGAGCCTTGGTCTTTTCATCAGGAAAATGGAAACAACCACCTCTGCCCTGCTTCCCTCCTAGGATCTTCCAGGGTCAAAGAGTGAAAAGCTCTCTGGATCAGGAAGGATGATGCTTCTCAAGAGATTCATCCCTGGGTGGATCCTGGCTGCCTCAGATCCCCCATCTCTCCCTCCCTTCTCCAAGGACAGGAGTGTTGATGCTGGCCTTTACTAAGCCCATTACCAGGGAGTGTAGACAAGAGCAAACAAACAACTCCTGAGCAGACAGAACCATCTATAACAGTTACACAGTGAGGGCAGGTGCTGAAATAATGTTGCTGACGTCTTCATCGCTCTCCAACCCTCCCCATCATTGGCAGGCTTGTTCCAGCCCAGCAGAGCACAAGATGAGAAAATGCACTTTCTCTTTTGTCTGGATGGTGCTTTTAGCATATAGCACCTGAGAGAGCTGGCAGGGTGTGGCTCAGGCACTGACCCTGTTCTTGTAGATGGTTCTGGGACATGTAGATCTCCAAGACTGGGGAAGAACCAAATCCTGGGATTATTTTTGAGAGGTTAACTCACCCATCCTCCTGTCTTTGGGCAGGTGGATCTCAAAGCCATAGACAATGGAGAGTTGTCTGTTGTTTTCTCCATGACCAAAGCAGTTCAGGGGAGAAGTAGCTGGGCAAGTGTATGAAGAGCAAGCCTTGGAGCCAGGCAACTCTGGGTTCAAATTCTACACCTGGCATTTCTGGCTGTTGTCACCCTGGCCAAATTCCCTAATGCCCAAGTGTTCCAGGCAGCTCTCTAAGAGAGCCCTATCCCTGACACATATTGGCTGTGGTGCTCTGGGTAAATTAACTGACTCCTCAGTGTTCTATTTCAGTGGTGAAAAACTCAAACAGAAACAGAACCCTGACCCCAACCTCTACATTAGGATCCCTCCTGGCTGCATATTGACTCAGAAAACCACATATTAGCATTATCTATGTTCTGTTGTATTTTATTTATTTTGTGAAATATTTCCCAATTACATTAGAATCTGGTTCCAGCTGGTGTTTGATACCTGTGTTCTAGGCAATTGTCTTGGCTATAAAATGGCATAGCTGCATTGGTAGAGGTTTCTGGAGTTCCCTACCCTTCAAAGCAGGGAATGTGGAGGAGAGGTTAGAAAGGACGCAAATGTTCTGCTACAGCTTGGGGAGGGGCATTGAGAGGTTAAGTAACTGACCCAGGAAGTATAGAACCAATATCAAAGGTACCATCTGCTGCGGAGAGTCTTCCCAGACCACCCCAAGCCATGGGAATCTAGCTCTTCTCAAGCTTCTGGTTACACTTCCAGTCACCATGAAATTTAGCATTTATGTATTGTCTCCTTGTCTCAGCTGTGTTCCTCTCCTAAGCTATAACGTATGAAAGGTGATTTATTATTAATAATAATAATATTAACTCATTTCTCTTATACTTTACGGTTTGGAAATCACTTTCATCCCATCTATCCTAGGTGGCTAGTAGTGTAAATACTATTGTCCCCATTTTACAGATGAATAAACTGAGGCTTAGAGAAGGGAAGTTAAGTTTCCTAAGGTCTCACTGTCAATTACAGAAAAGGTGGTAGCCTGAATCGTTGTTTGGAGATTGTTATATCCACAAAATCTCAAGTCTAGTCCCTGCCCTGCTTACTAGATCTACTATCTATCTATCTATCTATCTATCTATCTATCTATCTATCTATCTATCTATCCCTCTATTTATCTCTATCTGCTCTATGATCTCCTAGGTCCCCTCCAGATCTTACAGTAGGATATTCTGCTTTCCTGCACAAAGATGGAAGGGGATAAATATTTATATAGCACCTACTATGTGCTAAGCTCTTTCTATAAATATTATCTCATTTGATCCTCACAACACCTCTGTGAGGTAGATGTTATCATCTCCATTTTACATCTGAGCAAACTGAGGCAAACAGAGGTTAGGTGACTTGCCTAGAGTTACACGGATTCTAAGTGGCTGAGGTCAAATTTGAACTCAGGTCTTCCTGATTCCAGACCCAGCACTCTACCTACACCAGCAGTTGCATACTTAGGGAGCAAATCACATCCCCTCTCTGGGCCTCAGTTTACCTTCCAGTAAAAATGAGAAGTTTTGGCTAGATGGAGCTCCCAAACCCTGTGATTCCCTTCACTGAGAGCTGCCTTCTAACAATTTCTCCTCCAAAGTGGCTTTGCACAGTGTGTAGTTGTGCTCTGTGGAGCAGGAACAGCAGAAGCTGACTATTAAACAGGCCGGTCACTGACTGTTATATGGCAGCATTCTCCACGGCACTGTGAGCACTGGGAAGTTGCCGGGACAGGCTGTCTGCAGTGCCATCACCTTACTCAAAGGGAAGCGACTCATCCAAGGTCACCTGCTGAGGCAGGGTCGGGAAAAGGATGCAGGATTTGGAGACAGAAGATTTGAGTTTAAATACCACATCAGCAACTTCAGATGCCTATGTGACCCTGGGCAGTCATAACCTCTGGGGATCTCCCTCTTCTCTTCTGTAAAGAGACTGGAAGATCTCTAAGGTCACTTTCCAGCTCTATTCAATCAACTCTCTATTACTTCCAGGATTAAATATAAAATCCTCTGTTTGGCTTTTAAAGCCCTTCACCATGGAGACCCTTCCTATCTTTTCAATATCCATAGTCTTTGCTACTTTCCATGTACTTTATGATCCAGTGACACTGGTCTCCTTGCCGTTCCTCAAAATCAGGACATGCCACCTCCCACCTTTGTGCATTTTCTCTGGCTGTCCCCCATGCTCATAATTCCATTCCTCCTCATTTCTGCCTGTTTGCTTCCCAGGAATCCTTCGAGACTCAGCTAAAATCCCACCTTCTGCAAGAAGCCTTTCCTGATGCCCCCTATGCTAGTGTCTTCCCTCTATTGATTATTTCCAATTTATCTTGTCTACATCTTGCTTGTACCTAGTTGTTTGCATGTTGTCTCTCCCAATAGACTGAGAACTCCATAGCAAGGACTATTTTCACCTTTCTTTACATCTATGTCTGTCTGTCTGTCTGTCTGCCTATCTATCTATCTATCTATCTATCTATCTATCTATCTATCTATCTATCTATCTATCCTTGGCATACAGTAGGTGATTAATAAATATGCAACTAAATCCTCCAATGTTGAGGCTCCCAGTCTTTAAAACTCTATTACCCACATTCAATGGCCTCTTTGCAAACCAAATGGAATGACTGGTCCCTCTCAATAAAGGGGATAGGATAAGGAGAATATTGCAAAGAACTACACACAACACTGGCCAGGTCTCACCTTGAGAATAAAAGAAGAGAATTAAAGAAGGCTGAAAACAGAAAAGTACTCTTGTTTTGGTCTAGACCTGTGTTTTCATTAATGGAGAGCAAGAAGCCTTAACCTTTGGGGGGTCCTGGACCCCTTTGGAAGTCTGGAGAAGTCTATGGAGCCTTTCTTAGAAGAATATTTTTAAATGCATACAATAAAATGCATAGGATTAGAAAGGATACTAATTATATTGAAAATATAATTGTTGGCATATTTTTTCCCATCCAAGTTCAAGGACTCCTTGAAATCTCTTCATGGATCCCCCTTTGGAGGCATGAACTCCTGGTGTAGGGAGCTCTGTGAGAAAATTGTCTCCTAGTGCAGACTGGCACCTCTTCTTCTGAGGTACGTTGAGAGGCACTCTTGAGGTACTGAGATGTTAAATGACTTGCCTGTGCTTACACAGTCATTAGGTGTCAAAAGAAAGGACCTTAGAGCATAGAATATTAAAAACGCAGACTGCTAAAATAAAAAAAAAGAAGTTAGAATACAGAATTTCAGAAGTGGGAGGGACATTAGAACATAAAATTTCAGAACTAGAAGGAACCTTGGAACATGGGGTATTGGAGATAGAAGGGACATAGAAAAAAATAATTTTGAAATACAATATCTCTGAGCTAGAAGGCACCTTGGTGGTGTTCACACATGGTTTACACACATGGAAATCTAGTTCCAAAAGAAGTGAATCAGTTTGCTAATGCCACACAGTTGGTTGGGGCAGAGCCAGGATGGGAATCTTGACTCCAGCTCTGGTGCTTTCTCCAGCACACTACATTTGTTGTTCTTGTCATTCAGTCATTTCTAACTTCATGAACCCATTTGGGTGGTGGTGTTTTTTTTGACAAACTTACTAGAGTGCCTTGTCATTTCCTTCTCCAGCTTATTTTACAGATGATGAAACTGAGGCAAACAAGGTTAAGTGACTTTCCTAGGGTAATGCAGCTAGTAAGTGTCTGAGTATCTGTCAGGAAGACCAGAGTTCAAATCTGGCCTCAGACTTAGACTACACTCCCTTGCCTATAATTCTTTTAGGTGAGGCTAAACTCAGTCAGAGGCAGAAGAATAGACCAACTGATGCCTCAAACTCCTTTCCAGTTCAGGACTGTATTAGTGGACAGCTCCACCCCTCCCCTGTGGAGAAACAACATGTAGACCTGCCCAGCCTTTGGTCCTCCAACTAATAAGTTCCTCTGCAAATTATGTACTAGCTACATTAGCTGCATTGATAAGCTTACATGATGTATTATACTTTATTAGCCAGTACCTGTCCCTCTATTTGGACTTCCAAAGCATTTCTATAAATTACAGCTAGGATATTTATTGTGTCTCTGCTGAGCTGACACGGGTATGTTTAGCAGCATTTCCCCAGCTGCTGTAAAGTTTAATTCCTCGTTAAAGGCTCATTGGACTCTCTCCCTTGAAAACACCAGCATTCTCCAATGCAGAGAGGACTGTCTGTTCTGGGGTGCAGAGGGTCGGACATCTTCTAACAACCTGGAGCAGCCTACGTGGGAAGAAGGGAACAGAGGCTAGTGGTGGTGAAAGGGAGGATAGTCTGGGTTTTATGCTCTAGTTTTCACATGGCTGGTTTTGCCATTAACTTTGAATGCCTTTGTGTGCCTATAAAGTTCCCAGCAGTGGTTTATGGGAGAGGTTGGTCTCTGAGCTATTGGTGGCATCCGCCATGTTATAGGCGGCTCTCGATTATTCAGCACTGGAGTGAGACTCTGAAGAAAAAGCCTTTTGACCAACCGTGAATTGCCAACTGCCTGGCTTTGTGCCATTGGGGAAGTCAAATCACTTTACCTCCAGAATGATTGGTTTGTTCACTTGTAAAAGTGGGATAATCATTATTGAACTATCTCTTTCATGGGATCATGGTGAGAAAAAGGTCATAGACACATTAATAGTTACTACTCACTATCTCTATGGACTTGGGCAAATCGCTTACCCTCTCTGGGCCTCAGTTTCCTCATCAGTAAAATGAGAAAGTCTGACTAAATGGCCTTTGAGGTCTCTTTGAACTCTAAATCTATGATCCTATGATACTTGGTGAGCTGTGATCATCATTATTATTATCATCGCCATGCCAAAATCTCCAAAGATTTAAAGTGGCTGGTCATCCAAAGGGCCAACAGTCAGTATGATGGGTGCGATTAGGCTGCCAAAGGTTAACAACAAAACAAAAGTGGAGTCAAAGATATCATCAGAGAAATTGAATAGATGACCAATGAGTAGCCTATGTGATCTTCCGTAATGCACTCAATGTTAAGAATTTCAGAGGAAGCCCTCTCCCCACTCCAGTAGTGGGTAGGTCACTAAGCATGTATTAAGCCAGGCACTGTGTTAAGTGCTAGGGACAGAAAGGTAAAGAATAGAACCCATTCTCAAGGAATCTAGTAGGGGTTCCAAGAAGCAAACCGCTATATACAAACAAGACATATACAGGCTAATTAGGAAGTGATCAACTGAGGGAAGGCTTCCTGTGGAAATGGGATTTTAGCTGGGAAATGAAGGAAGCCAAGGTAGCCAAGAGGCAGAGGTGAGGCGAGAGAGCATTCCAGGCATAGGGGAATGGCCAGAGAAAATGACCATAGCTGAGAGAGTCTTTTTGGAGAACAGCGATGAGGCCTGTGTTAATAAACGGCAGAGTGCATGGGTGTGAGTAAAGTGTAAGAAGACTGGAAAGAGGGTGGGGATGAGCAGAGCTCCTATGGGAGATGATAGGAAGAAAGTCATGGACAAAATGAGAAAGGGTGGATGGGTTGCAATCAGAACTAGTGGAGGGGGGGGCGGAGCCAAGATGGCGACTGGAAAGCAGTAACTGGCGTGAGCTCCCCACCAAGTCCCTCCAAAAACCTATGAAAAAATGGCTCTGAACCAATTCTAGAACTACAGAACC
>CM053622.1:777460185-777490685 GCA_028646595.1 Phalanger gymnotis
CTTCCTTCCTTCCTTCCTTCCTTCCTTCCTTCCTTCCTTCCTTCCTTCCTTCCTTCCATTTCTTTCTTCTCTCCTTCTAGCAGCTAGGTGGCATAATAGATAGTGTTCTAAGACTGGAATCAAGGAGACCTAAATTCAAATCTGACACCAGTTATTTCCTAGCTGTGTGACCATAGGCGATTCACTTCATCTCTGTCTGCCTTACTTTCCTCAGTCGCAAAATGGGGATAATACTAGCACCTACCTGGCAGGGTTGTTGTGAGCATCAAATGAGATATTTATAAAACTCTCAGCATAGCACCTGGTACATAGCCCTGCACTCTATTTGTCATGTCACTGTCTCATAAAAAGATCCTTCTCACCCTGAAACACCCTTTCAGCCCTGCAGCCACCTTCTCCCATTGGTGAAGTCCTCTGGGAGCCTTCCTATTGAGGTAGGGCTTGCCATCCTGCATTCTCCCAACTATGCTTTTGACTCCGAATTTTGCCCCCATCTCATCTTGTGGGGGCCTTCTATCTATCCCAGCCCCTATCCTTTTTATACATTCTCTTCTCCCATTAGAATGGAGGCTCCTTGAAGGTAGAGACTATTTTTCTTTCTACTTCTCTCTGTATCTTCATTGCTTAATGCAGTGCCTGCCATATGATAATCGCCTAATAAATGCTTGTCGAGTGGGTTCCAGAACCAGCTCCATCATGCGAATGATTGCCACCTTGCTTCCTGTCTTCGTTTCCCTATCTGTCAAATGCAGAAAAAGTCACCTGCCTGACTAATCTTGCTGGGATTTTGTCAGTATCACAAGAGACAATGTCTCCAGAAAGCACTTTGGAACAATACAGAGCGTTCTATGCGTGTACTATGAGGGATTACTATTTTGTTAGTATTAAGATAAGGATCTCAAAGCTCCCTGATCCAGCAGCCCCAGAACCCCGGGCTCCTTGCTGAGTTGGCTGCTGACTCTATTCATCTCTTCTCAGGCACCTCCATGTCAGTTGTCTGTGCCCCCTGGCTCTGATCCTTCCCAATTACCCTCAGTTCTCCTGTCTGGGAGCAGAGCAACACTTCCCTGAAGCCACCCAGGCTAGGCTTGTTTATAAATAAATATTACGGAGAGATGCCAGCAAGAACCCTGAATAGAGAACCAGACAGCCTGGGTTGGAATGCCATTTACTTCTTCTGACCGTGTGACCTTGGGCTAATCACTTCCCCCACAGGCCTTCAGCTTCCTCCTCTGTAAATTGAAGGGGGTGGTCTAAGTGATTTAAGAGGTCCCTTCCTAGCTCTAGCTACAGAGTTCTATTTTTAAAAAATTATTTGATTGATGCATTTCTTAAACATGAACAAAAATTTCCCCAGTATCTCTCTTCTTCCTCCCAGAGAACCACACCATATAACAAATAATATTTTTAAAGATGAAAAAAAGAAAAGAACAAATAGAAAAAGAAGAGAAAAAAACCCAGTAAAATGAATCAATACATTAAATCGGAAAATGTGTGTAATGAACCACACTCTACAAAGTGGTAGGGTGGGGATGTCTTCTCCCATCACTTTTCAGAGCAGTTCTTCACCTGAGGGCTGTGAACTTTAAAAAAATTTTGAAAACTGTCTCTCAATATAAATTTGTTTCCTTTGTAATCCTATGCATTTTATTTTATGCATTTAAAAATGTGATTCTGAGAAGAGGTCCAAGGATTTTACTGGACAACTGTCAAAAGGATCAGTGACTCAAATAATTTTAGAACCCCCAGATTAGAGCTGGAAAGGACCTTCTGGTCCAAGCTCTTCATTTTGCAGATGGGGAAACTGAGGCCCAGGGAGGTTCATAGGATTATACACTATTCCTTCTGTCCTATTAAGGTATTCCCTCCAAGAATGTTCTCTAGGCAAGGCCCCACCCCAAAAAGGTGGTGTACATAGGTGATGGATGCCCTGGAACTTAGGCTGAGGCAGAGAAATATTGCTCTTTCAGGAGGGTGGCCAGCCTCTGGCCCCCGACTAGCATTTTCAGCTCCTGTCCAGGAGAGGAAGGGTGTGCAGAGGGGGTGATATTCAATTGGGGCTGTGCCAGGTCTCAAATGGGCACCAGTCCAAAGGACAAGACCCAAGGGGAGACAGTAACTACCTCCCCCTCTCAATTACTCTGCCGTATCCTCCTGATTCCCACTTCTAAGCTCAGTGGAAGGCTAGGAGAAGAATAAAGGGGAGAGGAGAGAGGAGACTGGAAGGGTAAAAAGAATTACCTCCATTTCTAGTGACTTAAGGTTTTACAGGGTGCTTTCCTAAGAGCCACCTCGTGAGATAGAGAATGGCTAATGTTGTCATCTTCCTTTTAGAGCTGAGAGAATTGAGGCTTTGAGAGCCACAGAATCACAGACTTGGGGATGCTGGCAGCTGCCTAATTCGGCCCATACCTGAAGGGAATCCTCATTATAATATTTATACCCAATAAATAGCTTAAAACTGGCCTGTGGCATTCATTGCAAGCCCAGGCTTTCTGTCCCTAAATCCAGAGTCCTTTCCATGTACCACTTGGATTATATTACTCTATTATGTTCTCAGTAATAATAGCTACCATTTATATAGAACTTTAAGGTTTACAAAGCACTTTACATACTCTATTTCAATTTCCTTGGCTCGTATCAACTCTGGGAGGTAGGTACTATTATTATCTTCATTTTTAAAGGTAAGGAAACTGAGGCAGACAGAGATTCAGTGCCTTGCCCAGGGTCACACAGCTAGTTGGTGTCTGAAGTAGGATCTGAACTCAGGTCTTCTTCACTCCAGGTCTGGTACTCTAACCACTCTACTACCCTTGACCTAAAGCTCCCCCTGATTCCATTCCCAGGAGTGATCCATCCAGTTGCCCCATCCAGATACTGTGATTAAGGAGAGAATAATAACTGTCCTTGATTAAGCCAATTTAAAGTTTTCAAAAGCACTTTATTTTATGCTTTCCTGAGTCTCACGACAACCTTGCAAGGGTAGCAATAAATAAGAGGTTGTATTTTCCTTGTAAAAGGTTTGCAAAGCACTTTATATATATTATCTCACTGGATTGTCCCAACAGCCCTATGAGGTAGGAGCCGTTATCATCCCCATTTCACAGATGAGGAAACTGGGGTTCAGAGAAGTAAGGAGTGAAGGGATTTGTCCCTAGCCACAAAGTTACCAGAATTTAGGGGCAAGATTTGAACCTAGGTTTGCCTGGCTTCCAGCCCACAAGCTCTTAACTAAACAATTCTGCAGCCCCAAAGGGCCTAAAGCATCTGGATAAGGGCCTTTCTCAAATGTTGAGATTACTAGATTTAGAATTGGAAGGGTCCTTTTAAGTATACTTCTTTGTTTAGAGGACTGAAGCAGGAGGAATTAAGGAAGACACAAGCCCATAGCCTTAAAGCAGAAAGGACCTTAGAATTCAATAGAGCTCACCGCTCTTATTTTACAGATGAGGAAACTGAGGCCAGGAGCAATGAAATTATTTGCTAGAGGTAATAAGGATATGAAGTGGCAGAGCTAGGATTGAACCTAGGTCTTCTGAATTCCCAGTTCACCCCTCCTACCTCGCTCTCCCTGCCCTGAAATCACCAAATCCTATTCCCAAATACTGACTTAGTGATGAATCAAGTCTTGATTCCCCAAACACTGAATTAGTGATGAGTTCAGGACTTGAACCCAGGACTCCTGGCTACAACCCCAGTGCTCTTTCTGCACTGCTCAATGCCTGAGTGTTGGTGGGTTGATCCAGATCGATCACTCATGGGCCTCTCTGCAGTACAGTAGAGGGTTCCTTTAGTGATCAGATTTGCCTTCTTCATCTCGATGGTCCAGGCTGACATTGTCCTGAATCCCCAGGGCACAGCCCCTACTGGACTCGAATGGGGGGGGGGGGAGTTGGGGAGGGGAGGCAGATTTTATAGGTGTAGACCAACAAATGGTCTACACCTATAAACCCATCCTGGGGTGAGGTTTTGCTCCAGGCAGTCACCCAAAGTGAACAATCGATCTGCAGATCGCTCAGGGTGCCCATCAACTTCTCCATCGATTCCAAAGGTGTTGGAGCAGGGAAGAATCCTTTGGTCAGGCCAGTTAAAAGTAGAATTGAGCAGGAGAAGCAATGAACAGCCCTTCAATCCTCCACTGCAGAGGACAAGCCAATAACTGTTTATTGAAAGGCACTGGCTGCCAATTCCCCGGCCCTGTGTACAGTCTGTGTGTAGCCTAATGTGTTTGCCTAAATGCTTATGTCTCTGATAAGAGGCCTGGGGAGAGGAGCTGATCCTGCCAGAGTAATTAAGCCTCAAACAGAGAGCAGGCCAGCCTAAGGCTAGACATTGAGAAGAACTGCCTGGTGGGAAGCGGGTGTTGGTTACGAGATGTTCTGCCTGGGGAAATCTTTATGGCTGTATCTACAGAGCCCCCTAACATCTGCTCCAGTCCATCCAGAATGTAGCAGCAAACCATTTGGTGAGAACAGCCCCAAATTCAACTTTTCCAGATGTTTGCTATCCTGGAAATAAAAGCAAAGCGTGTGTGTGTGTGTGTGTGTGTGTGTGTCTGTCTGTCTGTCTGTCTGTCTGTCTGTCTGTCTGTGTGTCTCTGTTGCTGAGAAGGAAGCAGTGAGAATGGTCTGGGAGATGGTCAGTTTCCTGTCTCTTGAGTCCCCATCTATTGACAGGGGCCTTGAACCAAGACAAAGATCTCCAGAGAGGCTACTCAGACCTAGAAGGTGGTCATCCGAAGGGAGTATAAAGGTCAAACCAGAATTTCCTAGACAAGACCTTCATGGGTTCCATTTTAACCCAAACCATAATTTAAATCACTTCATTCAATTGGATCCAATTTGATTCAATTCAATTGAATTCAACTGGGTTCAATTAAACTTAATTCCACAATGGTTTATTTATCACACAACACTCCTTGTTTTCAAGGAGCTTAGGGGAAAGAGAAAGAGAGCAAAACATCCATAATTAAGTAAATATGAAGTATATAGAAAGTAATTTGGGAGAAAGATCAGAAACGTCAGTGAGTGGGAATTAAGAAAGGCCTTTGTATCAAAGGGGACACCTGAGTTGAACTTTAGAGGTGGCTGGGAAGGGAAGGAAGGGGAGGAGAGGAAGGGAGTACATTCCTGGCATAGAGACTGCAACCAAGATGTCCTGTACCAGAACAGCAGACAGCCCAGTCAGGCCTGGAAAATAACGTGTAATAGGAAATGTCTCGCAAAGTGGAGCCAGATTCTGAAGGACTTTAAATGCTAACTAAGGGAGTTTGTATTTTATCCTGAAGGCCATGGGGAGCCACTAGAGTTTTCAGAGCAAAGGAACATGTTCAAACCTGTACTTTAGGAAGATTATTTTGCAAGAGATGCCTTGGAGGAAGAATCAACCAGGCTTGGTAACCAATTGGACATAGGGAGTTAGGGAGGGGACAGAAGAGGGGACAGGCCCAAATTCGGCCTCAAAGCCAAGTGATCAGAAGGATGGTGGTGCCCTCCACAGAAAAAGGAAAGGAAGGAGAAGAAAAATAGAAGGAGTTCCATTTCAGACATGTCGAGTTTAAGATGCTTATGAGATGTGCAAATGGCAGTGTCCGGCAGGCATTTGGTGATGCAAGGGCCAGAATGGAGACCTCTGAGTCATCTGCATAGGGAAGATAATAGAAGCCATGAAAACTAGTGAGATCACTGAGAAATAGAGAGAAGGGAGGACTCAGGCCAAAAGCAGAGTTAATGATAATCTCATCTATAATTTTAAAGTTCAAAAAGCCCATTACGTATAGGGTGTCCCAAAAGTCTATCACAGCATAAAACTGAACTGAAGACTTTTGGGGTACCTGGTGTATCATTCCATTCTCACTTCACAACTAGCATGCCCACTGTACCAATGAGGAAACTGGGGCTGAGGGCTTTTCAGTGACTTGCCCCAAGTGTCTCAGAGGGAATTTGAACCCAGGCCTTCCTGAATAAATCCAACACTATCCATCATTCTTCCTTAGAAGCCATCTAATCTCATCCCATCATTTCACAGGTAAGGAAATTGAGGCACAAAGAAATTAAGTGACTTTCCTGAGTCCACAGAGATAGTAAGTGTCAGAGGTGGGATTTGAACCCAGGCCTTCCTGACTCTGAATCCAGCATTCCTTCCTCTACGTCATGATTGCCTATCCTGGCCTTCATTTCCTCATCCACACAATGAGGATAAGCATGTCTGCATTACAGGTTGGATTCAAGGGATGCATCTTGCAAACCTTAAAGCATTAGATAAATGATATTTTAGCAATGGGGGAAGGGAAGAGAGCAAGCATGGATTAAGCACCTATTAGGTGCAAGGCACTGTGCTTTCTCGATACTGTCTGATTCTCACAACAACCCTGGGAGTAAACGCTATTGTTGTCGTTTGGTTGGTTTTCAGTTATGTCCAACTCCTTGTGACACCATTTGGTGTTTTCTTGACAACGATATTGGAGTGGTTTGCCATTTCCTCTGCCAGATCATTTTACAGATGATGAAACTGAGGCAACCAAGATTAAATGACGTGCCCATAGTTCACACAGCTAGAAAGTGTCTAAGGCCGGATTTGAACTCAGGTGTTCCTGACTCTAGACCTGAATGCTATTAGGATTATCTTTTTTTATAACAGAAGAAATTGAAACATACTAAATGACTTGTCCGGCTTTACATAGATAGAGTAGTACGGACCCTGGAAGGCATGTGAACTCTTCCTGAGAAGCCACAGGGCCCCTTTTTGGGGAGAGAGAGAGAAGAAGAGGTGGCTGAACCTGGGCCAGGGCATCGTTCTCCCCAGTGCTCCTTCTTCCCCACCCTTCCTAAACCGCCTTGATGGAGCCACTAATTTTAGCCAGCCACAAAGTCAGCCTAGGCTTTTAGAAAAGACTGATTTATGTTCTTCCTTAATTGCTTTAAAAAAAAAGCACTTCGCATCTAGAGAGAGTGAGTGAATATATATGCGTGCGTGAGTGTGTGTGTGTGTCTGTGTGTACGTATATATGTGTATATATATATATGTATATATATATATATATGTATAAGGTTACTATTTTAAAAGCCAAATTTTCCAAGGTCTGGCAAGATGGTATTAAGGTTTCCAATTCTTCCTGGCTAGTCTCCCTCCTGCCCTCTCCCCCTACGTAACACACCCAGCCACATACCATGTCTCTCTCTGAGCCTCAATATCTCTGCCACAGCCTCATGTAGGAGAAAAGAAAAGGAGGTGGTTTGGGGAGCTCCTGAAATGACAACTTGGCATTTTTCAAACAAGGCTACTGTGTAGTCTGCTAAAATCTCCTGCATTCAGCACTGACCACACCCCACCCCATTCCCCTCTGGCTGCTCAAGGCTGAGAAGATTATAGGGTCTGCTTTGGCCTATCAGGAGGTTCTCCCTGATCAGGATTTCTCATGGTGTTTCTGTGGAGGAGGGAGGAGTGATACACCAATCATGCCCCTTCTTAACTGGCCAGAAGGTCATAGAATGAATGGCTACAAGAGACCTTCAGGGTTCTCTAGAATAACCCTCTCACCTTCATAGAACCATGGCTGAAAGAGACTTTAGATGAGGCTGTCTTATACAACATGATCCTTTTTTAAAAAACGGATTATAACACTAAGGCCCAGAGAGGTTAAGCAATTGATTTGAGGTGACACAAGTTGACTTTGGGTCTCCTGACTCCAAATCTAACACTGTCTCGGTTGTACCAGTCTTGCTCTCTTGTTCTCTGGTAATTTTAGACCCAGGGGAAGGCACAAGGGTCTGTAATCCATGAAACAGATCCCAAGCACAACTAATTTTGCTCAAGCCACTGAGTCTCAACTGCTTAAGCTTTGAAATGGCCCTTGAAGAGGTCATCTACGTCTATCTCCTTGCCTCCAGAGAGACCCGGCCCTAGTCTAGTCCTGCCTCTGACACTAGCTATATGAACTTGTCACCATGAATCTCAATTTGCTGATCTGTAAAATGGGGATGATGATGCTCCTACTGTCTCCTCCCCTCCACCCCTCACAGGGCTATTGGTGAGAAAAGTACTTAGGAAAACAATGTGCCACACAAATGCAACTTGTCATTACCACCACCACCACCACCACCACCACCATCATCACTATCACTATCACCACCACCACCACCACCACCATCATCATCATTATCCTCTCCCCTAGGCTGCTTGTCACTGCACTTGGTTTCGCCCAAGGACAGGAAGGAGTGGCGCACAGCAGAGGCCACTGGCCTAAAAGGATGTGATCTCTACAGACTTTTCTTGAAACAGAGTGGTCCCTTGTGCTGTGCTCCATGCATACTGACCCGCTCTGTGCTGACCTCCATGAAGACTTTGGAAACTGCTTTGGCCTGTCTCTGTCATCGTTCCTGCCTCATCCAGTGAACATATTCATTCTTTTCTTTGAATTTATCCTGTTTGTCTCTGCTATGACATCCTGATTACTCTTAGATCATGGCTTGAAATGAGCCCTTTCCTCAAAGCACCCTCTCTCCTTGTGAGCTGTCCTTGATTGTCTCTACTGGCCCCATCTAGAACCTGACATTGTCCTTCTTAAGTAGCATCTCCCAGTAGGAGGCTCCATGGATGCTCTTGGCTGTCCATGAAACTAGGCAGTGCAGTGTATACAGCGCCAGGACTGGAATCAGGAAGATGTGAGTTCAAACCCTGTCTCAGACACTTACTAGCTGTGTGACTCTGGGCAAGTCATTTCACCTGTTTGCCTTTAGTTTCCCCATCTATAAAATAGGATAATAACAGCACCTTCCTTACATGGTTCTTGTGAGGATCGAATGAGATAATATCAGTAAATTTGCTGGCATGTAGTTGGCATTATATAAATACTTATTCCCTTTCCCACCCCTACCTTCTCTGTGCCAGGGTCTTGATGATCCCCAATTATCTTTTAGTCTGACAGAAGACACAATGATATTCTGTCTAAAGTTTTTTGAGTTTCTTGGAGACAGAAGTGGTAAGGTAAGTCATTCTCTTGAGTTTAAATTTTGTTGTTGCTCTGTCATTTCAGTGGTGCCTGACTCTTGGTGACCCTGTTTGGGGTTTTTCTTGGCAAAGATACTGGGGTGATTTGCCATTTCCTTCTCCATCTCATTTTACAAATGAGGAAACTGAGGCAAATAGGGTTAAGTGGCTTGGCCAGGGTCACACAGCTAGTGTCTTGAGGCCAGATTTAAACTCAGGAAGATATCTTTCTGACCTCAGGCACAGCACTCTATGCACTATGGTGCCCCCTAGCCACCCCTAAGTGTAAGTCTAAATATGAAAAGACAATTCCCCATACAGGGAGTATCCTCAGACTAGGGTGAGGAACCTGAGAAGATATGGTATGCCTTAATCAGGAAGGCTCAAGTTCAAATCCTGCCCTGGACCTACTATCTATGTGGCCCTAGGCAAGTCACTTAACCTTTGTCAGCCTCAGTTTTCTTACCTGTAAAATAATAGTAATGATATTAATAGTAGTAGTAGTAGTAGTGGTAGTAGTAGTAATAGTAGTAGTGGTAGTAGTAGTGGTAGTAGTAGTAGTACTAGTAATGATAGTAGTAGTGGTAGTAGTACTACTAGTTGTAGTAGTAGTGGTAGTGGTAGTACTGGTAATGGTAGTAGTAGTGGTAGTAGTAGTAGTGGTAGTAGTAGTGGTAATAGTACTAGTAGTAGTAATAGTAGTAGTAGTGGTAGTAGTAGTGGTGGTGGTAGTAGTAGTGGTAGTAATGGTAGTAGTAGTAGTAATAGTAGTGGTAGTGGTAGTAGTAGTAGTAGTAATAGTAATGGTAGTAGTAGTAGTGGTGGTGGTGGTGGTGGTGGTGGTGGTGGTGGCGGTGGTAGTGGTGGTAGTGGTAGTTGTAGTATCTACTTCCTAGGGTTGTTGTGAGGACCAAATGAGGTAAAATATGTAAAGCACTTAGCCCAGCGCCTGGCCCACAGGAAGCACTACGCAAATATTTGCTATTATTATTGTTATTAATAATATCAGCTCCTCCCTCAAAGGGCAGTCGTGAGGATCAAACGAGATAATATATGTAAAGTGTTTCCGCACACATCAGAGCAATGTATACACACAGCTCTCGCCAGGAGATCCCATGATTCTATCATCATAATCCTGGGGTTGAATGTGTTGACCTTGGCACACAGAGTTCCCAGCCAGTCCCAGACTCGACAGCTGAGACGCTCTGTATTTTCCTGAGCTCATTACTGCCCCTGCCAGTCCCCCTTAAACCTCATTCAGCTCAGGCTCTGGGGAGGGGGGCCTAGGGCATACAATCCAGGGACAGAGGTAACGCCGACAGCCAGCCCCCAGCTAGTGGAACCCAGAACTCCCTCCCCAGAGACACAAAGAAAAGGGGTCAAGCAGATAAAGTGGAGCGCTGATGAGTGCAATTCAGCAGGGAAGAGGTGACTTTCTTCCGTGCATTGTGGGTAATATGAAGTGCTTATAATTTGGTTGCCAGAAGTGTTTGTTTTTGAAGTCACACAGACCAGAAAAGGACCCCTGCAGGGATCTGCCATTTCTTCTGTGATGAGGCATTCCCCCCTCAGCCCCCAGTCCCAGTTCTACGCCCTTCCCAAAAGCCCTATTTTCCCTGCTCCATTTCAGCGTGACACGGTAGTACTCAGAGTACAAAGAGAGATGTACTTGAGAATCAAGAGAACTGAGTTCAAATCCAGCTTCTGACACTACTTTCAGGATGTGAGCCCTTAGGTAAGTCGTTTTATTGTATTGAGCCTCAGTTTCTTTATCTGTAATACAGGGGTATTACATATTGTGTAATCTCCCTTGGTCCCCAGCCTCCTCATCTATAAAACAAAATTAGGTGCCTTCTGAGGTCTCTTTTGGCTCTAATTGCATGATATTATGATCCTTGACCTTAAAAGCATTCTAGAAATGAGTTATTATAATTTGTTCTTATGGCTGGAGGGAAACGGACTTTTCTACTCCCCAGAAAGCATCGAGTGAAGACGTCGAGAAACCTCCCCTGAGCCAGGCTCCTTTCAAACACTTAGCCTACTCCCGGGCAGCCCCGAGGCAAACCTCCAAGATGTCTCCATTGGACCAGGCAGGAGGCTGCCAGAGATGGGAGACGGGTAGGGGCATCACTTGGCAAACCTCACAGGCTGTCAAGAGAGGAGCATCCAGGGAAAAGGCAGCCACGGCTGAAATGGGGCGTCCAGGCAGGAAGGTGCCTGTCTTCCCAAGGAAGGAGCTTCTGAGACTCAAGGGCCAGCTCCTCTCCATTCGGCTTCCCCTCCATCCCTGACAGCTCTGCCCTTGTTGTTCTCGGTCCAGTTGTCAGATGACATTCGTGGTTTTGTTCACTTAGTTCCCTTCTACCGCCTCTATCTTCTGGTTAACATGGCTGTTGGTGCAGGTCAGAGAGGTTGGTCCATGGAATAGGGAAGTGGGGGGGGGGAAGGAAGTTCTGGTCTCCAGGATCTGGGTCCATTTACAGACCTTGTCCTGGGACTCGATGGGAGTCCTCTACTATGACATCCTGGAAAGAGTCCTGGGTTTGGAGTCAGAGATTCTAGGTTGGGATTTTGGCCCTGACACTTAGCTATGTCACCTTAGGCAAGTCATTGTTTCTTTGGGCCTCAGTTTCCACATCTGTAAAAATTAGGGGATTTGAACAGATGACCTCTATGGTCTCTTCCATCACTAGTTCTAAGATGCTATGATCTCAAAGGTTCATCCCAGGTCTGGCATTCTCTAATCTGCTCAGGCCATGGTTTCCAAAGTGGACGTATGATCCCAAGGAGTATGGGAACAACTGACTGGTGGCGGGAATATGGGTCACATCTCATCTTCCCCACAACAGCCAATCACTGGGCTTTCTTATAGCCCAGCTACTCTTACCCTTCACCCATTATGGCTCAACAACCTTCACTCCACCCTCTCCCCCCATCAGTCTTTTGTAGTAGTTATAAACTAACCTCACCTGAGCCACCCACAACATTAACTAACACACACAACTCATCCCAACTCTTAACTTGTGCCATTTAGAAGCACCCACTCATATATACACATGTACACACAGAGACATGAAATATACCCCTAGGAAAAGGAATTGCTGATGTGTGTATACAATAAAATAAAGTAGAGACCACTACTCTGGAGAACAGAGTGGTGTTTGGGGTAGAGAATGGATCAGACTTGAGAATCTACCCAGAACTGGGGCGCCTTAGAATTCAGACTACCTCTTTGGGCTTTCTATGGCTCGTCTGGCAAGTCTGGTGTCTTCACCATAGCTCTCATCAGAAGTGGGCAGCAGCCCCTTAAAACTCACCCATTTCCATATCTCTTCATGGGTCTCAAAAGTCCCATTATTCATTCTGAGCGTGTTGGGAGTAAGGGCTAAGATGAAAAGGTCCTTCCTTATCACTTCTTAATTAGTTCTACCTCCCTGGATTCAATGTGGCCCCTCCCTGAACTCCCCTTCCCCACTTTCCTCTTCCTCCTGATAGTTCCTACCTTGCAAGGTTGTTATGACCATCAAACAATAATCACTTCCATTTTCCATTATATGACAATTCTATCTCAGTTTGCTAGGTCCTTCAAGCACTTAGCCAACTTTAAAACACTACAAATGTCAGTTTTTTATGTTTATTCTCCACCCCCATCACAAATGGCAAACTACTCCATTATCATTACCAAGAAAATCCCAAATGGGGTCACGATGAGCTGGTCACAACTGAACAATAGAACAATCCCCTAGATCTTACCGTGCCCCTCCCAGATCTCTTGTCTCTCTGGGCAGCTGTGCCCCCCTCCTATCTTCAACCCTAGGCCACAACTCAAATTTACACAAGATTTACATTTACAGGAGAAAGAATAAAGTTCATAATGTACACAGAGCAGCAGAAGTCCAACTAACATTGCCTGCTGGTGGAAGGTAGTGCCAGAAGGAGACCTGGGTTCAAGTCTTAGACTATAGGATCCTGAGCACTTCATTTTCATAGATTTAGAGCTGCAAGGGACCCTAAGACCACCAAATCCAACCAGATCATTTCACAGTTAGGAGAACTGAAGCCGAGAGAGGATAAGTGATTTACCCAGGGTCACTCAGGTAGAAAATGTCTAGGGCAGGATTTGAACCTTGATTTTCCTGACTCCAAAACCCATAATCAATCCACTACTGTTTTATAAAATGAGGGAGTTGGCTTAGATGACTTATCATATTCTTTCAAGATCTAATATTCTGTCTTCTTGTATCATCTCAACTAGATTCATCCTGAATCCTACTCTGGGTTCCACCAGACTCTAGAGTCTGCATGGCATTCACCACATCCTTCCAACTGAATATGCCCTTTCCCACCTTCAGATTCTTACAGCACTTCTGTTTGCATTTCTCCTTTGGCCCCATCATCTGTGGGGATCCTCCCTCCACCCTGACTCAGACACATGCATAACCCATCTCAGCCTTATTAGATGGTTTCATGAGTTACTGTGGCCAAAAGAAACCACTCCAAAACAAAATCCCATCACCTGGTGGTTGACCCCATCGACTGAAAGACCCTATGTGCTGGTGAGCCTTCCTGAACACAGCTCGGCTCATCCTCAGGTGACAGACACTCAGATCGAACAGGCTTCACTCAAAGCCTTTCCAGCTTGTTCTGGCCTGCCAGGACTTGTGTTTTGCTATCAAAGCCTCTGTATTGTATCATAGATTTGGAACTGGAAGAGATTGCAGAGGCCATCTACTTCAAACCCCACAGATTTCAGCTCAGAATAAGAAAGACCTTTTAAACAGCCAGCATTCACCAGCCATGGCAGGAGATGATTAGGAAGATCACAGGAAGAGAATTAGAGGAGACCCCAGAGGTCAAGCTCAACTGCCTCACTTTACAGATGAGGACACGAAAGCCTAGAGAGGGAAATCACTTGTCCAAGGCTGAAGGGGGGATATAGAGGCAGCTCAGCATAAGAAAGCCCTTTGAAAGAGCTAGCACTGCCCAACCACAGAAGAAACTGATTAAAGATATCACAGATTCTTTTTTTAATTAGAAGGGATTCCCGAGATTGAGCCCAACACTTTCATTTTACAGATGAGGAAACTGAGGCACAGAAAAGTATCTAACTCGGGCTTACAAAGCAGTAAGTGGCAAAGCTGGGATTTGAACTCAGGACCTGGGCCTCTAGATCTGATGCCCTCTTCATTTTACCACCATGCTTCCTAATGGGTTCTGTCACTGGAAATGTCTAAGTAGTCACCAGTCTACAAACATTTAGTATGTTCTTATCATGTAGCAATAACTGTGCTACGTAATGGTGATACAAAGACACAAAGAGTCTTGCCCTCAAGGAGCTTACATTCTAGTGAGCAGAAGAAAACTGACCTTGTCAGGGTCATTGTAGGGTAGGGGTTCTTAGCCTGGGCTTCGGAGACCCCAAGGAGTCTAGAGAGAGAATGGAGAGAGTCCATGAATTTGGATGAGGAAAAAAGAATTTTATGGTTCACTAACTTTTGATTTCTTTTATAATCCTATGTGCTTAATTCTAAAACATTCTAAGAATGGACCCACACATTTCAACAGAAGGATGGCTTCGTTAGGTGGCATGCTGCACTAGGGGACCTCTAAGGTGATTCTGTCATTTCAAGATTCTATAATTTTGAATCCAAAATTCTGCAATTTTTAGATTCTGATGTTCTGTCATCTTATATCCAGAATGGCCTTTCTACCTTCTCTCTCCCCTCTCCCCTCTTCCTCTCTCCTTCTCTCCCTCTCTCTCTCCTCTCTCCTCTCCCCTCCCCACCCTCTCCCCAACCCCCCTCAATGTGGCCAGCCAGCCTCCTTGCTTCTTCTCCATCTTCTAGTCACCTTAATAGAATGTAAGCTTTTTGAAGGCAGGGACTATTTCATTTTTGCCTTAGAATCCTCAGGACCTGGCACTGCTGAGTAGTAGGTTCCTAAGTATAGATGCTTATCGAACGTATGAATGAATTTAAACATTGTGGCTTCTTGTCTATGTTCTATCTAATTCTGCCACACATGTATCTGCAGGCACACACACACACACACACATACACACCCATCACCCTGGTTCTTGCCAGATGGAGTCAGGGGTCATCTTTAGTCTTTTCTATTGTTGTCTATATCCCAGCTGCTAATTTGAAGCTCCCTCGATCTCCCTCCTTCCTGACTTACCCCTGGTGATGAATAATCCCCCGACTCTCTCCGTAATGCTGTACTGCTAATAAGATTAAAACATATCTCCCTCTTACAGCATCGATTCATAACACTGATTTACTATTGCTTCTCAGCTGCTACAAAACGGATGCACGGGGCCGTTACCTTAATCTCTATCCATCTCCTCGCTGCTGAGGAATAACTGTTAATTAATACCTTTCTGTCTCCCAGCTCCTGCCAGATATGACTGCCTATCAATATTCACTGGGCGCCTTGCCACCCAGCCCCAACCCCCGCCATTCCAAAGTGATTGCTCCTCTCCTCCCAAATCTACTGCCAGGGGCTTCACCACCCTGTCTCAGTGGCATCCTAGAAGGTTGTGCAGGGGCAAGGGGAGGGACTCTCAAGTTTTCTTCTCTTTCTTCTCTTTCCTTCCCATTGCCCTGAATGGAGGCAGGCAAGAAAACTTGGAAATCACAGATGAGGGAGCAAACCAAGCTGAGGAGGGAAACACAGGAGGGGAAGGAGTCAAACCAAGAGAAATAAAGTCAAGCCAAGTTTAGCGGTACAAATATGATCAAGGAGGGAGCAAAGTAGAACAAAAGGAAACAGAGAGATTTTAGGTTGATCCAACAAACACTTATTAAGCTCTTTCTCTGAGTAAAGCCCTGAGGAGCAAAACAGCAAGAAGAAACAAACCCAAGGAGAGCTGAAGCCTGGGGTTATCCCTCCATACAGTTACATATGTTGTCTCCCCCATTAGAATAAAGCTCCATGTAGGCAGGAACCATGTTTTCACTTTTCTTTGTATCTCTGGGACTTAGAATAATGGCTAGCACATAGTAGGTGCTAAAAGGTACACGCATCTTTTTAAGTTTAATCTGAATTATTAAATTTTTCTTTATTACTATCTTAAGTCTAGAAATTGACAAGACAGTGAAAGCTTATTGGCCAACCATTGGCTACTGTCCGACATGATATTGCTTTGCTTCCTCCTGATATCTGTTTCCTTCTAAGTTGCCTCCCAGAAAGATCTGAGATGTTGGGCTACATGGCAGCCTACCTATTCCCCCCCCCCATTATTGCTTATTGTTTAAAATTAAAAAAAAACCTTACCCCAGCATTCAAGGCCTTCCACAGTCTGTCTATAATCAGCCTTTCCAGGCATATCTCTCATGACTTCCTTTCATATTTTCTTAATTTCTCTCTCCATGGCCTCATCATGCTAGACTACTAGCTATCCCCTGACCTCATGCTAACCTAACATCTCCCCACTTCACTCACTGGTGCTAGTCACCCAATGGTATGCTGGTAAATGCTTAACAGCCAGATCTCGGGGAGGGAAGGAGTGTACACACAACATATTTCTAAGTTTAATCTGAATTCTTAACATTTTCTCCATCACTTCCTTAAGTGTAGAAATCAATACCACAATAAATCAAACCCTAGTTTTGAACAAATTCTTAAGATGTGAATGCTCACAGTGAAAATTTAACAATCAGCTCAGGTAGTTAGAGCTGGCTCCTGCACACCCTTGAAGCCACCCCACTCAAAACTACCCTGCATGGAAAAGGCTCCCTCTTCATCTCTATGCAATGAGGCCCAAGGCAGATGCCACTTCCTCCATGAAGCTTCCTCTAATGCCAATCACAAGCACTCTCTCTCCTCCACTCTCTTAGCACATTGTCCTTTGCTCCCATCTTACTCCCATGTATCACTTATTTCTGTGCATGTTTCACCCTCTTTAGTTATAGCATCAGTTCCTTGGAGGCAGCAATTATATCATCTTTTATCTCTGTATCTTCAATTCCCAGCACAGAGAATTATTCAACAAATATTTCAACAACAAACTCTTTATTTAGCACCTGTTATATGTCAGGCACTGGGCTAGATGCCCTGCCTCAAAGAGCTCACATTCTACTGGGTGAAGATGTGTATATGTATGTATGTGTATGTATAGATATATACATGCATGCATACATATAGAGAGAGAGACAGAGCCAGACAGAGAGACAGAGACAGAGAGAGAGAGAACACAGAGAGAGAGGGACAGACAGAGACAGAGGAGGCTAGCACAACAGTATACACAGATAAGCAAATACAAACTTTTTGCAAAGTTAATATGAATTAATTGAAAAGCCAAAGAGCACTATCAATTGGGAAGATAAAAAGAATGATCCCTTACAACCAGCTGCTGCCCCATAGGAGAGTGAGTTTGATTCACTGGCAACCACGAGGCCAAAAAAGAAGGATATTTGAGGAAGTCAGTTCTCAGAAAGACCTCGCCATCAGCTGTAGATGAACCATTGGCATGAGACATGTGGCCATTGGGGATGGGGATATCAGCAGTCTAAGACTCAGCATCACTCACTGATCAATCCTTCGCGTACTTGTAACCCAAGGCAGCTAGAGCGGATAGAGTGCTGGGCCTGAAGTCAGGGAGACTCATCTTTGGGAGTTCAAATCTGGCCTTAGATACCTGCTAGCTGTGTGACCCTGGGCAAGTCGCTTCACCCTGTTTGCCTCAGTTTCCTCACTTGTAAAATGAGCTGGAGAAGGAAATGGCAAACCATTACATTATCTTCACCAAGAAAATCCGAAACGGGGTCACAAAGAGTTAGACATTTTCAGTCATGTCTGACTGAAATAACTGAACATCAACTCGTAACCTGTGACCCAGCACCCCTAAGTGTCACACAGGTGGGAGGGTTCAATAGTCCTATCAATGAGTATTTGTTACATACGTATTATGTGCCAAGCGTTGTGTCAAGAGCTGGGGATGCCTCTAAGGAGACCTTCTATCTATATTATTCACCTGCTGCTTCTCCCATTAGAGTACAAGTACCTTGAGGGTAAGGACCATGTTTTTGCCTTTCTTGTGAGCCCAAGGCTTAGCACAATGCCTGGTACAGAGTAAACACTTAAGAAATGCTTTTCGATTGTTTGGTGACAAAACCGAGGCAGTACCTACCCTAAAGTAGATTGTATTTCACACATTGATTTCTTACACAGAAGCTGAAACAAAAGTTGGACAAAAATTTATTTGTTGAATTGAATCAACACAGATCTGTCAGCTCTAAATTGGGACTTAATAGATAGAGAAAGAAAGAAGGAAGGAAGGAAGGAAGGAAGGAAGGAAAGAAAGAAAGAAAGAAAGAAAGAAAGAAAGAAAGAAAGAAAGAAAGAAAGAAAGAAAGAAAGGAAAGAAGGAAGAAAGAAAGAAAGAAAGAAGAAAGGAAAGGAAGGAAAAGGAAGAGAGAGAAAAAAGAAAGAAAAAGAGAGAAAGAAAGAGAGAGGGAGAGAGAAAGAAAGAAAGAAAAGAAAAGAAAGAAGAAAAGAGAGAAGGAACACAGAAGGAAAGAAGGAAGGGAAAGGAAGGAAGGAGGGAAGGAAGAAAGAGAAAGAGAGAGAGAATGGAAGGAAGGAAAGAAAGTAAGAGGGAAGGAAACATCAAAGAAAGGAAGAGAAAGAAAGGAAGGAAGGGAGGGAAGAAGGAAGGAAAGAAGGATTGAAGCCTCTGCCTTTGAACATGACAAGTCCCTATAGTCACTGCTAGATCTAATACAGAGAGCCTTGGGCTGCTAGATAAAGTGTTAGGACTGCCATCTGACAGAAATGTCACAAAGGGACCCCAGATTTGGGGGTCCCTGAAGTCTCACAACCTCTCTTTCATATCTGAGTCATCAAATGTCACTTTCCATCTCCCACCCCCAATTCCCACAGTTCCAGGAAAGGGATGACTACCTCTAGCAGGCTGTGGGGGCTGTGTTTGATGGTGGTGGGGAGGGGGTGATGGTGGCAGTGAAGTCCCAGTCCTGGGCTTGATGAATGTGGCAGGGGAAGTCGGCATGCCTGCTTTAATAAAACATAACGAAGCGTGGGATCGTAAAATATTTCCTTTAATTCAGGGCTCCCACGAGGGTGGGGAATCACAGCTGGGCAGGGAAGGCAATTCCAAGGGCTTCCCTCAATATTCCTTCAGGTTAGAGAGGGAAAGAGGTGATTGTACAGAACGAGACCCTCCACAACAGAGAAGCAGCCTCATGGGGTGAAAAATGCACTATATTTGGAATTAGAGGATATGGGGTCAAATCCCACCCCCTCTTATTACTGGTGGTATGACTCTGTTTACTTCTTGTGTGACCTTGGACAAGATACTAAAACTCTCTGGACCTCAATTCCCTGATCTGTGAAATGGGAGGACTGAATTAAATATTCCTTTCCAGTTAGTGACTATCATCCTCTCAAATGGAGCAGATTAGGGCTCTAAGAGAGAGAGCCTGGATGTGTGGTCCCAGGATGGTCCACCTTGGGTTGGTTGCTTAGAGACTAAATAAGGTGCCTCCCAGGAGTGGGGAACCTGCGGCCTCGAGGCCACATGTGACCCTCTAGGTCCTCAAGCATGGCCCTTTGACTGAATCCAAGTTTTACAGAATAAATTCTTTTATTAAGGGGATTTATTATTTTAATATATAATTTATTATTATTATTTAATATATAATTTATTATTAAGGATTCAGTCAAAGGACCATACTTGAGGACCTAGAGGGCTACATGTGGCCTCGAGGCCATAGGTTCCCCACCCCTGTGACCTAGACCATCACCTCCTCACTGCCCACTACAGGCACAGTGTTCATACCTGCCTGAGCACCCCTGTGCACACGATTCCTCCTACCTGGAATTCTTTTTTGAAAAAACTATTTAATTATTTCTAGTTTTCAACATTCACTTTTATAAGATTTTGAGTTCTAAATTTTCCCCTCTCCTTCCCCTCCCCCTCCCCAAGATAGCATGCAATCTGATATAGGCTATGCATGTACAATCATATTAAACATATTTACATATTAGCCATGTTGAAAAGAATCAGAACAAAAAGAAAAAAAAACATAGGAAAGCAAAAACAACAAAAAAGAGAAAATAGTCTGCTCAGATCTGCATTCAGGCTCCATATTTCTTTCTCTGGATGTGGATGGCATTTTCCATCATGAGTCTTTGGGAATTATTGATTATTGCCTTGCCAAGAAGAGCTAAGTTTCTTGAAGATGGTCATCGCACAAAGTAGCCGTTGCTGTGTACAATGTTCCCCTGGTTCTTCTCACTTCACTCAGCATCAGTTCATGTAAGTCTTTCCACTACCTGGAATTCTCTCCTTCATACTTATCATCTCTCCAGAGCTGACCCACCCTTCTAGACCCACCATAAGTGAGCTGTACTTTCTTCATGAAGCCCTGCCCAATCTTTACCCAGAGATCTGTCCCTAATCTGATAAACAGAGCTCTGACAGGTGAGTGGGATCCCACAATGCAGCACTCAGGCATGCCAGGCTTGGATCCTCATCTAGACTGTAAATTTCTTGAGAACAAGAATTGTATGTTTTATGCTTCTTTTTTCTCCCTCATAGTACTAGGTAAGGCCAGGTTCTGGGAAGAACAGACACTAGGGCTCTCTTAGAGCCCTAATCTGCTCCAGTTCAGAGGATGACAGTCACTAACTGGAAAGGAATATTTAATTCAGCCCTCCCATTTCACAGATCAGGGAATTGAGGTCCAGAGAGTTTTAGTATCTTGTCCAAGGTCACACAAGTAGTAAACAGAGTCATGCCACCAGTAATTAGAGGGAATGGGATTTGACTGCATACTGATGAATAGATTGGTTGATTCACAGTAAGTAGATGTAGATTTAGAGCTTGGAGGTATCTCAGGAGTCATTTTATCCAGTCCCTTCATTTTATAGTGAGGAAACAGACCCAGGAAGTTGAAATGATATACCCCAGGTCACACAGCAAGCAAGTAGCAGAGGTGAGTTTGAACCTAGTTCCTTTGACACCAAATCCAGGGCCTTTCCTCACTGTTCTACACCCTCTTGACAATGGACATGAAAAAATCCTAGAATTGGAAGTGACCTCAGAATCCGTATAGTCTAAGCTAAATCTGAGCAGAAGAATACCTCTCTCCTATGCTACTCATTCTCTCTGAACTGCCAAGTCTAGTGGCTTTTCTCCATCCTCACACTACTTAACTTCAATGAATTATTTTTACCCTGTTAGCCACTTTCTCCTCATGGATAATTTGACTGTAAAGTCAAACCTTGACTGCCATCTTCCCTCAGACCCTGATGGAGACAGCCTGGGACTCTGAAGCAGAGAGCCTTGGAAATATCATTTGCAGTTTAGTGGCCTCAACCATCATCCTGAGAAGCAATCCCTGTACAGATGCATCCTGGGAACTTCTCTTGCAGGTGCTACAGCCACACGGACTGAAGACCCAGAAAAGAGAATTCTTGTCAACAAAGTCTTTGGCACTGTCTCATGGTCCAGCATCTGAAAGTGATATTATGTGATGCATGGAAATGTCATTAAAGCATTAACATTTGCTTTTCTGCTGCCCTCAAAGGACCATAGGGCCTTCCCATTAAAACCTTCGAGATGTATTGTCTGTCCCATTAGAATGTGAGCTCCTTGAGAGAAGAGATTTTCTTCCTTATTTACTTGTATCTCTAGTACTTAAGAGAATGTTTGCACATAGTAACTCTTTAATTCATTCATTATCATCATCATTTAATTCATTAATTCATAACTTCATTCATTCATGTCTTCTCATTAGCTCCTCCCAGGACACTTTCTCTCAGCTCCCTTGTCTGAGCATTCATTTTCAGTCTCTTCTGCTGGACCGTTATCCATCTCCTGCCTCATTAGAATGGACATCCCCCAAGGCTCTGTCCAGGGTCCTCTTCTACTCTGACTTGTGGTAATCTCATCTGTTCCAATATGCTCAAGTATTATTTCTATACAGATGAGTTCAGAATCTCTCTACCTAGCTTTAATCTTAAGTATTTCAATAGTGACTGCCTACTGCACCCCTTCTCTCATTTGTCCCTTCCAGACACTTCAGATTTAACATGTCTGAAAGAACACTTGCTATCTTTCCCTCTAAATTTGCCCCTTCTTCCATTTCCTTCTATTTCTATTGAGGCTACCACCAACCTTCCAGCCACCCAGGTCTACATCTTTAATTCTCCTCTCTTTCTTACCCCCCACCCCGTATCCCATAGTTGTCAAGTCTTATCAATCTGACCTCCACAGTACTATTTACATTCATCTCCTTCTCTTCACTCACAGGCCAGCTGTCCTAGTTCAGGGCCTCATCACCTCTCACCTGGATTATTGTAAATAATCTCCTGATTGGTCTACTTGCTTTCAGACTCTTCTCTCTCTAATTCATCTTTTACCTAGCTGCCAAAATAATCTTCCTAAGGCAGGGGTCTAACCCTGACACTTCCCTACTCAAAAGGCATCTATGGAGGCCAGATGATGATGTGTGAAGAACATAAGAGTGGTTTCCTCTCTTGGATTAGAGGTCTCTGAGATCTCTTCCAGCTCTGAGATGCTAATAAGCATCAGAGAATCTCAACAACTCACATCTGGCCAGGCCATCAGGATAAGCCCCAAATGACTGTCTGACTGCTGTCAAATGAGCTGCTGGTTTCCATCTTGTTTTCTCTTTCTCCTGTGCAGTGACATATCCTGAGTCTGCACTGCCTCTGACATGGCATGACGTGAATGGTTCCCCCCAAGGCAACGTTCTCTTTGGGGATGGGCAGCAAGGAGCCACTGCCAGAGGCGATGTCTGCCCCCGCAGGCGCTCAGCCACTGAGCTCCCCCAGCCACGTCACCAGGATGAGCAAATGTGGTCTTTGGCACCCACCACCTCCCTACCCCCCCCCCCCACCGCATCTGCTCGGGTCTGCTCGCAGCTCTAAATATAACCATTAAATATGCTTTTTTGCTTCCTTCGGAGGGAGATCACATTGTTTAAGTAAAGCCCTTTAAATTTTAAAGAGTTAGGTTATGTGCTCTCTGCGGGAAGCTTTTAGCAGCACAGCAGAAAAATAATAATAATAAAGAGTTGAGAGACAACATCTGAATGTGCAGCCCTCTTCTCCACTCCCCCCTCCTCAATTTGGTTCTGAGGGTAAGAGCTCCCAGAAATGATAGCATTTCAAGAGAGGCGAGCAACAGCAGGCCTGAGGAGCCTGTGCTTGGGGTTTAGGAGGATCTGGGAAGAACAGACAGGAGTCCAGGCTTCTAGGACCAGGCTGGTGGTCTCAGGAGCAGGATATGGCAAGAGAGCTTGGCTGAATGCTGGCCGGGCCACCCTCTACTCGTATGACAGGAAGGTGTGCATTAAGAATCAGATGCTCTTGGTTCAAATCCCGCCTCCACTACGTACTGCCCTCTGTCTAACCTTGAACAGCCCTCTGGCTTTTGGGTTCCTCCTTTGTAAAAATGAAGCTTCTTGAACAGGATGGCTCCTGTGGTTCCTCAATCAATAAGTATTTGTTAAGCACCTACTATGCGCTTGTCCGGGGATGGAGAACCTGCTGCCCTGAGGCCACATGTGGTCCTCTAAGTAGTCCTCAAGTGCAGCTCTTTGACCGAATACAGACTTCACAGAACAAATCCCCTTAACAAAAGGCCACACGTGGCATCGAGGCTGCAGGTTCCTCCCTCCTGTGATGTGTCAAGTACTGGAAATACAAAGTGAACAGTTCCTAACCTCAAGGAATTTACAATCTACTAGGGAAGACAATATACAAGTATAGACATGAGTATATATACAGGTAGGGCTAGGTACTAGCCATCATCTGATTGTTGTAAGGAACTCCCAAAAGAGGAAGATCTCTCTGCCAATGCAAGTCACACCTTCTTTGCAACTTAATTTCTTAGATAGGAGTCTAGATCAATGAGAATGAATGCAAGGTAGCTGGGGGAAAGTGAGAACTGGAGGAAATGGTAAAAACTTCATGCAGAATAATGGTCCTTGAGATGAATTTTGAAGGAAATCAGGGTAGCTTAAAGTAAATCCTAAGACTTGGGAAAGTCATGTCCCATCTCTGGGACTCTTTCTTCCTCTACAAAGAGAGGGGGGAGGTTGGACAGAATGAATTCTTATCTATCTCTCTTCCAATGCTGTAGTTCATAAGTTTTCCCAGAATTCTCTCCCAGAGATCCAATGGAATTGAATTCTCTTTTCTGCCGCTTTCTGGCCCTGCTCCAATCCTCCAACTCTTCCTCTCTGCCTGCATGAGGAGGATGCCATGGGCCAGTTGTCATATACTAGCCACAGATCTCTGGGAGAAGAAGGGTTACATAGGCCTGTATCCACCACGGAATTCTGCAGAGTGTGGCAGAATCCTGGCTAACAGCGATCCACCGGCAATCATTACCAAGACCCACTGGGGACACAACAGAATGCTGAAGACATGAGCAAAGCCAAGCTTATGGGCATCCACACAGACCTGAGCCCTGGAAAAGCAATCGAACCAAGGTGCTCAACGTCTATAGAGAGAGACAGGCCTTGACCTATGATTTCACATCTACAGCTTGGTCCCAGATAATGCCAGTAATGAACAGCCAGGAGTGATCCATGCATTAAGATTCACACTATTCGAAGTTATGATTATATAAAATATGGTCATTGGTTCCAGCCCAATGGAAATATGCAGATGAGGAAACTCACTCTATCACACCAGGCTGGCACGTTCTATTAGAGAACTGTCTAGAGCCCTGAGCCATTGTGACTTTCAGAGGTACCCCCTCCCCGCCAGTGGGGAGATGGATCTAGGTCTTCCTGGCTCCAGGGCTGGCTTCCTTTCTTTCCCACGCTGCCTCTCAGGAATTTAAACAGTGCCTTAAATTTTTCAGAATGTTTCATATATATCATTACATATATTTTACATATATTAGGTGTGTCTGAGCTTCAGAACAACCCTATGAGGTATTTTTTCTGGGAATTATATCCTAATTATCATTATTCACATTTAATAGGTGAGGAAACAGGTGTTAAGAAGTAAAGAATGATAATGACAGCTAGCATTTATATAATGATTTAAAGTTTGCAAAGCCATTTTTTCCATATCTTAGCTCATTTGATTGTCACAACAACCCTGTGAGGTAGGTGATCATCCTTGCTTTACAGATGGGAAAACTGAGGCAAACAGAGGTTAAAACTTAACCTTAGCCTCAGTTTCTGTAAAATGAGTTTGCCTCAGTTTCTTCATCTGGGGTTACACAGATAGTATTTGAGGTAGGATTTGAATGTAGATCTTCTTGATCCTGGGTGTGGTATTCTAGTCACTGTACCACCTAGCTGCCTTTCAAATACAATTAGTTGTGATATGGAGAAGTCGGTCTTGTCTCACGAGCTACAATGTTCATATACGGTTGTAGCTGAGGGCTCCAGGGCATTGGTGCTCCACGATCAGCTTACTGACAGGTTGATATAAAGAACAAGATAAACAGGACTCACACACACACACACACACACACACACACACACACACACACACACACTTCGTGAAATGTATACCTGGAGCTTGTAAATCAGTAAGACAATAGGCTAGGACTAGCAGTCTCAGTGTGGGGAAAAATCTAGTGTTAGAAGAGGTCAACCTGAAAGAGGGGAGAGGAGGGGAATGAGTCCTGATGTGGGAGGTGGGAGCCCACTGTCCAAGGTTCTGCCAAAGACTACTTAGTAAGTTACTTCCCTTCTGGGGGCCAAAGTTTCCCTATTTATAAAATGAGAGGGCAAATTTGTCAGTCATTCCATCAGTTAAGAAGCATTTATTAAGGGTTTACTATGTGTCAGGCATTGTGTTGTGTGCTGGGCTACAAAGCTGCTTGCGAAGAAAAATTTTCCACCGTTTGTGGGGGACTGAAAACTCACCTCAACCCACTCTATGCAGGCAGCCTCACACCATGGTTCATCTCCCATCCAGCTATCCCCCAGGACACCAGGGTCTACCCAATATTGATAAGTTACCATCAGTCCTGCTGCCTTATGGGTACTCTCCCTAGCTCATCCTGATAGCCTCCTCTGGAGAAACTGAGGCACAGTAAAGTCAAGGGATTTGCCCAGGCTAAATCAATTATCAAATACCTGAGACAGGTTTGGAACCCAGGTCTCCTTGACTCCAAATCCACTAGAACTGGAAGGGAACTTCTAGTTAGAGAATTATAGAAGCATCGTATCTTAAAATTGCAAGAGATCATAGAATTTAGAGCTAGAAAGGACCTCAGAAGTAATCTGACCCAATCTATTCCTTTATCACTATCATCATTGTTTTCATCAACCACTACACAGCATGTTGTTGTTCAGATGTTATAGTCATGTCCAACTCTCCATTACCCCATTTGGGGTTTTCTTGGCAAAGATGCTGGAGGGATTGCCTTTTCCTTCTCCAGCTCATTTTACAGAGGAGGAAACTAAGGCAAACAGGGTTAAGTGACTTGCCTGGGGTCACACAGCTAGCAAGTGTCATGGGGAAACCAAGGTAAACAGGGTTAACTGACTTTCCTGGGGTCACACAGCTAGTAAATGTCATGGGGAAACTGAGGCAAATAGAGTTAAGTGACTTGCCTCTGGTCACACAGCTAATAAGTGTCTGAAGCTGGATTTGAACTTAGGATTTGAACTTCCTCACCCCAGACCCAGCGCTCTATCCACTATGCCACCTAGCTGTCCCTAGCATTTGTATAATAGCATTATACAAAGCTATTGATAATAATGACAAAAATTTTAAAAAACCAAATGGATTGAGTCAGATTGTTTCTAGGGCCCCTTTCGGTTCTAAATCTTACGATTTCCTACAATTCTGAGCATCCATGTTTCTGTGATGCCTCTAACTAGAAGGTCCCTTCTGGTTTTAATAGCTTCTGATTAAATTGGTGTGTGGCCTATTCCAGAGCACTACATTTCCAAGCTCAAGGCTCCAGGGCTTCATAAAGAAAGCACACAGGGGTTAGCAGCTGCCCCAGACCTCAAAGGAGAACCAACACCATCTCTACCCACACAGCTATGCACCTCTCCAGGGCCTGCTTACTACCTAGAGCTTTCACTAGGGGGTTATTTAATCCCTGAGATAGAAACTTGGCCCGTGGAGAGATTGTAGTCAGTCAATCAGTCAACAACCATTTTACTAAGTGCATCTTATTCCGTGCCAGGCACTAGGATAAGCACAGGAGATACAAAGAAGGACCATAATAGTCCCTGCCCTCAAAGAGCTTACAATCTACTAGGAAGAGATAATATGGAAATAACTATGTTACAAACAAATTTTATACAGAGTAGAAAGAAAGTAGTCTCTGAAAAAAGGTACAAGTAGCTGGGGCAGGGGTGGGGGTGGGGACTGGGAAAGACCTCCTGAAGAAGGTGGAATTTGAGTTAAAGCTTGAAATAAGGCATGGAAATAAATAGCTAGGGCCTGGGAAGATCATCAGCATCACCAGAATGGATTTCAGGCCCCAGATCTTGTTCCCGTGTCTCTCCAGTCTACCTGGATGCCAAGGTTGTCCCAAGAAAGTCTTTGTTTTCACACAGGCTATGATGTCCCATACCTGGTACTTCCTCCCTTCATAATGCTGCCTGTCAAAATCCTCTTCCCTCAACACTCAGCTGAGGTGGCAGAAAGTCTTCCCTGATGCTTCTTGCCACCACTGTCCCAAATGAAAATGTTCTCCCCCTTTGGTAGAGCGTAAGTTCATTGAAGACAGAGGCCATATTATTATTCACCTTTATAACTCTAGCACCTGGCATAAGGCCTTGTATACAGTAGATGCTCCATAAATGTAAGAGGCATTGAGCTTTGGATTCAGAAATCAGGTGTGACTAAATTTTAGTGTATCAACCCAATGTTGAAGGCATAAGTGGGAAAATCTTCCCATGTACCCAGATGGGATGTGAACCATGGCCCTACAATCCAGGACTACATGCTCAGGGAGTGGGTTGAGGCAGTTACATTAGTCAGTCACACACCAATGTTTGAGAGATTTTCTTTATATTTAATTAAAACCTACCCCCCTCATTTTACTAATGGTGTGCTGGGTTTTGACATTCTATATTCTATATTCTAAGATCTCAAGGCAGCATGGCTAAATGCAAAGAAGCCTGGGTTTGGATTCTGAAGAAGTGAGTTCAAATTTTGGTTCTGTCATTTAGTACCTGTGTGACCTTGGGGAAGTGACTTAAACTCTCTGGGCCTCAGTTTCTTCATTTGCAAAAATGAAGAAATAGAACTCTAATTTGTGATCCTATGACTTTTCTTTGAAAAAGTTTCCATGACTCTTCATCTGAAAAGTTTTTTTTTCCAGAACTAACATTCCATGTTCTAAGTCCCCTTCTAACTCTGACATTCCATGTTCTAAGGCGCTTACAGGTCTGAGAATTCTGTGTTCTAAAGTCTCTCCCACCTCTGATATTCTGTGTTCTTAGTTCCCCTTTATTCCCAATAATCTATCTTCTAAAGTTATATGATTTAAAGCTTGAAGTGTCCATAGAGGTCATCCAATCCAACCTCCAAATTTTAATGATAAGGAAACAGATGCCAGGAAGGTTAAGTGACTTGCCTGACGCACACAGGTAGAGCTCTGGCCAGCAAAACCAGGTCTTCTACCCAGGCCTTCTGACTCCAAATCTAAGCCTCTTCTCACTGTACCCATCTGGCTCTAGCCTTCTATCATCTCAGCTCTGTCCCTTAAAGTTCTAAAAACCTTTATTCTAAGGCCCCTCCAAACTCTAGCCATCTATGCCCCCTCCTGCTCTGACATTCTCTGAGTCTCTGACTCTGCAAGAGATCACTAGCCCTGAAATCCCAAGCTGCTTATTCAGGAGCCATTAAAGACAGATTACCAACCTTTCATAAAGCAAAAAGTGATCGTGGCAGTTGATGCCCAGCCTAGAGAGCCGCACAATAACTGACCCAATGCTATGAGCTGAAATTGGCCCAAGTCAAGAGGATGAGAGCAGCGTGAACAATCAGACCCTGCGGTAGAAGGATAGGGTCGATGGGCTTGGGGGTGAGGGCTTGGGAGGCATTGTTCAAGAAGGACCAAATCATGCCTGGAAAGCTTTTAAGAATGAGCAGATGAAGAGATTGCTGGTGATATTTGTCATGGAAGCTTCAGCAAAGTGTCAGAGGCAGAAGAGTCACAGGAAACTCAGACTGGTGAAATTAGTCCTCATCAAAGTCAATTTGAACAGTCAGGTGGATGGAAAACAGGCTGAAAGATGGGCAATAAGGGGTAATGAGAAATATCACCACAGCCAACTCTGGGAACCACAAGCACTGGAGGGGCTGCTGCTGCTGGATCCCATCATGTCAAGCATCTTTATTCAGAAGGTGAATAATCCTAGGACCCTAAGTCCTTTCCCCCTGAAAAAAGAGGCAACTGTGGAAGCTGCATTAGTACTCTCAGTCTTAGGGGATGTTCATGGGGTGAGGGAACAAAAGTTGTAACTAACTCAATTTCATCAGGAGAGGTATTGCATAAGCAGGAACCCCGCTCAAGAAAATGCAGTGACTCCCTATTGCCTCTAGGATAAACTGGCGTTTAAGACCACAGGACCACTGATTTAGAGCTTAGACCTTAGAAGTGAAATTGAACTCCCTCTGTTGGCGTATGGGGATACTGAGGCTCATAGAGGTGAGCCTTGCCTAAGGTCCCACAGATAGTAAGTGAAAAAGTTCAGATATGAACCCAGACCCTCAACACTCAAAACCAGCAAACACTTTTTACATTGTGCTTTAAATTCTGTCTCCTATGTATCTTGCCAGGCAAATTTCTTTTTTTTTAATTCTAAAAAACTTATTTGATTTTAGTTTTCCACATTGGCTTTTATGAGATTTAGAGTTCTACATTTCTACCCTCTCTCCTTTTCCCCTCCCCAAGATGGCATGTAATCTAACATAGGCTATACAGGTATGATCATATTAAACTTATTTCCCCATTAGTCATGTTGTGAAAGAAGAATCAGAACAAAAGGGAAGACCCAGGAGAAAGAAAAAAAAAAACAAAAAAGAGAACACAGTATGTTTCAATCTGCAGTCAGACTCTTTATTTCTTTCTCTGCACGTGGATAGCATTTTCCACCAAGAGTCTTTACACCGATTCTTACATTGCTCAGAAGAGCTAAGTCTAACTAAGTTGGTCATAGCACAATGTGGCTGTTACTGTTTACAGTGCTCTCCTGGTTCTGCTCACTTCACTCAGCATCAGTTCATGAAAGTCTTTCCAGGATTTTCTGAAATCTGCCAGGCAAATTTCATATTCCTTCCCTTTATACACTACGATTTTTCAGCCAAACTGGTCTACTTGCCCTTCCTAGTCCATAGAGCTTGAATTTCTCACCTTCATAATTATTATTTTTTTCTTTTTTTTAATTTATTTTTGACATGTTTGGTTTTCAGCACTGATTTTCACAGGCGTTTGAATTACAAATTTTCTCCCCATTTCCTCCACCCCCCCACTCCAAGATGGCGTACATTCTGGTTGCCCTGTTCCCCAGTCGGCCCTCCCC
>CM053622.1:777491185-777543392 GCA_028646595.1 Phalanger gymnotis
GTGTGGGACAGACCTTACCCAGAGACCATCCAGGCTGCCCTGGGGTGGGGCCCTGCTTCCCTCTGCCACTTTGTGGGTTCTGCAGCTCTAGAATTGGTTCAGAGCCATTGTTTTATAGGTTTTTGGAGGAACTTGGTGGGGAGCTCACGCCAGTCACTGCTTCCCAGCCGCCATCTTGACACCGGACCTCACCTTCATAATTATACAGACTGTTTCCTAGCCCTGGAATGGCCATACTCCTCACCTCTGACTGTGGGATTCCCTAATTCCCTTCAAAACTCATCACGTTCCAATTTCTACACATGGCCATTCCTGATTCCCACACCTCTAAGAATCCTTCCTTCCAATTTATTTTATATAGCTTATGTTTATCTATCAGTGTATGATTTGTCATGCCCCACTCCCTCCCCACCTAGACTGTAAGATTCTTGAGTTTTGTTTTAGTCTTTGAATCATTAGTGCTTAGAAAAGTACCTGGCACAAGGCAGTCCCTTAATAGAACTGCTTACTCAATTGTACTCTCTGGACTTTGACACCTGCTGTCTGCTCCCTCTACCACTACAACCCCCTTGTCCCATTGGTAAGTGCCTCCTAGAACCTCCATTTTGAGGAAGAGCCCAGAACAGCCACCTTTCATATTCCAGACTTTGCCACCATGCTTCCATGTACCTTCTCCAACTTCCTTTCAGCTCCCTTTTATGTAGTCTTTCCCTATTAAAATGTAAGCGCCTTGAGAGAAGGGAACATCTTTTTGCTTGTATTTACATGCCCAGGACATGCCTGACAAATTTAATGAACATGTATTGACTTGATTTGTATTGCATTACTTGCAGAATGGAGTGGGAGGAGTCTTGCTGTCCCAGACTCTGGTTATAGTCCTTGGAGTCCTGGATGGAGTATGAGGTTCTGTAGGGGTCTCTCTTACCCCATACTCCCAGGCCTTTGTCCAGCAAAGGCCTGATCTTGTGGGCTATGAAGAGGCAGGAAGCAAAGGTGGTGAATAGCTCCGTTTAATAAAGTCAGTGACCAGATTTTTATAGCCTTTATTACATAGTACTAGGGCTGCCTTGATCTGCCTACTCTCTGCCTATTCTCCTCCCCTTTCCTTCCTGCGCTCTCCCCATGATTCACCTGTGCACAGGTAAATCCGGAAAAGAACCCGGCACCACGTTGCCAACAAGGGCGAGACCCTTCCTCCAGACTCCATCTTGTTCCTCCCATACCTCAGAGACCTGAGGCTTCTCAGTTGGCATCTGGGTGCGGAGGTCCAACAATGTTTGGGGTCAGCTCTAACTCGTCCCGTTACAAGGTGCCATAGTTTAGAATGGACATTGACCATCTGGAGCCCATCTGGAAGAAGGTGACCAAGATATTTGTGTTGGGGCAAGATTGGAGCCCATGCTGTTCAGTGATGAATTCATAAGGTCATAAAGCTAGAGGTAGAAAGGATACCAGAGGTCATCTAGTCCAACCCTGTCATTTGATAGATGAGGAAACTGGGATCCAGGGAGGGAAATCACATGCTCAAGGTTACTTAGAGAGTAAGCTATTAGAACTGGGTTTGAACTCAGATCTTTTAACTCCAGTCTTTCTTATATATCATGATGAAGGAAGTAGGAATACTTAACTAAGACAGCATGACATAGTGGATGGAGAGTTGGCCTTTGAGTTAGTTAAACCAGGGTTCGAATCCCACCCTTGATACCTACTAGCTGTGTGACTCACTCCTCCCCTCGTTAGTAATTTGCTAAACCATACTTTTCCAGTTATAAAAATTGGACCATAAAAAAATGGGACCATTAATAACAACTACCCCACTGGTTTGTTTGAAGAATAAATATGTGAAGCCCTTTGTAAACCATAAGCACTATAGAAAATACATTATTATTGACTTACACAAGAGAAGACAGATTTGGAGATGGGGGTGGGGGAAACATGATAGCTGTTACAGGGAAGAGGAATTAATCTTGGCCTTGTGGGGCAGAACTAATAGAAAGAAGTGGAATCTGTAGAAAGCTAGATAGAAGAATTTAGTCTTGAACTCATAAGAACTTCCAGCTTGGCTAATTATTCCCTATAGGATCTTAGACAAGTTACTTAATAAAATATAGCATTTATATATGATTGTAAGGTTTACAAAATACTTTGCAAATATCTCATTTTTTCCTCACAACAATCTTGGAAAGTAGATGCTCTCTAATTACACCTATTTTACACATGAAGAAACTAAGGCACAGAGGGGGTCAACCTGACCAGGGGCACACAGCTAATATGTGTCTGAGGCCAAATTTGAACTCAAGACTTCCTGACTCCAAGGTTAACACTCTAGCTACTACCTTGATGCTCATCTCAGCTTTCTGGACCCCTGCTTCTCTCCTTTGTAAAAATGATGTTGGATTTGGTATCTTCTACAGACTGGTCCAGCGCTATCTACGAATCTATCATCAACAACGGTTGTCTCAGAGCAGGATGGATGGCCTGAGGAAGTTGCGGAGGGTTTTGAAGTGGGATCCAGATGACCCTTTGTTCGGAATGTTTTCACAAGGGGATTTCTGTCCAGGTGCAGGAGGGACCGCTGGGGCTTGGAAATTCCTTTACATCTTGAGATTCTGTGATTCTGTAGTTTAGAAACTAGGGCAAATGCTTCAATGAGCCAAAGGGACTCTTGGACAAAGGGGAAAAAGACATTCCTTCATTATGTGACCATCAGTCCCATGACTGTAGCCTCCACTCGCCCACTACACACACATACACACGTACACACACACACACACACACACACACATACACACACACCTCTCTTTGTGTTGGGGCTTACTTATATGAGATTTACTAAATGTGGGATTTTAACACGGCCAAAGGTAAGGCTTAAAAAATCAGGAAGGCCTTCCATTCCATAACTTTGAGGGGGAAAGAATCCTCTGATAGCCACCACAAGCCCTCCCTGGACAAATATGGAGGGGGAGTGGGAAACCAAGGCCATTCTTCCCATCTCTCATCTAAAGGAGACAAGCCTGCCCATCATGTCTGATTCAGGGCAGAAGTGGCACAAAGAAAATCTAAAGGCAGCTTTCTTGTAAAATCTACAGATGGGAGAAGTAGTATATGTGTGACAGGAACAATTCTGGGTTCAAATCCCACCTCGGTCATATACTGGCTATATAATTCTGAATAAGTCACTCCATCTCTCTAGGCCTCAGTTTCATTATGTGCAAAATGGAAATAACAGTACCAGTAACCCCCACTTCACATGGCTGTCATGGGGTTGAAATGAGATTATACACGTAAAGTGTTTTATAAACTTTAAAGTTTATATATAGATCTCAACTACTATCATGATTGCAAACTGGCTAATCAAAGATTTGTGGAATGTTGAAAGTGGAAGGGCCATCAAAACACAGAATGTCAGAGCTCGGAAGGATCTTAGAGCACAGGATGTCAGAGGTGGGAGGGCCCTTAGAACACAGGATGTCAGAGCTGGGAGGGCCCTGAGAACACCAAATGTTCTAATCCCCTTACCACTACTTCTCTTTCTCCTCTGCTGCAGGAAGTATAAATGCATGAAAGGTGTGATTTGAATCCAGGTCCTCTGACTTCAAAGTTAATGTCTCTCTCCTGCAAGGTGTAACAGAGGATTCCCCGATCTCTATAAACAACCCTTGTCTCTCTACTGAGTTCCATTCTATCATCATCAAATGCTTACCAGACAGTTTGATATGGACATCCCATAGATAACTCAAACAAAACATGTCCAAAACAGAATTCATTATTCTTACCCTCAAACCTACTCACCTTCTGAGCTTCTCCATTTCTGCCCTGAGCACTCCCATCTTCCCAGTTGCTCAGGTTGGGTGCCTTGGCAATATCTTTGACCACATGCCCCCTCACCCCAGAGAGCTAATCAGCTATCAGATTTTGTTATTCCTACTTCCACAACATTACTCAAACCTGCTACCCTTTCATGTAATATCTTGTTTCACAGAATTCATAGAATTTTCAAGACATCTCCAGTCTACCTTTTAATCCGACACTTGAGGAAATGAAGACCTCAAAAAGGAAACTCCTTTCCTAAGGTCTAACAAGTAATTAGTGCCAAAGAGAGGACTAGAACTCAGGGCTCCAGACCCTCAGGCTGGTGTTCTTTCCATTACCCTCAAAGTAATGGAGCAAGAGAAACACTGAACTGATGGTGATCACCAGGTAATTGGTGGATAGATTTAATTGTCAAGTGAGCCAATGGTCCCAATGATCACCCTTGACTTTTTCCATCTATCAGGACTTCCACTTACCATTACTTTGGAGACTGAAGCCCAAGTCTACCCTCTGCCTGCCCTTCTCACTCTCTTCCACATAGATCCTGACCTACCCTTCACCATAGTAATTTCTCTGCCCCTTCTGGTTTGGTCTCACATCATTCTCCTTTTCTTTGGGTAATGACGCCAGAAGGCCATCCTTAACTTCTCTCTGCCTGTCATACCAGGTCCCAAATCCGCTAGTCCCATTTCTCTCAAGAAAACAAAGATCCACAAAGAGGCTCTGGGGATGTGTCTGATTCTCTGCTCAGTACTCCCCTACACACACCATATGAAATGCTAGGTGACAATTAGAATCCTATCCCTGTTTCCGGATTTTTCTTTCTTTCTGAGAGCTGGACACTCAGCTCAGAGTTATTGTGTGGCTAGATATCTGTTCAGCCAAAATCAGAGCTCTGGCCAGGCAGCACAAAGACAGGGGCAGGTGCCATCTGCCCCATTCCAGCTTTGTTGTCTGGTGTCACTGCCAGGCAGCCCTCCCTGAATGAAATCCTCTTCCCAAGGTCGGTCTCACCCCCTTGCCCTTGCCCCCACCTCCAAGACCATGAAGCCACAAACCAGCCCCCCACTCAAAAACTGCAACTCCAGCCTGTGATTGACAGTTTATTTTCGGAAGGCTCCAAGAAAAAAGAGGAAGAGATCATGCCGGAGAGATAATGGAAGCATCAGTGATTAGTTAAAAACAACCCCATCACAGTGGCGGGCAGGCGGGCAAGCTAGCTGCTCTGCAGAATTGGAAACAAAAGGGCAAGAGGAACAGTTTGGCAGGCAAACAAAAAAACCCAATGGCTCAGCTGCTTCCTTCCCTGGTGACTCCTGATCCCAGCTCGGGTGATTTATGAGGTTGGGAGTCTCTCCAGGAGAAAGCAGGGGCAGAGCCCCTGACAGACGTTCCCTCCTGGGTGCCCCTTGGTTCTCCCACACTTGATATCCATCCCATCCCAACCAGGCAGAGAGGTAGGGCCCCCTTTTCCACTTTTCAGAGGTGGAGCTAGAGCAGGACAGCCAGGCCTTTGCCCAGGGTGGTTGACATTCAATGGGGTAATCTTAGCTAATCATTTAGCCCCTCTAAGCCCCTATTTCTTTTTCTGGAAAATGGGGATAATGAGGTTTGCTGCACTGGACTGCATAATACCATGAAGTACCACAACTCTATAGAAGCAGGAAGAACAAAGAAGATGATCTGCCCAATGATCCCGAGATGGTAAATGGAAGGAAAGGAAGTGAATACCCGAATCTTATGAAACTAAAGCAGCCAAGTTTGGCCCCAAAAGAAAAGTAACAAAGCGCAACCCCCCCCCCCTCCCTGTCCCTTCTTTGCAGAGATAAGAAACTGTGGGTATGGAACACTGCATACAATTTCAGGCTTAGTTGATTACTGATGGCTAGTTGTACTGAATTCCTTTTTTTTCTCTTAAAACATTCTTGATTATAAAGGGAGAGCTCCTTGGATTGGAGAAGAGGAGAGGAGATTTTTGGAAATGAAGCTGATATAAAAACAAATGATATTCAATACTCAGATGACTCTGTGATTGCATTGATTTGGGAGTTACCTCCCATAATGCAGATTTTAATCTATCTCTGGCCTATCCACAAGGTGAGCCTCTAGCCCATGCTCTCCCAGAAATTAGTCCCAGGATGTACTGGAGACCTTCCTCCATTTCTCCTGCCTCCCCCAGGGTTCCAGTGGAGCTCTCTGGCTATGGGCCAGCCCTTGGCCTTGACACGTGATCAGACAATTTTGTCCTCTTATCGGATGCTTCCTTGATGTCATCTTCCATCCATGTTCTTCCTTCAAGTTCCTCATTGACCTTGAGTTGCAGCCTGTTCATACCCACCACGTGCCTCTCTATTGCTCATCTTTAATTCTTCAAAGATTGTTGTATCACATGAAATACAATAATGCATGAAAACAGGATACAAATATATTTTTTAAAATATATAAATATAGGCAGAGGGATAGGAAGTAATAAGCATTTATATAAGGCCTACTACGTGCCAGGCACTGTGCCAAACACCTTGAAAATATCATCTTATTTTATCTTCAAGGCATTCCTTCAAGGTAGGTGCCATTAACCCCATTTTACAACTGAGCGAACTGTGGGAAACAGGTGATGTAACTTGCCAGGGTTACACAGCTACTAGGTACCAGGGAGAGGATTTGAGCCTAGGGCTCCAGACTTCCAATTCAATGATCTTTCTGCCACCCCACAATTCCTTTGAGGATAGGCTTACAGTCTTGTTTAAATATTGTATCTCTCCATACACCTAACACAATGTTTGCTTAAAAAACATTTGTTAACATGGTTATACACTCCATAGGGCTATTATGAGGAAAGAAGGCTAGAAAACCCTCCAGTCACATCTTCATTATCACTACTTCAGAAACGTGAGCAAAGATGACTATTGCCCCCCAACAGAATGTAAACTCATCGAAGGCAAACAGGTGTCTCATATTTTGCTACTGACTTTCTCCCCTTCCCCTAGATATACTCAGAGTGCCTATGTTAGGACTCAACACAGAATAACCAGTTGGAAAAGACTTGCTGACTTGACTCCATTTCTGGGACACCAGAGGGATACCAAAACCCATGGAGGACTGGCTGGGACCCAGCTGGCCTGTCTGAGAGCTTCCTTTGCCAAGCAGCCACCAATTGGAGAAAACCTACCCAGCCCTCTGGGAAGCATGCACGAGTTTGGTATCAAAGGGCAGGATAGGGAGCAAAGGGAAGGGAAAGAGGAGCCAGGCTGTCCACTGAAAGGGCACAGCACTGCTCGTGATTAGTAAAAAGGCATTTCATTATCCATCCCTCCAGACTTAGCACCCATTCCAGAAGTTGAGGCACAGAAGGCCATTTTTAAAAGTCGTACTGGTAGACATGACATAGAATGTCAAAAGCTCAGAGGCCCTTAGAACACAGAATGTCAGAGATGGAAGGGTCCTCAGAACAAAGAATGTCAGGGCTGGGAGGGCCCCTAGAACACAGGATGTCAGAGCTGGGAGGGCCCTTAGAACACAGGATGGCAGAGCTGGAAGAGCCCTCAGAACAAAGAATGTCAGGGCTGGGAGGGCCCTTAGAACACAGAATGTTTGGTGTCAGAGCTGGGAGCACCTAGCACAGGATCCTAGTAGATGCTTAGTAAACAATTGTTGACTAAATTAACTTGAATTATCTTGATTAAGGAAAGAAACCCAACAAGGAAGGGAGGCTGAGTACCTTTCAGAATCCTCAATGTTCTTCAAAGCCCTGTTCTGTTGCCTTTCCTGATGTCCCATCCACCTGTCACCACCCAGGTATGACTTATCTCTAGGATCTGAAATTTTCTAATATTACTCTTCATGTAACCTTACCTATATACATGCTTTATCCTCCCTGCCCCCGGTAGAATGTAGGCTCCCTGAGGATGGGGCTGGGTTTTTTTTTGTCTCGGTATCCCCCAGTAAGTGCTTTTGGTGGGGTGGGGTGGGACTCGTGGTTCCCACTATTTCAGGAATTCTAGTTGCAACAACTCTCCTTCAAAGCCTATCTATAACAAGCTATCTGTAATTTAGAACCTTGGAGAGTTGTCTGGAGCCCTGGAATGTCAAGTGATTAGACTGAGGTATGGAAATTTCCAACCCAGAATATTCATCTCTTATTGTGCTGTGCCACTATTAGAATGTAAGCTTCTTGAGGCCAGGGGTGAGCTCTACTTTTTTATTTGTATTCCATAAATTTTGCACATCTCTGACACATAATAAGTGCTTAATGAAAGCCTATTCATTCTTTCATTCACTCATAATCAATGCGATGGTACAAAGAAGACTAGAGAGTAGGTGGCCCAATGGATAGAACGCTCAACTTAGCGTCAGGAAGGACTGAGTTCAGATCCTGCTTTGTAGCCGTGTGATCTTTCCTCATCTGTGAAATGGGGATGCTAATAGCACCTACTTTGCTGGGCTATTGAGGATCAAATGAGATAATTTATATAAAGGACTTTGCAAAGTTTGGATAAAATAAAAACTTTCCTCTGGCAGATTAAAGTAGAGTACTGGTCTCAGGCATAGACAGAGAAAAAATATATAATATTGAATAGTAATTATAATAGCTAACAATTATATAGTGTTTTAAGATTTTAAAAGTACCTTAATAATAATAGTTCTCATTAAGGTTTGCAAAGCACTGTACATGTTATCTTTTGGTCAGGAACCCTGTGAGTCTTCCATTCCCAGTTTGATTTTTTTCCTGAGTTTTGATTAAAGGGGCCATCCCTTGATTAACTTCTTACAGAGGCCTATTGACTGAATGGAGGTTACCTCACTCAAAGTGAGAACCTGAAAGGACCTTAGCCTGAAAGGGCCACGGTCTCCCAATGCATCCTGGGCCATCTCCATTCATCCTGATGAATATTAGGCCACAGGACCCAGATGGCTCTGGAGGAGAAAGTGAGAAAGTGAGGCTGGTGACCTTGCATAGCCCTCCCTCAGTCAAATCCAAGTCAACTGCAAGTCATGTCATGGTCCTCTTCGAGAATGAAGGACAAACACAATATGTTACCTTATTTTATCCTCATGATAACCCTATTATTAGTAGGTGCTATTTTATCTTCCTAACAACTTTATTATTAGATAAGTGTTATTATTATCTCCGTTTGGCAGATGAGGAAACCGAGGCTGTAAGCCATTAAGTGACTTGCCCAAGGTCACACAGCCAGAAAGCATCAAAGGTAGAATTTGAATCCAGATCTTCATGACTTCAGGTACAGTTAATAAATTTTGAATTAAAGAGAGAATGAAAGATTGAACAAACAAATTAGATTCTAGTCATGTAGTCGCTCCTCCAGGCATACAGGAGTTGAGTACAGGTGTGTCTGACGGGATTCTCAAGCCTAACAGAAATGACTTTCGAATTAATCACTGCTTTGGGTTATCCAAGCTCCAGGTTCCAAAGATCACTAAGAAAGAACATCCTTGTTATCTTTGCTACAATTAGCCCACCACACCTCTGCCAGCACCTTTAGCATTTCCCAGGTATTTTCAGCATTAGCTTGGGATAGCACTGTCAATTTTAGGCTGGGACCTGATTCTAACAAGGGCCTAGGACCATAACCATGGCTTCCAAATTAAGTCCAACTCGCTGTAGGATGAACCAAGGAAGATGACTTGGCCAGTCAGCAGAGTCTCTGAGCACTGAGGTCATAGCTGAGAAGGAAGAAAGAGACGGCTCAGTATAATAGGGCTTTTCTTTCCAATCCAAGGGGTGGCCCTTTGGGTGTATGGAGCCACCTCCTTATAAGTCTCCAAACTATCAGGCTCCCCTCACCAAGCAACCAGCCAGCTAGAAAAGGGTGTGTGTGTGTGTGTGTGTGTGTGTGTGTGTGTGTGTGTGTGTGTGTGTATACATACATATATACATAGATACACATGTCTATGCAGATGTCTATTTATCTATGTGTACATAGATACATACTCATATTTATATATACACATATATTTGTGAGTGTATGTATGTATGTTTGTATGTATGTATGCATATACATTTCTAAGTCCCTTTTGGGGACCATGTATTAGTGATGCCAGAAGGATAGCTTACACATATAAATATGACCACATGGACTACCAAATTTTAAAAACAAAAAATTAAGACTTATCAACAGCAACAGTGTGCACTAGAATTGAGTGGGATATATCTACCTGGTTAACATGCTCCTATAGGGAAGTAGGGCCTATCCTGCGGTGGGTATGAGGTGGTATGGTGGTGTAGAGAGGTGGGTATGGTGGTATGGTCAGGTGGCTGAATCTGTATTTTGTTCTTTCCATTAGATTGCAAACTCTTTGAGGGTAGAGACGGTATTTTGTGTCTTTGTGTATCCCCAGTGCTTAGCACAGTTCCTGGCACTGAGTATGTGCTTAATAAATGTTTATTTATTGGTTGATTCCTAGGAGGAGAGAGAGCACAAAAACTGTAGCCCCTAGACATTGTTCCCTAGTTTTTTAGCAGGCCCAGCCAGCTCAAGGGTCAGTCACATCCTTCATCCAGAAGAAATTGAGAGACAGATCCACCATCCTGGCATATCCTGCCATGGGTTTCACTGCCAAGATGCTAGCTGGGATGCCAACCAACAGGCTGGTCTGTTAGAAGGCTGGAGGTTGGGCTAGCAAGAGCACCAGCATGGAGAGCTGTATGGAAGGCAAATCCTCCAGCTTAGAGAGGGCTTCCAGAGGTCATTGATCAGGGCCAAGAAAACCAGGCCTGGCCCCAGCCCCTCAGTCTAAGCTTAGACAAAGCCAGGGAGCGTTGAAGGAGAATAAGACCATGGGCTTGTGAGGAACTTCATTCACACCCTTCATGTCTCCCTTTTCCCCCAGTGCTGCCAAAAAGGGGTGGGTTGGAAAATTGTTGGGGGAGAAGAACACAGAGAGTGTTATCTACAGCCAGATGTCTCAGTTCTGTGAGCCAAGGAAGGGAGAGCAAGTGGGTGGAAGTAGCGGGTAAGTCTAGGCGCCACTGCAAAGGTGAAACCCAACAGATACAGACAATGCCTTTTTGAATGCCGGTCTCTGTTATCCCTCTGGTTCTCCAGCCTCTCTAGCCCTGACCACCTCTCCTTCCCCTGAACATGAAAGTTGTTACTACTTATATATAAAGAAGATATAAGACACCGTATACTATGTTCTGTGTCCCCCACATAGACTGCATGCTCTTTGAGGGCAAGACCCATAGTCTCTGTTTAAACTTTATATCCTTCCTATACCTAATACAGCATTCTGTACATTGGATTATTTTAATTTTTGTAGCTGGAAGAGGCCTTAGAACACAATGTCAGAGATGGGGGCCCTTAGAACATAGTCTATCAAAGATGAATGGTATCTTTGATATTCTCTACCTTCTAATTCTCTCATTTTATAGATGAAGATTTGGAAACACCAAGAGGGGAAATTACTTGCCTAAGGTCACACAGTTAGTGGCAGAGCTGAGAATAGAACCCTTGTACCTAGTCTAGGCCTTTTCCATTAGGCTTTGCTCCATAAGTGTTCCTTCATTGACTGACTGATTGATTGCCTCCAGGCACTTCATCCCAGGAGGATGAGCAGACTCAGTTGTCTGGAGTAGAGAATTCTTGTAGGGAAAGAGTGGGAGGAACCCATGGGGAGATGGCTGTCATTCTAAGGGAGGGAAAAAAGCCATTTTTAAAAAGGCAACGGAGGAGGAAACCAGCAGCCCACACATGACTGCTTCAGTGGAGACTTTGTGTCTATAACTATAAATGTCAGCATCGTGGGAACACATGACATCACTTCCTAAAGGGGCATTTGTCTTTAAGATAGAGTTCCCTTGGAAAAAGAAAAAAGAAAAAAAAACAACAGGATGAAGCATTCTCAGAATCAACATTCACACCTCAAGGCTTTCCATCAGGACCTAGTGGCTGAAGGCAGTCACCATCAGCCAATGCTTGGACAATTTCCAAACATATTGTCCATTTTTAGCTCACTGGATGAAACAAGTAAGTACAAATTATATTGGGTAGTGGAAAAAGCACTCAACTGGAGAGTCAGAGACATTGGTTTGAGTCTGAGTTATAATACTCAATTCATTTTCCCTCTTGCGGTCTCAGTTTCCTTTTCTGTAAAATGAGAGGTCAGGAGTAGATGTGCTCTAAGGGCCTTTCCAGCTCTTCCAGTGGTTATGTACACAGAGGCTGAGAGTCAGAGATAGAGAGGCATCAGCCAAGAGAGATGGCAAGAGAAATAGGGAGCACAAGAGATAGGGAGGAACCCAAAGGAGACGGAAATGGGAACCAATACGGCAGGAGATCAAGAAAGAAAGTCCGAGGCCCAAAGAGGGAAAGAAGAGCCAGGTCCTGACATACATTGCCTGAATTGGCCTGGAACAAGACTGAGCCTCCCTGGGCTTCCATTTTCTCACCTGTGAAATGAAGGAATTGGATTAGATGGTCCCTCCCCTAGCTCTAGGTCAAGGATCCTACAAGTTTGGGTTTCTTCCTTGTCAAGTTTTGCTTTGTCTCCATGACTAGATGAACTTCATCTCCATGATGAGATATAGAAGGTCAGGCCCTCAGGGCCGTGGGTGAGAGGAAGTGTGGAAAGTGCTAGACTTGGAATGTTCTCCAAAGATCTGTGTTCAGGCTCTGGCCCCTCCATTTACAATACCTGTTAACCTGAACAAACTATTTCATTTCTTAAATTCTCAGCTTCCACACTGATAATTATAACAGAGTAGAATATAATTTCCTCGAGGGTAGGGACCATTTTGTTTTTGTATCCCCAGTGCCTAATACATTGCCTGGCTCACAGCAGGTACTTAATAGATGCTAGCTGAATTGGACTGGATGCTTGTATTGCCTACATCAGAGGGCTGCTGGGAGGAAAGCACTAAATAAAGAACATCATAAGATCATAGATTTAGAGCTAGGAGGGCCTTAAGTCATCTGGCTCACTTCTCTCATTGGATGCGTGACCTGGACCATGCTTCTTACATATCTGCAAGAAACCTCTTGCCACTGGCCTATATAGTAACCCCCTATCCTCACCCCCGTCCACTAGCTTCATCAATATTCCATGTGCTTGGCACATAGTAGGTGCTTACTAGGCTTGAGGGCAAGATTATGTTTTATCCATTTTCATATGCCTCACAATACCTGTCATGGGACCCTTGGTCCAGTGATGACATCAGCTCCACCTGGAAAGGTCTCCAGGTAGAAACATCAGCAATATCTCTATTTTGGACCTTTCTCTAGAAGTCAAACCTTCCCCCTCTGTACCATCGTGCATCATCCCACCCTTCTCCATCTTTGTCAGACTCTTATTCCATTCTCCTATACACACACACACACACACACACACACACACACACACACACATACACACACACTCTTTACATCCTCAGTATCTAGAGAGTAGAAGTGTTGAAAGCTGGCTATTCACATAGGCCGACCAAGGGCCATGAAGATTTGATAATTATTCAGCTAAATGGATTTCTATAGATGGCAAAATTGGAATACTTAAATTCCAATGCAAGTTCAGGGGACTAAATTATCCAGAATACAGAATAATGAAATTTCAGAATTGGAATAGACTGAGGAGGCTATCTTTTCCAACCCAAATCCAAAAACGAATCCCAATGACAAGCTGACCAACAAGCCTCTCCTTGAAGACCGCAGGTACCTCTTCTTCCACGAAGGCTTCTGTGATACATGAAAGGATTAGTGTTCTCTCCCACCTCACATATTCCTAGAGCACTTTGTCTAAGCTTCCCCTTCTGACTTTTATTCTCTACTTCTTAACACACTCACAGAGGCAGCACGGTTGGGGAAAAGAGTTTGTCTGGAATCAGGCGGCTTGGGTTTAAATCCCAACTCAATTTCAAGTCACACCATTTCTCTGGGTCTCAATTTCCTCATCTATAAAATGAAGGGATGGGACCAGGTCAGGGATCCTTAACCCTTTTTGCATCACCTCTTTGGCAGTCCAGTGAAGAATATGGGTTCTCTGAAAAATAATTGGTCTATTGCTTACATTCATAATAGAAGCAAATGCTAATTTTTGGTTAGAGGTTGGCAAAAAAAATTCAAACGCAACCTTTTCCATCAGTCAAATTAAAATAACTTGTAAAATCAGGGGTCCCTGGACCATAGGGTAAGAACCCCTAGATTTCCAAGATGCCTTCCAGCTTTAAATCTGTGACTTCTGGATATCCTTCATGCTGTATCTTTCCATTATAAAGTAAACTTCTTGAGGACAAGGATTGTTTCATTTTTGTCTTTTTATTTCCACTGCTTAGCACATAGTAGGCACTTAATAAATATTTGTTGAATTAGATTGAATATGTTGGTCCACACCAAATCTTTTATTTATCTATTTATGACCCACCTGCTTCCAAAAAGGATTTGTGGCAGAACTGGCTAATTGCCAAATCTCTATCACCAAGGGCTAGGGATGTGAATGAAATCAACTCCCATTATCATTTTCTTCCTCACTTAAGCGCTGTAATTGAAATACTTAAAGTGAAGTGGGGTGTGTGTTGGGGGAGGAGAGGTGGAGCTGTGGAAAATTACCTGGGCTTGTTGACTGCAGGGAGACAGGGCTAGATTGGAGTTAGGGACTTGGGATTCCAGCTGTACCACTAACTATTGGCTTGACCTTGAACCAGGCACTTAGCCTTGAACTTTCAGTTTCTTCATCTCAAAAATGAAGGAGTCAGACTCTAAGTGTCTTCTAGCTCTAATTCTTGCGATCAGAGAATGAACAAGACTCCACTGTATTTTGGACTGTGCGGACATGCCCTTTGACATGATGGAAAACACGTAGGCCTAAAAGTCAAGACCTGAGGTCCTCCTAATTTTAGCTCCATCAGATTAGCCATGTGACTGCCATTGGGTCATCACCTTGTCTTTGGACCTGTTTCTATATCTATACAATAGAAACATCAACACCTGGCCCAATCTGTCTCAAAGGGGGCCTTCTGTGGATCAAATGAGACCAGATATGGAGAGGGTTTTGGAAAGCAGCTAAGTACTATCCCAATGAGAGTTTACAGCTACCATGGCTTGCCAGGCTCATCATCTGTATCTAGCATTGGAATCAGATCCTACAAATGGGGATTCTCCCCCCTCCCGTGTGTGTGTGTGTGTGTGTGTGTGTGTGTGTGTGTGTGTGTGTGTGTGTGTGTGTATGGTGAGTTAGAGAAAGGGCAAGTAGTTTAGACTCTGGCAAGGACCCTTACTGGAACTGACCACTTAGCAGTTGGGGTTTGTAGGAGACAGAGAGGTATGAAACTTTGCCATTACAAAATCTCAGAGAACATTAATCTAGACCTTTTGTAACACAGAAGAGGCCAGGATCTGGGTTCTAGTTCTGGCTCTGCAACTGTGCCATTGGTCTTTTTGTAACCGTGGGTCATTTCCCAGCCTCAGTTTGCCCAGTTGTAAAATGGAGGTGGGGTGAGACTAGATTAATGATCTCTAAGGTCCTTTCCAGTTGTATAACCTTTTGAAGTATGGGAAGTAGAGAATCTCATGAGAAAACTAATTCTCATGCTTTGGTGATGGTGGGGATTGTAAGGGTAAAAGTTTATGGTGGTGAGAGTAGGTAGGATCCTCATGATAAAAAGGAAGATTGTAGAGATCTATGTGATGCGGGAGAGGGGGCTGGGGGTGGCAGCTCTTTGTATCTCAAGCTACATAGAGATAGCCACTCGGGTACACTCCAGTCCCTGGCCTCTTCGTACAGTCTCCTCTCCCCTTCTCCCAGAACCCATCAGGTTGGAGGAATAATCAAATAAATCAAGCTCACAGCATACACACACCAGACCCGCCCCCAAGTCTCCGTGTTGCAACTGACTTGGCCCCAACTAAGCTGAGCAGGAAGAAGAGGATGTTCTAGAGAAACCACCTCCCCCTCGCCTCCCCCTAGGTATCCACTGTCACTCTGATGGAAGAAAGCTCGGTAGGACTGTTCCCCCTACACATAGCCTCAGTTACTGTATCACCACCTCACCCTACCCCACCCAATCAGCGTGGGAGACAATGTCTTTTACTCTCGTGTTTTAGTTTCCCTCTCCTGGGATGCACTCAGCAACCCTGTCCTGAGGGCAGGTACCAACCATCACATCCACCCCCATCCACAGGGGCATATGTTGGCTACTCAGAGATGCCCGGCTCTATTTTTATATTTGACAAAGCTGAAAGGGATTCCTTGCAGAAATGAGTTTGTTCAGCCACAATCCAACTAAGATCGACACCTGTCTGTGGGCTCCAGGAGCTGGTGAAGGAAAGCAGGAAGAAGGAGACAAAGGCCAAGCAGGCAGGAGGGGAATTGGACTTCTTCCCAGGCAGCCCCCGGCAGACATACCACTCTGGGGATCTTTGCCTCTTCCGTAGTCAAACCGAAGTGAACATGTCGATGGTACATCTAGGGCACTAACCCCCTGCTCCCCATTTATACTCAGCCAAGTCAGACTCACTGCTCACACCCCAGCAGAGAAAACAGAATCAACTGGAATGCACAAGCCGGTCATCATTCAGATCTGAGTTAGGCAAGGATCAGTATCTAGGGGCCACCCCTCTCAATGAATAAGTGCCTCCCCAGACTGCCAACCCAAACAAGTTCTACAGAATCCAGTTGTATCTAGAAAGAGTGCCCTCCTCTGGCACAGTGGGTACCTCACATCTGGAAGATTAGGAAACCCAGTCAGCCACAGCTGGTCATCTCTCCCGTCCTACCCCAACAGCTTAGATTGCAGGAAGAAGGGAACTCCCCCTCCCCCAACAAACAAACAAAAAAACCTGCCAGCCACATTGTCTCAGGAGCTAATGGAAGAGGAGGTAAGAATGATTCGTGATTACCGCCGGGCTCCCGATTCATTCAAAGGAATGAGAAAGGAAGCAAACGAAACAGCCCGAAGTTTCCTGTTCCCAGTTCGGCCTCTCCCAGCCTCCAGCCCTCACCCGGTGGGGATTAGAAAAAGGGTGAGATCCTAGACGGAGCTTCGATGTTCCCCCAGCCGGAGCCTCTCCATCCCCGCCCCCTCCCAAACCACAGCAGCCCACCCGAAAGAGGGAAAGGGAAAGGAGGGAGGAGCTAGGTACTGTGAATGGGACGCTGCAGCGGAGCCCACATCTTCAGTGAAGCGAGGCGGTCCCCATAGATAAGGGATCAGGTGTGTGAAGGGGGGTGATTCCTGATGGATTGAGGATTTGCCAACCAAATTCCTTTTCGAGCTTCACTCCGTCATCACAAGCTATCTCTTCCTCCGTCCCAGATCAAGCCCTTCAGCTTCACTTCTGCTATGGGGGCAAGGCGCCACCATCTCGTCTCGTTTCCCACAAAGCCCCAATCGCAGTTGAAAGCCCTGGTGCCTTGGGTAGGTGCCCACAGGCTTCATTCTTAGGTTCTCCCTGTCTCTCCCAAAGCCACCGTTCCCCACAACTGTTTACCGTCTCTCCTCTCATAGACCGTCTGACTAAATAGGAAGGGCCTTCCCCACCTTAAGAAATAGGTTGGGGGCAGACTTTTAAGCCACTTTGAAAAATAAGGTAAAGTGTTGAGGGCTTAGGGTCCCTGCACCTCCCGAGAGGCTGCAGGGGGGAGGCTGGAGAAAGGGGCATTCGAACACCCCTCTGTATCTGGCAATCCTCAGAGGCTAGCCTGCCACTGTTGGGCAACTGCACTTCCCCCATTCCCCCAGAGACAGGAGTGGGGGCAACACCCTCCTCTCTACAGCTACTTTCCAGTGTAAGGCTCTCGCCTTCCCTCCCCCCTCGCCTCCGCCCAATCTCTGCTCCAGCCGCAGCTGGCCTCTAGGCACCGAAAGTTGGCAGCCGTGGCGGCAGCGGCGGCGGCTGCCCAGGGAGCTCCAGAACGATCATTTCATGCCCCTAACGCTATCCCCAGACCGACCCTCGGTCCTTTCTCCCTGCTTCGAGTTTCCCCTCTCCTGCCCAGAGGCCCTTTCAGGACCTTCGACCGATTAGGGGTAGAACCAGTACTACAGAAGATCCGAGAGAGCTCAGAAGCCTTTGGGGCTATCCAGGTAGCTGCACTGCCAGTGCCCACGAACCGCGGCAGCCAGGCAGGCAGGAGAAAGCCCTGGACTCTACGGAGCCAGCAGCCACGCCGGGACCTAGCTAGAGCCAGAGACGTGGATCGAGCTCAGGAGAGAGGGATGAGCCCCTGTCGAATGTGCCGGCTCAGCCGGGAGCCCCAACAAGTCCTCCCAGAGGGGACACTGACACATAACGCGTTATACATATACCCTCTGCCACAACACAACACGGCACAACGGAGCACACCCTCACACACCCCCTTCCAAACGCACACACTCCTGCACGCCCAGTTGCACCCATCCCTCATTCTTCTGAATACACACTGGCAGTCCTCCGAGACACAAACACACACACACACACACGACATAATCTCGAAGCCAAGATTCAGATGTTCTCACCCCTCCAACGCAACCCCCCAAACAGCCCAACAATCTACACTCATGTTCATACAGAGCCCCAATCACACTGATTCACACACACACACACACACACACACACACACACACACCGGTATACAAACTCTGAAACATCCAGATATACACGTTGTCACACAGCCCTAGAATAACCCCAAAGAGTAGCCACGCAAACACACGAAAATAGATACTGACTCACATGCACACTTACCTAAACATACACACACACACACACACACACATACACACGCACAGTCGCCCCCTGAATCCCTACATTCCCATCCCTAGATAGAGACCCATCCAAATTCAGACACATGCCCCGGCAAGCGGGCACACACACACACACACACACACACACACCAGCGCGCGCACACACACACATACGCGCATCCGCGCGCGCGCGCGCGCGCACACACACACACACACACACACACACACACACACACCAGCACACACCGCGCCCCTCCCCAGACACCCCGGCGCCCGGGGCAACCCCCAGCTCAGCCCCGCCATCCCGCGCGCTCTGTGGCTGCAGCAACAGCAGCAGCAGCCCCCGGGCCGGGAAGGCTCCCGCAACTCACCCAGCGCCAGGTCCAGGAGCTCAGCGAGCAGAAGATAGATCCGCGGGCAGTTCATGGCTCGCATGGTGGCCCCGGGGAGGAGGACGAGGAGAAGGAGGAGGAGGACGAGGAGGACGAGGACGAGGACGAGGAGGAGGCGGTGGCGGCGGCGGCCGAGGCGCCCCGCTCCATCCGGCTCAGGCGTTCTCCCGCCGCCCGCAGCCGGCCGCCGAGGCGCCGAGGGACGCAGGCAGGGCGGGCGCCGCCGGGCGCCGCCGGGGCTCCCCCATCCTGCCCTCGCTGCCCACCCCTCGCCTGCCCTGTGCTTGCAGCTGCCGCCGCCGCCGCCGCCGCCGCCGCCGCCGCTGCCGCGGGAGAGAGCGGACCCCGGGAGGCTTGGCTGAAAACCGGAGGGGAGGCGTCGCAGCGACACCTGGCTCGGCTAGTCTAGCCTCGGCTCTCTGGGGCTCGGCTCGGCTCGGCTCAGCGTGAGCTGCCGGCCGGGAGGAGAGAGGGAGCTGGAGCGCAGCCCCAGTGCGCGCCCGTCGTCCGGGGCTTGGGCTGGCTCTCTAGCTAGTGCGAAACCCGCAGCAAAGAGTCCAGACCAGCAGCTCGGAGTTTAGGAGCGAAATCGCGCTCTCTCCACTCCCAGAGAGAGCGAGAGCTAGCGCCCCCTCCCCCTTTCTCTCTCACTCGCTCTCTTGCTCCATCCCTCCCTCCGCCCCCTTCGTCTCTCTCTCTCTCTCTCCCTCTCCTCTCCCTCTCCTCTCTCTCTCTCTCTCTCTCTCTCTCTCTCTCTCTCTCTCTCTCTCTCTCTCTCTCTCTCTCTCTCTCCCCGTCTCTCCTCTGTCCCCTCCTCTCCCCCTTCCCCCTTTTCTTTCCTCCCTCCCGCCCCTCCCTCCCCCCCGTATTATATAGACTTTTCTTTAATCCTTTCTGGGCTGTTCTGCTATCGTCCTCTAAGCCGATTTATTGCTGCGAGAGGGAGAGATCTTCCCCTCAACCCTTCTCCTTCCCCCTTCCTCCCCTCCCCTCTTTTCTTCTCTCCACCCCTCTTTTTTTACTTCTCTAGGTTTGCAGCTTTTAACTTCTTAACCCTTCCCCAACTGACCGAGGGTTTCTCTCGCCTCCCTTTTCCCAGCGCACGCCCCACCCCCTCAGACACCAAAAGCCCTAACTCCAGGCTGCCTATAACCCTGGGACAGAAAGGCAGAGAGAGAGGAAAAGAGTCAGTGGCCAGGAGAGGGAGGCATCACAGATGCAAAGAACTGTACAGGTAGAGGGAGAGAGAGACTGCGAGAAACAAAAAGGGCCCTAAGGCAGGCAAGCAAAGAGGGGGATGCTTGCCTGGCCTTCCATCCAGCACCCTTCGCACAACACACACGCGCGCGCACACACACACACACACACACACACACACACACACACACACACACACACACACACACACTATAGAGGGAGGACGGTCAGGAAGACTGAGAACCCACCACGATCATGGCCACTTTCGCGTCAGGCCTTCTCTTGGTTATCCATTTGAATTGGGATTTGACTCTGCCCAATGCCCTGCTATTCTGGGTTACCTTCAGAAAAGATGCATGAAGCTCAATCCAATCTTCTTACTGATAAGTCCAAGCCAGGATAAGTCTAGGAGCATTTATAAAGTAACCACTATATATCAGGTGCTACGCTAAGCCCTAATCACTGTACAGAGGAGGAAACTTCCTTTCAGAGAGGGGAAATGACTTTTCCAAAGTCACGCAAAATTCAATCTGCTCTCTCCCATGTGGTCCAGCCTCACTCTTAGATTGAATCCTCTCCAGCACTAACCTCCTACTTCCCTTTTGTAGCTATCGCTTGAGCATCACCTGTTGGCAGGTGGCACTTTTTAGACTGGGAGAATGAAGGCAAATGGTCACATTTCCCCTAAAATTTAGGGATATGAGTGAGAGAAAAAGAGGAAACAAATAATTGGGTGAAATGAGTTTAATTCTGTGAGTCTTATTCTAAGAGACAAAAGGGCCTTTAGGCGTCAGGAAACTGAGGCACAGAGAAGGTTAAGTAACTGGGATTGATCCAATTAGTGGTACGGGTCTAGAATTCTGTTCCCTGACCCTTGCTCCAGAACAGAGGCCTAGATTATGGGATTTAGAGCTGAATCTCTGAAATCAACTATTTCAACTACGTCATTTTAGAGATATTGAAACTGAGGCTCAGGGAGGTTGTGACTTGCTCAGTCATAAGGTCAGAACTCCAAGTCAGAGGTAGACCTGGAACCCAGTCCATCTTTTTCTACTCTTTACAATGCACCAAAATCCCCAAATCCTCAGCTTATCAGAGGAGGCAGAATTGCCAGCTTCTGAAGCTTTGTCTGATGCATCTGTATAAGGCTGTTCTTCAGTTTACCCATATGTGATGATAAAATTTAGAATTGGAAGGGGCATTAAAATCATTTCATAGATGAAGATAAGTGACTCACCAAAGTCACACAGCATCAGTGGCAAGATTTGAATCTGGAACCTCTATCCATCAGAGTCAATATGCTTTTCACTGTACCACACTGCCTCAACTGGATAATCCTGCACAACTTCTCTCATTATACAAATAAAGAAGCTGAAGCCCAGAGAAGGAAATTAATTAGCACGAGCTCGCATAAGCCCTAAGTAGCAGAGGTAGATTTTGAACCTAGATCATTGAGAGTAAGGACCCTAGAGATCATGAAGTTCACACCCTCCCTCCACCATTATTAAAGATGAGGCAGCTTGTCCAAGGTCTCAAAGATGGTTTTCCTTAACAAAGCTGGATTCAAACCTATGTCCTCTGACTCCAAGGCTGACCTTCCTTTCACTCTACCACATTCTAGTGACTCCAGATTCATGGCTCTTTGCATTATTCTAGATGTTGGGAAAGATGAAGGGCTTTGCCATGGGGTTCTCCAAGAACTCAGCGGGTGGGGCCTGGAGTCAGCAGGGAGCCTCCGGCAGACCCAGGTGCATGACTGGTATCCCAGCTCAGGGGGTGGGGGAAACAGATGCCAATCTGCAGGAAGCTGCTTCCACTCCGTGTTAGGGCTATGTCATCAGAGCATCCCCCCATGGTTGGTGTACTGCAGCATCGTGCCTCGGGAAGGCAGGAGGGAAGGACCGATTTGCATTTATGAAGATTTGAAAGCACACATTCGCCCGACAGGCTTTAGAATGATCCTCTCAGTAAAAGAATAATAATGATCGTAATAAACCCTTATAAATAGGTGTTTGATTACAGTTTGTCCCTACGTGGAGTTTTTTTGAACCAGACTAATTGGCTGCCTGTTTGATTGGGCTCCCAGCAGCTCAGGTTCAAAAATCTTTGTCCCTCTCTGTTTTTACCCTCATTATCTGTTACCCTCACCACTTCTTCCTCTTTCTGTCTCATTCCTCCTCCCCCCACCATAAGAAAGATCTGCTTGAATAATTGGTCCAAGTTACTCCAGCTATATTTTGGGGAGAGGGGAAGGGGGCCAATCTATGGATGTTCCGGTAGCTTTATTCTGAAGACTAATAATGCCAGGACCAATAATAATATGTTACCAGGTATGTAGCACTTTAGTGTGACTTAAGACTTTACAGTTTACAAATGGTTCTCCATCCATGAGCTCACTTGAACCTTGCAAAGAGTCCTTTGATCTAGGTGGGACAGTTACTGGATTTATTTTATATAGAAAGAGCTTCCATCAGTCCTCTTTTGAGACCTGGAAGCCTCTTCCAGGTTCATTTCCAGACAATTCCCCTTTTCCACCATGTCCCAGCAGCCTTGTCACCCCAGAAGCTAACATTGCACCTATGGCCTCCTCACCTTTGTAGTTGATGCCCCCTTTGGCTTCCTCCTCCAATTGGTCAGTTCCTCTCAGAACCTCCATTTTAAGGAAAGTACCCAGGCCAGCACATGGCCTTGCTCTCCAGGCTCCACTCTTGAGTCTCTAGACCTTCCCCACTATCCCCACCTTCTCCTCTGCTTTATATCTTCCTTTTTTATGTGTTTTCTTCTCTCAATAGAATGTAAGCTCTTCAGGGGGAGGGACTACCTTTCTTAGTGCTTGCATTTATATCCCCAGCCTGGTATACAGTAAGTGTTTAATAAATGCTTTTCAATTTTACTTGACCTCAGGCACTTGAAAGCTGGGCTTTCGAGTCCCAAACTCTGGCAGGTACTATGGAGCTAGAAGAGTTCCAGCTACAAACTGTCACCTGATGACTCTACTAGTTTAATTCAGAAGCTCAACTCAGGGTAGCCATGGGGTAATAAATTTGGGGACACAACAACTCATAAAGAACAGAAGAAGAAAGAGGCTCCAATTATAGAAAAGATTTGTACAATAATCCACAATTAGTAATGACCCAGTTCTACTAAATTGAATTCTTTCCACTACCCCATGACTTCTTTCAGGTAGGTAAGGACCATACCTAGAAGGTCAGGCTTCTGATGTCAAAAATTTAGGACACTTACACTCACCCTAACCCTCAAAAGTGGCATTGTCTCCTAAGCCATCGAGTAAACAACTGAAACATCTCTGTATAGAAGCCGATATCCTTGAAACCTGAATCATCCCACCATAATCACCCCACTCTCCCACATCTAAGTCAAGACAAAACCAAATATGACCACAGACTACAGTTCCATCAGATGAGTCCGAGAGAAGGGGAGCTTCTATTCAGAAATATATTATACCTTGGACAGCTCCTAAGCATAGAACCTGGCTCAGACATGAGTCAATGGTGAATGGCTGAGGTATTACAAGAAAGGTGGGCTCCATCCACAGCAGGTGCCCATCCATATGTACTCTACCTTGGGCAGATCAAATTGAGAAAACGGTGTCCAGTGATAAGCGATCCCATTTTAGGAAAGACATGGTTAAGTGGGACAGCATCCATAGGGGAGCAAGCAGGAAGGATGTTGGAATCATGAAGGATTGGTTAGAAGAATGAATGATGCTGATAGATAGATAGGTGTCTCAACAGATAGACCATTGGATCTGGAGTCACGAATACCTGAGTTCAAATGTGAACTTAGACACTTACTACCTGTGTAACCTTAATAAATCACTTAATATCTGTCTGCCTCATTTTCCTCTTCTGTGTAATAGGGATAATAATAGCACATACCTCAGAGGGTTGTGAGGATAAAAGTTAATGTTTGTAAAGTGCTTTGCAAACCTGAAAGTTTTATATATATTTTATTTATATATATATTCATATATAAAATATATTTATTTTAATAATTATTTTATAATATATTTATAAATTAAAATATATATATATATTATTTTTTAAGATGGTGATGATGTCTAGCCTGGAGATGTCAAGACTTAGGAACAGTATCTGGATTTCTATCTTCTAGTGTTTGAGAGTTCATACTTATTCTCCTTGGTCCCAGAGGTCAGAACTAGCAACAGTAGGTGCCAGTTTCAGAAGACACACATTTTGGCTCCAAGTGAGAGCAAAAAATTGTTGAGTTTTTTTCTCTCAAAAGTGATATGAGTTTCCCTCAGAGGTAGAGAGGTCTGAAGATATCTGAGCAGAGGACACTTTTCAGGGGGATCACAGAGAACATTCTCATCAGTTACTTATTGAAATAGATGTCCTGTGAGGTACACTTATATCCCTGAGCCACTAGGATTCTAATACCATGGGAGAGGTGTTCAGAGAAGAAGGTAGAAGCCAAAGCATCCTGTTTTCCAAGAGCTCTTCTGAGCCCTGGTCCATGCTAGAGATCTAGAAAGCAGCAGGCTGAGATGGTAGAGTTGCCATGGGAACAGCACCAGTGAATGACATCCTGAGAAGATTGGAGTGAGGAGTAAAGACAGAGCAGTGGTCAGGGTAAGATTCTATTGAGGAGGTTGGGGCTACATTTGAGTGAAACCTGTGTGGGGAGGGATACTGTCCTGACCACTCTTTCCTACTGTAGAGGCAAGGGAGCATAGGAACATTGAATTTCAGAGATGGGGAAGGACCTTAGAGAGTATCTAGTCCAGGAGTGGAGAACCTGTGGCCTTGAGGCCATATGTGGCCCTCTAGGTCCTCAAGTGTGGCCCTTTGAATCCAAACATCACAGAACAATTCCCCTTAATAAAAGGATTTGTTCTGTAAATCTTGGACTCAGTCAAAAGGCCACACCCAAGGACTTAGAGGGCTGCATGTGGCCTCAAGGCCATAGGTTCCTCACCCTTGGTCTAGACAAACTGTGTGCTTACATAGATATTCTTAGATCTAGAGCTGGAAGGAATGTCAGAAGCCACCCTATCCAATCTGCTCATTTTACAAATGAGGAAACTGAGGCCCAGAAAGATGTTCCCTAGGTCATGCTTATCATAAGTAAGGTAGTGCTGAGATTCAAACTCAGATCCTTTGGCTCCAAGCTGAATAGCAAAGTTTAGCTGTCTTCCCACTATACCACTTTGCCTTTAGGACACAGTCCTGTGGTTTGATCTACTTAGCTCTAACTAGGCTGCAAACCCAGCTACTCAAGGAATTTATTTGTATCATCCCGATGCCCTATAATGATGAAAACTAATATAGATAGATAGATATAGTATATGCATATATATACATACACATACACATATATACATACACAATGCATATATATTAATAGAAATGTAATGTGATATTTATATATAATATAGTATTTATATATAAATAGTATGTTTAGTATAATATATAATATATGCCTAAAATAATGCTAACTATTCCGTTCACCCCCTCCAATAGTTGACCATTTGAATCACTGGTGACATGGGTCTCGCATCCTTGTGACGGCACCAGCTTCTTCAATCCCAGGATCCAAGATTTGGTCCCAGTGGATGCCCCTACAGGGACAATGGTCCTAACGCTTGATGATTCCAGACCCCATTGTTTTCCTGGAGGCTGAATTTGGGCTGCCCCAGCAGAGGGCACCATGGTGCAGAACAAACTTTGTCACTGGGTCCCCCAGGGGAAGCCCCTTGGAGGTGTGAGAGCTGAAGAGTTTGGTGGAAATCTTCCCTGTGCTTCAGTTTCTCCATTTTCAGGAATGTTTCATAGAAAAGTACAGAGCTGACTTCAATCAATACGGCTTCGAAGGTGCTTTCCTCACAACCACTTTGTGATATAAAGAGTATGAGTGCTCTCATCCCTATTTTACAGATGGGAAAAATGAGGCCCAGGGAGCTTCAATGACTTATCCAAGGTCACATAAGTACTACATGTCGGAGGTAAGAGTCTAACCTAGGTGCTCTGACTCTAGGGCCATCACACTTCCCACTGGACCAGGCTGTTCCCTCTCCCCCACCAGACATGAAATTGCTAAAGCACAAAGTTGGGATTTGACTCCAGGCCATTTGACTTCTGGCTGAGTGCACTTTACACTAATAAAATAGCAGCCGCCACACTTAGATAGCACTATAAAGCATGCGTTTTCCATCTCCCTTGAGCCTCCCGTCCAGAGTGGGAGGTGGGCACTATTATTATCCCCATTTTACAGATGAGATGACTGACACACAGAACTCTTTAGTGACGTGCTTAAGGTCACACAGCTAGTGTGTCACACAGTGACATTTGATCCTGAGGTTATTCTGATGCCAAGCACTCTACCAGGCAGATGGGGCAGTTTCTTGAGGGGATGGTGACATCTAGGCTATAGGGAAGGGAGAACTGGCTGTTTGGGTTCTTTTCCAAATGAGAGATGCTATGCAAGCCAGATCTCTTGAACTTATTGCCCTGAACCAGCTTGATCTCCTCAGGATGTTCCCGGTTGAGATTAGGGCAGGGCATTTCCCTAGCCATTACTGGACTTCTTCCCTTCAGGGTTCAGCTTAAGTGCCGCCTCCTTCATGAGGCTTCTGCTGACCCTCCTTCCTGCCTCACAAGTTGCTAGCACTCCCTTTCACCCAAGAATTACTATGTACATAAGAGGGGCAGTGTGGTAGAGTGGACAGAGAGTTGGTGATGAAATCAGGAAGCCCTGGGTTCAAGTCCTGCTGCCGACATATAGGAGTGCCCCTAGACAAGCTGATTAACCTCTCCATGCTCAAGGCCAGAGGCATCAAATTCAGTAATGCTTCTGATTGAAGTGTAATTGGTAAATATTTAACAAAGAAAATAAAAACATAATAGAACATGGATAATGTCACTACATGATTTTCTATATTGATATGCAGCCTACAGGAATCCTTATGTCCAGCTTAGTGGGGGCTATTCGAATTGTCATTGCTCCTCTGACAGCTGTGTAAGGCAACAACAATGCCAATGACAACAAGCAGGTATATAGTGATTTAAGATTTGTGAAGTCCTGTACACATTGTCTCATTGACCTTCACAATAAACCTGTGGGGCACTGTGATCAGCCTCATTTTACAGATGAGGAAACTGAGTCTGAGAAGGCTGAGGATCACACAGCTAGTAAGTGTCAGGTAGGATTTTGAACACAGTTCTTTCTAACTCCAAGTGAGTGACTAGCTGCCTCTAAGATGAGGAGAGGATGCCGACCTGCATAGATAGATGGAGTTTGACCCTCTGGGGGTTTCCGGTACCAGTGAAATCACAGGTTCTACACCTCTCCTAGAGACCTAGAACTGGAAGGGATCTCAGATGCCACCTGGTTCAACCTTCTCATTTAACTGATAGAGAAACCAAGGCAAATGACTTGTCCAAGATCACATAATGAATATCATAGGTGAGATTTGAACCCAGGTCTTTTGACTCAGTGCTGTTTAGTGCTGTTCCTCCTTTACCATGCCATCCCTAGAAACACTGCAGTGGCTCCGTATATAATTTGTACTGGCATTGCCACCATTCCTTGGGGAATTTATAGTTTTATGGGGGAGTTATGACATTTACACAAATTAAGTAAAATGAAGTAGAATAGCATAGGGAATAGAGAGCTACTCTCTGAGTCAGGAAAACCTGGGTTCAAATCTTGCTTTTGATAAGTACTGGCTGTGTAGCCCTGAGCAATCACTCAAACTCAGGAAACATTCTTGCAGAGCAGGCATCAGTCTGTGTTGGGAGAGGGAGTATCTGCTGTCGTTCAGTTGTTTTCAGTCATGTCTGACTCTTCCTGACTCCATTTGGGGTTTTCTTGGTAGAAATACTGAAATGATTTGTCATTTCCTTCTCCAGGTAATTTTACAGATGAGAAAACTGAGGCAAACAGGGTTAAGTGACTTGCCCAAGATCACACAGCTAGGAAGTATCTTGAAATCAGATTTGAACTCAGATCTTCCTGACTCCAGGCCCTGAGCTCTTACCCACTGTAACACCTAGCTGTCCTACGGAGAATGTCTGTACAGTTTAAATCACAGATCCAGGGGGAAAAAACCACATCCATATTTATTATCTCTGTAGAAGTTGCTTCCCTCTCCATAGAACATAAGCTTCTTGAAGGCAGGGATTGCTACATTATTGTCTTTGTATCAGCAGTGCTTAGCATAGTGCCTAACAGATAGTGGTTGCTTAAATGCTTGGGGAATAGACTAGAATGCAATATAATGCAGTGAATGCAAATGAATAGATTCAAATTGATTCAGATCCAGGCAGGCTATGTGGGTAGCTCCAGGTCTGGGAGGGATCTGGGTACAAGATAATGAGAGGCCCCCAAGGTCATGATCCGCTTTCTGGATATCCATCCCGGGCATACTGGCTTCAGTTTGGGCTTTCAGTACGGACTCTATTTCTCCCTTCTTGGGCCTAACCAGCAATTGGAGCAGGTGATCTCCAAGGTCCCTTTCAGCTCTGACATTCCCCAACTCTTTGGACATCCGTGCTGGGCATTAAAAATCCAACCAGCCTGTATCCTAGCCAAGAAGAGGCTTTTATTGTTTGTTTAAATTAAATGCAACTAAAACTGATGCTTTAACACTGGTGACCCAAATCAATAAGGAGTGAGTCACTTGGAATGAAGTCTAATACTGTGTCCTTAATGGACCTCATCCCAGCCTGGACTCAAGCACCTAGCGGCTCTGTTAGCAGGTTTGCTGAATTGGAGCCAACTCTGTTGTGAGCCTCATATGGGTACCATTCAAAGAGGAAGCAGATGGGCAGCTATGTGGGCAAAGAAATGGAGTATAAGAGAGTCTACTAAGGCAGGAAAGAACATCTAGGCTCCGGGCCTCCCTTTTTAGCAGCTTCCTAGGGGCTACTGAGTAAAACACAGACCCTGCAATCTGACATTCAAGGCTTTCTGCAATTGATCTCTAACCTCCCTTTCAAAGCTTTATTTTGGGTACTTTCCCTTTAATCAGTCTGCATTCCAATTCAGTTATTCTCATGACATCTACCCATTCTGTTGAAATTCTTTTCCCCTTCATGGCTCAGCTTAGGGGGCACTTCTGTGGAGTTTTCTTGATCATCCCACCCAAAAGCCATCTGTAACTCTTAACATTTTCCAAGAGCATTTTACATCTCACTTTTGCCCCTGTCATAAGAAGGAGCTGTGTTTTTGCTAGTTCTGGGGACCCCCTTTAACAACCCAGAGCATAGATTGCAACTTATATGTAACTTGGTAGATATGGAGCTGTGTGAGACATAGAAAGGTCACTCAGCTGGGTAAGTGTCAGGGATTGAATTTAGACCAAGGCTTCACTGACTCTATCTATTGAGATACACTGCCTTTACTGCTGCTCTAACGTTTGTCCCAGTATTGTGCTTAGTGGATCTCCCCATTAGACTGTAAGCTTCTTCTGGGGTTAGACAGTGTCCTTTTTCATCCATGTATCTCCAAAGATGAGCACCCAATCTTGCATATATTGGCCCCTTAATCAATGAACTTTGAATTAAACTGAATTCGAGGCAGGCAAAAGCCTAAGGTGAGAAGCAATGAGAGCATGAGTGGATGGGATTGGCGTTGTTGCTTTTGTTCAGTCATGTTCGGTTGTGTCCAACTCTTCCTGACCCCATTTGAGGTTTTCTTGGCAGAGACACTGGAGCGCTTTGCCTTTTCCTTCTCCAGCTCATTTTACAGATGAGGAAATGGAGGCAAACAGGTTAAGTGACTTGCCTAGGGTCACACTGTTACTAAGTGTCTGAGGACAGATTTGAACTCAGGAAGATGAGTCTTCCTGACTCCAGTTCCAATACTGTATGCATTAGGGTGCCACCTAGCTGCCCTCATGGGTAGGCTCTTGCTAAAGGAAGGGCTCTTTCATCCCTCATAGATTTTATTCTGCCCTGGGGCCCCTAATGTCTTTATAGATTATAGGACCTCAGAGGTCATCAAGTCTAATCCCCTCATTTTACAGATGAGGAAACTGAGTCTTAGAGAGGTCAATCAATTTGCCTAAAAATCACACAGTAGTCATAGTGCCAGGATTCAAACCCAGGCCCTTTGACTCCAAATCAGTCAATCAACACACATTTGTTAAGGTATCAGGCACTTCGCAAAGTCCCCTGTTCTGCCTTTAATTAGGAATTAGAGTGAGAGAGATGAAACTGTACCAGAATTGAATTGAATCAGTCAAAAGGCTAGATACAACTAGCTCTCCCCATAACTTTTTGTGTGATCTGGGGCAACTTATTTCCCTCTTGCCTTTAGCTTCCTCATCTGTGAAATGGGGATAGTGGCTATGGCTCTGTTATTGGGAGGAAAGCCCTGGATAAAGTACTGCTAGGATTACCTCACACACTGGCACCTCCTCTTCACCTTTGTTTCTGTGTTGAATATTCAACTTGTAGTCTGGAGGATCCAAGTTCAAGTCTTATATCAGGAACTTAATAGCTATGTGACCCTGGCTAAGTCACTTATCTTCTTTGATCTCAGTTTTCTCATTTGTAAAATTAGCACCTGTCTGTAAAATTGATAGCATCTATCTCACAGGGTTATTCTGAGGATCAAATGAGATAATATATAGATATATATGTAGATATAGATAAAATATAGATAATATATAATGTATTTCAAGAGCTTTGCAAAATTAAAAGCCCTACATAAATGCTAAATTATTGTGGGTGTTGTTGTTGGTGGTGGTGGTGTTCTGGAGCAGGATGTATCAAGTTAGTCCAATAGCCTGAGTCCCTGACACTGGCCACCAGATTTTTTGTGTGCAGCAGCTGCTAGGATAGAGGCAGCCAGGTGGCACAGTGGATAAATGCTAGACCTGATATTATGAAGATCCGAGTTCAAATTCAGCTTCGGACCCTTGCTAGCTATGTGACCCTAGGCGAGTCACTTAAAGTCTGACTACTATAGTATCCTCATCTGTAAAATGAGGATATTAATAGCACCTTCTTCACAAAGTTGTTATGAGAAACACATGGGATAACATATGCTAAATGCTTTGCAAACTTCAAAGCATGCTATAAATGCTAATATTATTGTCGTTCTGCTGGAGAAGGAAGTGCCAGGTTAATACAATAGGCTGAGTCCCTGGCACTAGTGGCCAGATTTTGCGAAGGAAGGCTGCTGCTACAAGCTAGACCTGGAAATAGACTTGTCCAAGGTCCTGAGGCATCAGAAGCATAGAAATAAGTATTAAATATCAGGCTTCGCAGCCAAGTTCACATCCCAACAGTAATACTGTGAAAGTATATGACTGCTATTCTGTCTCATTCTTTGGAATCACTATGCCTTGGCAAGGTTGGCTTCAAAGCTGACATCCAGAGGGAATCCTGTTTCTTCTTTGACTTCCAGTATAAATCAGGGACAAGTTCCCATGGAAAAATCTCATGTGATATAACCAGCTGGAGGGATTTTAGGAGGGAAGGTTTTTTTATTTGTTTTAAGGAAGAGATTAGTTAAGATGGTGGCCAGGCTTATTTATGGCAAGGTGACCATGCTAGGTAGGGGATCTGGGTGCCAGGTGGTGATTAATGTTTCTTTCCAGGACTTCACAAAACTTTGTGACCCATTCCTAGATTCATAACCTTTCCTTTTATGACTGATGATACATGGGAGAGAATCTGATGATTCCTGTCTCCTGGAACTTCTTTTGTCTGGATACTTAGGGAGTTGCAGTAACTAACCTTGACAGCAGGTGGAGCCATCTAACACACTATGTACTCACCCCCAAATTCCTTAAGTATGAGGCCCCAGATTGGGTAAACTGAATCAGGGCTCTATTTTGTCAGTTTTATAAGCAAAATATTATACATTTCAAATGTACCTAGGATGAAATGTCCTTAAGGATATATGTGTATGTATGCATACATATATATGTGCATATACCTGGGTGTATGTGTGTGTGTTTGTATGTATGTGTGTGTATATATGTGTGTGTATGTGTATATATGTTTGTGTGTATATATATATGTGTGTGTGTATATGTGTGTGTGTATATATGTGTGTGTGTGTGCGTGTGTGTGTGTGTGTGTGTATACACACACGTATATGCTTATAGTCATCTAAGGAAGGTGTATGTGCATGTATGTTGCTTGGATAAATCCACCAGGGATTCGTAATGAAAAAAGAACATTGTCTGTAGCTTATAGAATTTAGGACTGGAGAGGACTTTAAATATTATCTAGCCCAATTTTTTTTTTCATTTTGCAGATGAACAAACTGAGACCCAGAGAAGGGGAAACCACTTGCCTAAGGTCATGCAGTAAATTTATAGAAAAGCCACAAGTAGAATGCAAGTCCACTGACAATAAAATCCAATGCTTCCCCTCCCCCATGATGCTGCAGTGCTGGGTTTGGGTAATAATTAATAAGAATAACTAGTATTTATATATTTCTTTAAGGTTTGCAAAGAGGTTTTACAAATAGTGTCTTGTTTAATCCTTACGACAACATTGGGAGGTTGGTGCTATTATGACGCCCATTTTACTGATGAGGAAACTGAAGAAGGTAGAGAATAAATGACTTGCCCAGGATCACACAGCTAGCAAGTGTCTAAGGCTGGATTTGAACTCAGGCCTTCTTGACTCTGAGCCTCTTCTCTATTCACTGGCCCGCCTATGTGCTAACTCTGATCTTTAGTAGTTGGGTGACCTTGGGCAAATCATATAACCTCTCAAGGTGTCAGTTTCCTCTTCTGGAAAATGTCAAGACTGGGCATGATAATCTTTAAGGTCCCTTCCATCTTTAAATTTGATAATTGGTCACAGGATAATCCTCTAGGTGAGGAAACTGAGGCACACAGAATAAATAAGCTGCCTGGGATCTTGTTGCTAGAAGGATTAGAGCCTTGTATCTTCAGACTAGGCTATGTGGTTCCGAAAGGCCAATGTCATATTTGATATTCAGAGAGGCAGCGTATTGTGATGGAGAGTGTTAGTGTTTATACGCTGTCTGACCCTGGTCAAGTCACAAAGCCTCAGCTTCCTCATCTGCTAAATAGGGAAATAGGAACTGTGGCATTTACCTCAACTGGATTGATGTGAAGTGAAATGAATATGTAAAGCACTTTGTAGACCTTAAAGAGCTTAATAAATGGCTGTTATTAGAGACCCAGACAGTATATAGTGCATGGAGCATTGGGATTGAGATCAGGAAGACCTGAGTTCAAATCCTGCCTCAGCCTGACTGTGGTGTTGGACAAGTCACTTAATCTCTCTGAGCCTCCATTTCCCCATCTGTAAAATGGAAATAATAAAAGCATCTACCTTCTGAGGCTGTTGTTCGAGTCAAATCAGATAACATTTATAAAGTGCTTTGCAAATCTTAGAGTGCTATGTAAATGGTAGCTACTATTAAAGGTAGCTGGGCAGTGTGCTGGAGAGACCTTTGAACTTAGAACTCCAGAGAGAAGTGAGTTCAAATCCTTCTTCAGACACTTCTAGGTTGATGATCTTGGACAAGTAATTTAATCTTAATCTGCCTCAATTCCCTCGTATATTCCTTATATAAAATAAGCTAATATAACCTAACTCCAGGAGTATTGTGAGGATCAAATGAGATAACATACGTAATGTGCTTTTCAAACTCTAAAAAGCTACTATAAATGGCTGTAGTAGTGATGACGACTACTACTACTACTACTAGTACTACTGTTACTATTATTATTATTACTACTACTACCACTAGTACTACTACTACTGCTACTATTACTATTACTGCTACTATTACTATTACTACTACTACTACTACTACTACTATTACTATTACTACTACTGCTACCACTAGTACTACTGCTACTATTACTACTACTGCTACCCCTAGTACCACTACTACTGCTACTATTATTATTGCTACTATTGCTACCCCTAGCACTAGTACTACTACCGCTATTACTATTACTACTACTGCTACCACTAGTACTACCACTGCTACTGCTACTATTACTATTACTACTACTGCTACTACCACTACTATTACTACTACTGCTACTACTACTAGAACTACTACTACTACTACTATTCAAATTCAACAACCATTTTTAAGCACCTATTCCATCTCTAGTTGTTGAGCTGCATCATACAATGCCAGAGAAAGGAGGACATTGGTGGGATGGGGTCCTCTGTGTGTTATTAGACTGAAAGAAAGCACAGAATTTATAGGATCATGGAGTCTGTGTCTGGAAGGGAAGGCAGAGATTATCAAGTCCAATCCCTTCATCCTATAAAGCATGAAGACTAAATATGGAGACGGAAGGTGACGATCCAAAGTATCATGGGTAGTGAGCAGCAGACCTAGGCTCCAAATCCAGGTGTTTGGGCTCCAAATCCAGGACTTACTCTGTTATCCCACAACTTCCCCTGTCCCCTGAGGCTCTGCTCATGTCTTACTTAGCCCTGGTCTCCTGGAGCTATGGCCGCCTGAGAGAATGCCAGGTTCTTGAGGGTTCAGACCTCAGTGGCTGACCTTTGTGATGTTGTAAATTCCAGAGAATCATGCAGCAGTCAGTCCCCTGAGGATGGTGGGGGGAGTTCACTGCTTCTTAGCTAACTGCCTCCCAGCATCAGCAGGTGAACAACTCTAGTTCCTAAAACTTTTGAAACTAGAAAGTAGAACCTGGAGATTTGACTTCTTGTCCTGGCTCTAACACTAACCCATTGAGTGACCTTAGGCAAGTCTCTTCCCTTTCTTTTGGCTTCAGTTTCTTCCTCTGTACAATGAATAGATTATTGCATGGAAGGACCCTACCAGTTCAGGTATTCTCTGTTCTAAGGTTCCTCCCAGAGATTCACTTAGCTGTGTGACCTTGGGCAAGTCACTTAACCTCTATCTTCCTCAGTTCCCTCAAATATAAAATAGGGATAATATTGGCACCTACCTTCCAGGACTGTTGTTAGGATAAAATGGGATAATACCACCCTCCCCTCAAGCAGCTCTCTGAGTTATTATTATAACCTCCATTATCATCTCTATCATCATCTCCATTTCATAGACAGGTTACTTGCCTAAGGTCATAGGATTATAAAATCAGAGATCTAGAGTTGGGAGGTCCCTTTAGGGTCATCTAGTCCAATTCCCTCTTTGACAGAGAAAGAGACTGAAACTCAGGGAGATTAAGTGTCTTACCTAAGGTCAGTAAATAATAGGGGCAGAATTAGAATCCAAGTTCTCAGACCCCAGAGCCAGGACTCTTTCTATTATCCCATGGACACACATTACTAAGTTTCTGAGGTAGGATTTGAACCCAGGACTCATAGTACAGTGGAAAGAACATTGTGTACTGAAGCTGGAGCTGGAGGACCTGAATTCGAAGCTTGCCTCTGCTACCGTCTATGTGACTTTGGACAAATCACCAAATCTTTCTGGGCCTCAGTTCCCTTATGTCTAAAATGAAAGTGTTGGAGTCAGCGGCCTCTCAGACCCTTCCCAGCTCTATCTAAGACCCTCTTCGTGCTGAGTCCAGCCAAGCCCAGCTTTCTGTCCACCCTTCCAGGTGAACTCTCTCAACAAAGGAAGAGCTATGACTTTACTCTGGTCATACAGTTCCAAATCTTGGGCTTTGCCCACCACACCATGCCAACAAGTCCTATTGATTCCCTTTCCTCACTCAGCCTGCCACTGGTAGGTGGATCGGGTAAGTACTCTGGAAAATTAAAAGCACATTACAATTGCAAAATTATGAAGAACAACCACAGCTGGACGAGCTATGAGAAGATAGCCCCCTGCTCCACGCCTTTGCAGAAGTGGGAGGCCCATACATGTTGTACATTGCTTTTATTTTCAGATTTTTTTGATGTATTGATGAGTTATGCTGATTTTTTCCTCTTCTTTTTCTTTTTGTCTTTGAAAATACTATTTTTTATACGGTATGGCTCTCTAGGAAGAGGAGGGGGAGGGATATTGGAGGAAACTATGGTGATGTAAAAAGAAAAACGTCAATAAAAACTTATTTTTAAAAAGCACATTACAAATGGAAAGGAGCCTTGAGAAGGATAAGAGCTAGGCCCAGATGACCTCTCAGATCCCTTCCCGCTGTAGGATTGTATGATTCTATTATCTGTATAAATGACTATCTTGGCTCTTTCTCCAATCATTTCCATCATAAAAGCCTGTGTGAGTCTCTGAAAGACATAATTGTGATTGGGCCCTATGAACACACACATGGCCTCTATTGATCAACAGAAAGGATACCTTAAAACACCTTCCCAAACGGCTAAGACTCTCCCCTCAGATCCTTTGCTGTGAACTTTTCCTTCCTCCTCTCTGTCCCCTCCCAAGGGCCCTGACATTGCCCCTTGCCCCCTTCTACTGAGCCCTTCAGGAAGAGGGCCCTGAAGAAGGGTGATCTGTGCCTCCAGTGAGTGAAAACCTCCCTAGAATCAGAGAAGATTCTGAATCACAAAGGGAGAGGTTCTCACCTACAAAAATCATCCTGTCCTTAAAAAAATGCAAATGTACCCATGAGCCCAGGGATACAATGGCTTTATTAATGCTTTCAAGGGAATCTGTCTGGCAAACAAGTCCTTTCTGCATCATTGTGCAAGCTCTAGGCATACACGTTTGGGCTCCACGCTGTGTAGCCCAAGGCAGGGGCTGGCCCAAGGACTGTTAGTAACAGGCCATTGTCCCTGGCTCTGCCAGCCTGGCAGGACCTGGATTGAGGATCTAAGCTCAAATCCTAGCTCAGCCACTTGCTGTGGGTATGAAGTCATGTGACTTGTCTGCTCCTCATTTTCCTCACCTATAAAATGATTCTGTCTAACTCAGTCTATGGTCTACTTAGGATGGCACCACAGAAAAAGGACTGGCTTTGAAATCAGAAATCTTGGTTTAAATACCACCTCCGATGCTACCTGGGTAATCATTAGAAAGTTTTTTCCCTCCCTGGGCCTGGCTTTCCTTGACTGTGAAAATGAAGGGAGTGGAGGAGGGCTAGATGGGCCTCTTCCAGTTTAGGTTGAATAGAAATGGACAGCCAGGTGAGGCAGTGGATAAAATGGCAAGTCTGGAGTCAAGAGGACCTGAGTTCAAATGTGATCTCAGACATTTATTAGCTTTGTAACCATGAGCAAGTCACTTAATCCTGTTTGCTGCAGTTTCCTCATCTATTAAATGACTTGTAGAAGGAGATGGCAAACCATTCCAGTATCTCTGCCAAGAAAACCCCAAATGGGCACATGAAGAGTCATATATGACTGAAGAAATGATTTTCAGCTCCAGGTCCCTAATCCAATGGCTTCCATTCAACTAAATGTTTACTGAATCAATTACCTGCTATGTGTGAGGGATTGCAACTGGCTCTAGGGGCACAAAGACAAAAGTAAAAATGTCCCTACCCTCCAGGAGCTTACTGATGGATCATTTTGTGTTCTAAGTTCATTACAACTCTGCAATCCAGGATCCTTTCCAGTCCTGCCATTCTATGTTCTAAGGCCCCTCTCAACTCTGACATTCTGTGTTCTAAGGCCCCTCTCAGCTTTGACATTCTGTGTTCTAAGGCCACTCTGTATTATGAAGGCAGAATTTATGATTTCAAAGGAATTCTCTAAGTAGAAGGCAGAAGAATTAAAGCATTTATTCAAGTTCCAAAGCAGCAGACCCATGAACCAGTGTCCCCATTTTGATATCCTGGTCAAAAGCTTCCAGGCCCAATAAGTCCGCCTCACAAGAGTAATCAGGAGGCTGCAGAAAAACATGATGGCATTAAACCAAATCATATTCATGCTTCCCACCTCTGGTAAGAAGATTACCCACTGGCCTCAAGCCCTTGCTCAGCAGTCCCCTGTCCACACGCGGGTCAGCCCTGCTACCAGCAGCTCCTGCTTCTTCAGTTCCTTTGGCTTCGGCTTTATCTTCAGCTTCAGCTGTAGCTGTCATCACTCTTGCTGGCTCCAACAAGTCTCAATCTCCAAGCTGTGTTCTTTCCTCTTACAGAGTTTTTGATGTCATCAAGTGTCATCTGAACGCCCAGGACTTAGGCTCTGGTGATTGGTTCTTGAGTTAGCCCCTCCCCTTAGGACCCTGGGAGGTTCACATCCAAATAGGTTAGGTTATCACCTAATAGGGGTTAGAACCTGGGGCTTAGCTGGCATGGCTCTGGAGTTAGCACCTCCCCTTAGCCAGCCCCACCTTGGGCCCCACCCCAGTCACCAATCCACACCCACATAGGTTCCACACCCAGTAGGGGTTTGGGCCTGGAGCTTAGCACCTAGTAAGGCTCAATGAAATACACTGAATTACTCAGAGAAAACAAAGGCCATTTTGCTTACCAACACACCCTCTCAGTTCTGACATTCTGTGTTCTAAGGGCCCTCCAGCTCTGCTATTTTATGTGCTAGGGCCCCTACCAGCTCTGATATTCTGTTTCCTAAGGGCCCTCCCAGCTCTGACATTCTATGATTTATGGGCCTTCCCAGCTCTGACATTTCTGTGCTCTAAAGGCCCTCCTAGCTCTGACATTATCTGTTCTAAGATCCCTCCTAGCTCTGACATTCTCTGTTCTCAGGTCCCCCTATCACTTATATTCTCTGTACTCAGTTCTCTCCCAGCCCTGACATTCTGGGTTCTAAGGGCCTTTCCAGCCCTGACATTCTTTGCATTCTCTGTTCTCAGGTCCCTCCTAGCTCTGAGATTTTCTTTTCTAAGAGCCCTCCATGTTCCAATATTCTATATTCTGGTGCCAGAGTGGGGGTTTTTAACCCCACCCCCAATTAATGACCCACAGTTTATGATGGTTTCAAGTAATTAGTCAAGGCATAAAGTAGATGTGAACAAATCTTTAATCAATTTGGTAGGAGTGAGATGCTTTGATCATTGGATAAAAGCAGAAAAGCCACCCAGGGAATATGCTGTGATTTGGTTGGAAAGAATCTGTAACACCTTTTGAGGCCATGTATAACACCTCAAAAGTAGAAAGGAATCAAGCATTCCAGCAGTAAACCAGTTGAGTGGTGATTGAAGGAATTGTCCTTAGACAGGGACAATTGGATTTAACTTCTCCCCTCCCCCATTAATTAGGGGATAACTTTATGAAATTCAAAAGAGAACGATCTGAAATTCCCCTTTTGTGTTTTTAATTCTTATTTTCAGTTCCAAATGGAGTTCCCTTTGGCACTGGTAGTCACATCCTTAGAGCAACAGTGTCTGTTTCAAGAATCAAGAGACACAAGGAGGACATATTCACTCCATGGAGGAAATGAAACTTCAGGATTTGATAAGAGAAGCAACTCTCAGAGCCCACAGAGAGCTGTACCTAAGGGAATTTTATGAGGTCTCCATAAAAAGAGCAATGGACTTTAAGCAGCCAGGAGATGTGAGCTTTGGTGACATTTGCTCTTAAAGTTTAAAGTCCCTGTACAAAGGAACTTCATGTGGGCAAGGGAAGAACGTGACCTCAATTTTTCAGAGAGGGGAAGGTGGGATGTCATATACCAACTGTTACTAATGCACAATAGTAAATACCCATCCTAAAAGCTGATTAAGTCTGCATGACTGATAAACAATAGAAAGTACACCGGATGGGGCCTCACGATTGTCAGTAGTAGCAATCTTACCCTACGTCCGCTACCTTTAAATCCTAAAGGGAGAAGTAATCAAGAGTAGCAATGTGGTGGCTTTCCTGTGCCAGTGGCAGCTGGAGAGAATGATCCCAGAGTATGGACAACATTGGAATTCTGCCACTGAATTATAGAATTTCAATAGTTCTCTGGTCTAATCTATACAGTAAAAGAATGTCCACTAAGACATTCCCACTGAGTGGCAAACTAGCTGTTACTTGAAGACCAGCAATGAGAACGAAAACCACTACCTCTCCAAGGCAGCTCATTGCACTTGGGGATAGCTCTGGTTGTTAGGAGGTTCTTTCTTATACTGAGATTAAATTTGCTCCTCTTCAACTTCCGCTCATTTTTCCTAATTCTGAATTCTGGGGCCAAACAAAGCAAATGGAATCTCTCTTATCCATAATCCTATCCTAAGGTCTCTCCAGCACAAGGATTCTATGTTCTAAAGTCCCTCCCATTCTAAGCTACTTGAAGTCAGAGGATGTTTTACTTGGTCTTTGTGTTCTCAGTGCCTGGGTCATAATCAGGATTAAAGAAATAATTGATTCTAACATATCGTTTTCTAAGGTCCTTTCCACTTCTGCCATTCTATATTCCATGGCATCTTCCAACTTTGCACTCTGGTCCATCCTAGTTTTAACATTCTATGGTCCTCTACCTTTACTATTCTATAATTCTAGAATGCTAAAGGAAAGGTTGATGATTATTATTCATCATTTCCCCATTACTCATCCCTTTTGGCTTTATATCTCTTTTCTCTCTGTATCTCTGCCTCTGACTCTGTCTCTCTCTGTCTCTGTCTCTCTCTATCTTCCTATCTCTGTCTGTATCTCTCTATATATATACATACATATGTGTGTCTGTGTGTGTATACATACACACATATACATAGGCAGCTAGGTGCACAGAGTGCCAGGGCCTGGAGTCTGGTGGATTCATCTTCCTGGGCTCAAATCTGGCCTCAGAATACTCAGATTATTAGCTGTGTGACCCTGGATAAACCTATTTGCCTCAGTTTCCTCATCTGTCAAATGAGCTGGAGAAGGAAATGGCAAAGTACTCTAGTACCTCTGCCAAGAAAACCTCATATGGGGTCATTCAGAGTTAAACATGACTAAAAATAAGTGAATGACAACAACGAATACATACACATATGTGAATAGATGTATATATAGAGAAAGATGTATTTAAAATCTGCCACAAAGCACTTCTTTCATATTAAAGACTTAGATTTTGGGACAAGTTCCCAACTTTCTTATGCCTATTAGCGAATGCTTCTTGAAGCTGTCATTAATGTGTGTCCTTGGGCAAGTCATTCAATGTTGTTCAGAGCCTCCATTTCCTCATCTGTAAAATGGAGCTAATGCCATTTGAACTTGTACCATCTGCTCCATGGGGATATTGAGAGGACAAAAGCACAAAATGTATGTAAGGTCTTTCATAATTAGAAAGAGCTGTTTAGCTGTGGTCTGTGAAGAGTCATGAAATCATTGTTTTGGGAATCTAGACCTGGCAGTCTGTGCAGGACAAATTGGAGGGGATGGAGACTGGAAGTGGGAGGACTAGCTTCCAAAGTAATCAGGGAGGTGAGAGCTCTCAGTGGCACTGAAAAAGGCCTTATCGCCCTTTACTTCTTTCTAAAGGAAAAAAAAATATAGTGCGATGAAATGTGAAAGGGCCTTGGTTCTTGACTAAGACCATAAGGTTATGGCAACTGGCCCTTATTATGCCACTAACCCATGGTGCTTCTCTCTGCTTCTCAGTTTCCTCATCTATTAAGTGGGAGTAATAATCCTGGCACCTACATTATTAGGGCTTCTGTTAAGGACCAAATAAGAGCATGTAAAAAGAGTGAAAGTGGAAGAACATGATGGAAAGCACATTGGCTTTGGAGTCAGAGAACCTGAGTTCTAATGCCAGCTGTCCTGCTTTCTCTCCATGTGATCTAGGCCTCAGTTTCTTCATCTGTAAAATGAGATTATTGGAATAGATGGCTTCTAACATCCCTTCTAGCTCTAAATATAAAATCCTATGACCCTAAGTCTACCAATTTTGAGCTAGAAAGGACCTTAGTCCACTCTCCCCATTTTGCAGATGAGGAAATTGAAGGTCAGAAGGTGAAGTAACTTTGTAAACTTTATTTTGAATTATATAAACCAGAGCTGTTATCAGAGCCCAAACAGGGATGGGCTACTGCGGACTTGTCCTAGGTCCCTGGTGGTGCAGTGACCTTCATCACTACAGCAGTCCTTTGGCTCACGGCCCCTTCTCTTTGTGATATTTCCACACCTCCCTGCCATCTCCAGACCACACCCACTCCTGCTTCTTCACCCAGCCCTCCTCGTGGGCCCACTTTCTTCCACTCCCACTTCTCGCCTCCTGATGCCTCCCCATCCCCCCAGTTCAACTACATCTAATTAGACTCTCCTGGGCCATGGGCTCCCTTACTCCCTTCATCCCCCACTCAACTGAATTTGTACCAAGTGCCAGAATTCCTGCTTATGCCTTTGGCCATTATTCCTAGTTAATCATATATAGGAAGGGGATAAAGAGGTCAAGGAGGACCACATGGTCTTACTACAAATGTTAAAAGTGAAGTGTTAATGGTACTGGCTGAGGATTTCCCCTCTCCCTTTGTATGCCTGAGGTGAAGCCAGAGGATTGTCCTCCCCCATTCTCCCACAAGGTTCTATAGGAAGTGAAGGGCACCCACCCCAGAGAGGTCCTGAGGTCATCCAAGATGTGCCAGCCATTTCAGCATCAGCTCCCCAGCTCAACATTTATTAGGATAATTAAATTCATCTTCTTTCCATTGCCCCTCCCCACAATGTCAAGGGGGACATGAGCCTCTCTCAGGGACTCAGTCCATGCAGCTGTTAAGTAAGCCTCATATTTTACACTCAGAGTGGTTGCATTTTAATGGTGGGCGACTCAGTTATATTTTTATCACACACAGAGACATATAAATATGTAGATGGAACTGACAAGCACTTTAGGATTTCTCTAATGGGGGTGGGGAGCAGCAAAAGAGTGGCCCACGCTGTCCATAGGTTCCAGTCTCCATCCTTGAGCCCGTGGACCACATCCAACCTTTCTGCTCAGAGTCTTTCCCTTGGAGCTGGCAATATGGCCAATTCATTCATTCAGAGTCACTGGACCAGGCAGAAGCTTCCCAACCATTCTACAGATAGGACATCAGAGGCTTGGAGCAGGGCTGAAGCTGTGCCATGGATAATCCAGAAACTGCAATACACGCATGCATAATGAATTCTGACTATAATCGAACTCCCAGGATTGTAGAGCTGGAAAGAATCTTAGCATATTGAATGTCAGAGCCTGGAAGGACCTTGGAATAGAGAATGTGAAAGCTGGGAGGGGCACTTAGAGCACAGAATGTCAGAGATCGGAGGGCCCTTAGAACCCAGAATGTTAGAGATGGTAGGGCCCTTAGAACCCAGAATGTCAAAGCTTGGAAGGGCCTTAAAACACAGAAAATCAGAGCTAGGAAAGACCTTAGAACAGGGAATGTCAGAGCTGGGATGGCTCTTAGAACCCAGAATGTCAGAGGTGGGAGGGCTCCTAGAATACATAATGTTGAAGGTGAGAAGGATCTGAGACCAGGGAATATCGGAGCTAAAATGCACCTGAAATACAGAATGTCGGAACTGGAAATAATCCTAAGGTAACTGTCAGCTATGGAAGAAACTTGAGTACACAGAATTTTAGAGCTGAGACATACCTAATAAAATTGGCTTTCTTCAATCCTCATTCTTCTTGGCCCCTCTATAGCCTTTGGCATTGTCTTCCTCTTCTCCTCAATACTTTGTCCCTTAGGGTTCTGTGACTGCTGAGCCCTCCTCATCCAACCCATCCTTCTCAGGCTTGGTGACTTTTCATTCAGCTCACTCTTGCTAAGCCTGGGTGTCCCCCAAAGGCTGCATCTATCTTACTTTCTCTCTTCATCGGCTCCCATGGATTCAATTGTCGTCTCTATGCAAACGGCTCCCAGATATATTTTCCCAGCCCCAACCCTCTCCTGGCCCCCAGTCTCCCATTTCCAATTACCTATTAGCATCCCAAACTGAATATCCTATAGACATCTTAAACTCAAAATATCCCAAACTAAACTCTTTATCTTTTCTCCCTGAAACCTCTTCTCTCCTAAACTTCTCAATTACCACTGAATACACCACCATTCTCTTAGTCATCAAGCTCAAATCCAGCATCTTCCTCAACTCTCCACTCTCTCTCACTTCACATATCCAATCTATTACCAAGTCCTGGTGATTTCACTTTTGAAACACCTATAATATGTGGTCTCTTACCTCCTCTGCCACAGGTGCCACACTGAGGCAGGTCCTCAGCACCTCTGCCTCAGACCACTGCAATAGTCTGCTGGTGGATTCCCCTGACTCAAGTCTCTCACCCCAGCACATCTTCCTCTCAGCTGCCAAAGAGATCTCACTGAACCATAGTCTTGAGTTCTACACAAAAAATGCTACATGATAAAAGCTCCTTTTTACCTACAGGTAAAATTTAAAACCCTCTGTTTGGCTTTATAGCCTATCACCACCTGAGTCACTCTACCTTTCCAGCTTTCTTGCACTTTATTCCCATCCATGTACTCTATAATCCAGTTATACTCGCCATCTTGGTGGTCTTTGGACATAACGTCCCATCCTGATTCTGGGTATCTAGGGCTCTTCCCTATGCCTGATGTGCCCTCCCTCCTCACCTCTGTCTCCTGACTTCTGTGGCTTCCTTTAAATCCCAGCTCAAATATTACTTTCTGCAGGAAAACAAGCAAACAAAAATTTAAAAAAAAACTTTCTTGTTGTCCCCTCCTCCCTCAATGCTAGTGTATTTATTCTAGGATTACCTTCAATTTACCCTGTATATGTCTTCTTTGTATGTAGGTGTTTGCACGTTTGTCCCTCATTAGAATGTGAACTCCTTGAGGGAACATGACTCTCCACACAGCCACATATCCAGCCAATTTTTTGACTTCCCCAGAGCTCAGCACAATGCTGGCTATATACCAATTGCTTAATCAATGCTTCTTGACTTGATTGGTCTTAGAGATCACACTGTTACCCTTATTTCAGAGATGTAGAAACAGTGGCCCAGAGAGACTTGCTCAAAATCAAATACTGTATCTCTGCCAGAGCTGGATGAGGACCTGGGTCTTTGTCTTCTGTTCTACTCCTCTCTCCGCCCAACTCCACTGTCCCTCATCCCCAGGGCGCCTTTTACTTCACCACATTGACTATATCAGTTTCCTGTAAACTCACTCCACTTTGTGTCTGTTGTTCTCTGTGGTTTCATCTCAGAACGAGATGCCTCTAAGCCAGGTACCCCCTGGTGTTTTCTGCCTCTCTCCCACCTCCTTTTGTGTTTTATCTCCTTTAGATTGTTAGCTTCCTTGAGACCAGAAACTATCTTTCTTTTTATTAATTGTATCCTTGGCACTTAACACAGTGCCTGTCACATCATAGGTGCCTAATAAATGTTGATTGTATTGAATTGTAAGCCCCTACACTAGTCATTGTGAAAAGTAAAGAGAAAAAGTGGATTTGGCATCTGTTGTAAGAAGGCCTCCAGTCTAAGTAAAGAAGCCAAGTCCTGCCATGGACATCTCTCAAGCTAGTGGAGGAGATGAGGACGCAAACATCCACACGTGTAAAAAACACATACACAGAGGATTCTATTCCCAGCTCCTCCACCATCCATCATGACAATCTCGGTGACTTTGTGCAACATACTCTCTGAAAAGGGAAACCTCTCCAAAGGAGACAATATTTGCTCCTCCCTCTCCCAAGGGTCATCATTGGACATTGGAGCACTCCATGAAGAAATAGCTTTCATACAATGAAGGTGATTAGACACGGGCATGGGTAAGGCCACGAGGCTGTGGAATCTCTGTCTCAGATCCATATGCCATTCATTGGCATGGTTTGGGAGCAGTCTTGCCTGGTGTATGTCTAGTGGAAAGAACAGTGGTTTACCTCTGGCCTTTTACTACCTTGTGTGACCTTGGACAAGTCCCTCAGTGTCTCTGGGCTTCAATTTCCTCATTTCACAGAATAAAGAGTTTGTACTAGATAGTAATAGCTAATAATCACTAGCTTTTAGATAGCATTTTAAGGTTTGCAAAGTGCTCTATAAATATCTCATGCTATCCACACAACAACCCTTGGAAGTAGGTACTATCATTATTCCCATTTTATAGATGAGGAAACTGAGACAGAGGTTAAATGACATAGCTATTTAATGCCTGAGGCAGGATTTAATTTCAGGTATTCCTGACATCAAGTATGGCACACTATCCACTGAGCCCCCTAGCTGCCTCTAAGGTCCCTTCCAGCATTAGGTCATAGGAAGCCAGGAGGTGGGACAATATGATTTTGAGGTTTTCCTGTCTCTGGGTTATTGCATCTCTCAGAGGCAAAAGAGCCCTCCCAATACAGCCTAAACCCATTACCAGGGATGCTGCTAACTAGCCACAAACTAGAAAGCTTCAGGCACCCATGAAACCTCCCTTCCCTTCATCAAGGGTTCAGCTTTCATCATTCACCTGCCAAAGCAAAGAAAAGGTGCCTTTCATCTCTCAGGGCTCTGGAATTACCTAGAGATGCCTAGGGTTTCTCCAAGGGCAAATCTTGAGATGAAGAGATATCAAAGATACCTGATGGACAGGAGATGAAGGTCAAAGGAAGCTGAGTTTCCACTCCTTACCCCTCCCCTATCCTTGAATTTAATCACATCCTTCAACATGTAAGAGAGAAGAAGAGAGAAAAGGTGCTCAGCTATGACATGGCCTCCTGGATTGACCCTCAAATCCAAAAGACCAGGAATAAATTTTTCTTTAAATGAATTGAATAGTGCATATATGAACCTGGTTAGAGATCATCCAGTCTGGTTAATTTTACCAATCTGATGGGTGTGAGGGGAAACTTCAGAATTGCTTAATTTTCTTTTCTCTAATTATTAGAAATTTAGAGCATTTTCATCAGACATTCTTTCTATCAGAGTAGACAAAATCCTTTCCAAAATAATGCAGTGATAAGATTTCTGGACTTGCAGGCCAAAAGGTCTGGGTTCAAATCCTAACTTTAACATTTTCTGTGTAACTTTGATCAAGTTACTTAATCTCTCCATTTCTTTATCTCTAAAATGTGAATAATATTTGTGCTGAAAGGTAGCATGATGTAGCGAGGAGAAGGTCTGTCTTGAAGTCAGGAAGACTCGAGTTCAGGTCCTGCTCTTGACACATAAAAACTGTGTAACCCTGGGAGACTTATTCAATTTCTCAATGCCCAAGGCAACTCAAAAAGGTTGTAACTTACAGGTGGATTTCTGATCTGAATCAGTTGAAATTTCGCGGGTGGGAATTCCTCACACCAATGAAAACACAGATCCAGACTCCTATCCTCCCATTAGCACTGCTACTTGACATCTTCTCCCTAAACTATATTACTACAACTTCACTGAGTTGTTTTCAAGAGATTGCTCTGTGAACCTTAAAACACCTGTGAATGGATAGACTATTGTATTTTTTTCATTTCTGTAATTCTTTTTCTGTGTCTTACCATGAGATAATATATGTAAATGAAATGGTATGTAACATGCTTTTCAATTTTTAAAGTACTGTATACCCTTCGGTATCATAAATATAAAACCTATACTGGATCTGTCCATGGTTCTGAATTCTTTTTTTTCTCATTCTTTTATTGCATGGGTTCCTGTACAGCTCATACTCAGGTATTCCATCTTTTTTTTTTTCTCTCAGTCCTGCTACATATCCTATGCATCTCCTTTTCTAGTCATATCTGGCCTCAGTGATGTTTCTCATTCCACTTCTTGAGCACAAGTCATGATTGATAATAGGTTGTAGCCTGTTAACACACACCACCTGTCTTTTCACTGTTATTTGGGTCATTTGCAATTTTGGTTCCTCTGAGATCATGGTGTCCTGTGATTTACTGCCATGTAGCATTGATGGAAGAATATTGTTGCTAAAATGTTCAGTTTAGGAGTGAAATAATCACCCATATAATTTGCAAGGCTGTACTGGCTTACAAAGCACTGTCTTCCCCATAGTCCAGTGAGGGAAGTAGTACAGACATTAAAACTGTAGGAAATATGAACAGACTGAGATTCAGAGGGAAACTGATTTCTCCAAAGATAGCCATATGACTCGTAAATGTCAGATCCTGGACTCAAGCCCAGGTCCCCTGATAATGAGTACAAATTCCTTTCCATTTCCCAATTTACCATTAGATTCCCTGGCTTAGTAACTAGATAATATTATTTTTATTCTGTAAGTTTATTTTATTGTTATGGTGTGTCTCTTAGCCTCAAGAAAAGTCTTTATGAAAGTCTACAATCTCTGGTTCAGGTGAACTGAAGAAGAACAACAGGAATATTCATGTAGGGAGGGGGACTGGTGGTAGTCAAAAAGATGTAAAAGGGGCATCAGCTCAAGAACAAGAAATGTCAGCCAGTAAAGGTCAAGTGAAAAGGAAGAAAATTTCAGGGCAGGCTATAACAAAGGCTGGTTTTTGAGCAACAGGACCATTCTTGTCTGAACTCATTTCATCCTGCTCTCATATTTGTGATTTCTCCTGGAACCAGGTGATTTATCCCCTGACATTGAGTATTGCCACAACAATTGATATTTATCATCATCATCTTCTTCTTCTTCTCCTTCTTCTTCTCCTCCTCTTCCTCTTCTTCTTCTTCCTCCTCTTCCTCTTCTTCTTCTTCCTTCTGCTCCTCTTCCTCCTCTTCTTCACCATCAATCAATCAATAAACATTTATTAGGTACCTACTATGTGCCAGACACTGTGCTAAGCACTGGGGATACAAATAAAAGCAAAAGATAACCCTTGCCCTTAAAGAGCTTGCCATCTGATAGGAGAGACAACATGAAAACAAATATATACCCAAAACCCTATATACAGGAAAATATGAAATAATGAATAAGTAGAAGGCACTAGGATTAAGGGGGGTTTAGAAAGATTTCCTGTAGAAGGTTGGATTTTAGTTGAGACTTAAAGGAAGACAAGGAGGTCAGTAGTTGGGAAGAGTGGGAGCACTCCAGGCATGAGTAACAGCTCAAGAAAATCCCCAGAGACAAGAGATGGAGTATCTTGCTCATGAAGAAACAAGGAGACCAGTGTCAATGGATTTAAGAGTACATATCTGGGAGTAAAGTATAAGAAGGCAGGGAAAGTGGAAAGGTTATGAAGGGCTTTGAATCCCAAACAGAGGATTTTGCATTTGATCCTGAAGGTGATAAGGAGCCACTGGAATTTATTGGGTGGGGAGGTGACATAGTCAGACATGTTTTAGGAGAATCATTTTGATGACTGAATGGAGGATGGATTGGAGTGGGGAGAGACCTGAGGCAGGCAGATCTATCATCAGGCTATTGTAATAATCCAGGCATGAGGTGATGAGGGACTATGCCAGAGGTGTCAGTGTCAGAAGAGGGAAGGGAAGAGATGTTGTAAAGGTGAAATCAATAAGTCATCATCCTCATCAGTAGTGCTTACCTCCCAGTGTGGTTCTGAGGGGGGAAATGAGTAATATTTACAAGGTGCTTCATGGATCTTAATAAAGCTCTATGTAAGTGCTAGCTAGTGCTATCAGTGAGGAGGAAGAGGAGGAGGCAAACAGAGGTGAAGTGACTTGCCCTGGCTCACACAAGTAGTAAGTGTCTGAGGCCAAATTAGAATTCAAGACTTTCTGACCCCAAGTCCAGTGTTCTATCCACTTAGCCATCCAGCATCTCAGTGTCTCAGTATTAATTAAATACTTGTTAATACATAAGACCAGGAGTCATTCTCCAATAAATAAATAGACAAAGGATATGAATAGGAATTTCTCAGAAGAAATATAATATATCAACAACTATATGTAAGAATGTTCCAAATAAATAATAAAAGAGATACAAATTAAAATAAGTCTGAGACTTTACCTTATTGTGTTGGTTGGCTATGAAAATATTATTAATCTGGGAAGGCCTTCTGCTATAAGACACATCTTATGCAGCATGTGAGAATTTATACTGGAGAGAGACCTTTTGATTACAATGAATGTGGGAAGGCCTTCAAATAGAGGAAGAACCTGACTCAATATTAGGCAATTTATTTGGGTAGAAAACTTAAGAATGATGTCTAGTTGGTGTGACCAAGAAGACTGAAGACTAGATACTTTCTCTGATCATCATGATGTCTCAAATATCTTTGAAATAGCATTATGTGAAAAATAAAGCAATTGCCAGTGCTTCCATGGTCTAGGACATCAAGAACTCTAACAGGATGAAATTTTATGAGTGTCAAGAACTTAGTAAGGCTGTTCCCCCAGAGTGAAGAACTTATACTCTACATTAATAAATTCATGCTGGAGAGAAACCTTATAAATACAATGATTGAAAATAGGCTTCCTGCTAGGCAAGGGTGGGGAACCTGTGGCCTCAAGGCCACGTTGGGCCTTCTAGGTTCTTGGGCAAAGCCTTTTGACTGAGTTAAGTTTTACAGAACAAATCATTTTATACAGGGGATTTGTTCTGTGAAGTTTGGTTTCAGTCAAGGGACTACACTTGAGGATCTACAGGGCTGCATGTGGTCTTGAGGCTATAGGTTCCCCACCCCTGTGCTAAAACATTTCAGTGTAACTCAAGTACTTACTGAACGTCAAGTTACTATGCCTAGTGATGGGGTACAAAGACAGAAGTTAAATAGTCCTGCCCTTAAGGAGTTTACATTCTCCTGGGAAAAACACCTTAATCTATACCAGGTGGTTCATGAATCTTGTCAGCATAACCCATGAGCAATGCCTTCATATTAGGCAACACAGCTTTCTAAACTTCAGAGAATTCTTATTAGAGAGAAATTTTAGGGATATGAGAAAGCTTTCTGCCTATGCACAAGACTTCATGAACATCAGAAAATTCATCCTATAGAATATGCCAACAATAATATAGGATGGCCTTCAACTATTGCTCAACCATTTCTTCTTATCTTGGAATTTATTATAGACAAGAGACTTTATTAATACAATGAATGTGGGGAAACCCTGAGGTGGAACAGAAATTTTTACATCATAAAACATGTACTAGGATAATCTCTATAATATTTTGAAGCATGAATCAGAAGTCATTACCTTTCTGTTTTGAAAACAGTCAATCAAAGTTTTAGACTCAAAAGAATTGATCAAACCATGTGGGAAGATTGTTTTCCATCCTCTTATAATGGCCAGAAGCTTTTACAACATTAACAACTCCACATGTACAAACAAACATATTCATACAGTCCCGGCATCTGTTTTGAATTTAAATGTTTTACTGATGCTTTTTATTTTGCTAATCTATCATTATCAAGACGCTCCCTTTCAGTAATCAAGAAATAAAAGAAGTCATTAACTGTGAAAAAGAAAGGAAGGAAGAAGGAAAGAAAGAAGGGAATGAGGGAGGATGGAAGAAAGAAAGAAAGAGAAAGGAAGAAAGAGAAAGGAAGGAAGGAAAGAAGGAAAGAAGGAAGGAAGGAAGTAAAGAAGGAAGGAAGGAAGGGAGGGAGGAAGGAAGGAAAGAAGGAAGGAGAGAAGGAAGGAAGGAAGGAAAGAAGGAAGGAGAGAAGGAAGGAAGGAAGGAGGAAGGAAGGAGAAAAGAAAAAGAAGGGAATGAGGGAGAAAGAAAGAAAGGAGGAAATAAAGAAAAGAAAGAAAGGAGGAAATAAAGAAAAAGAAAGAAAGAAAGAGAGAAAGAAGGAAAGAAAGAAAGAAAGAAAGAAAGAAAGAAAGAAAGAAAGAAAGAAAGAAAGAAAGAAAGAAAGAAAGAAAGACAAAGGAAGGAAGGAAGGAAGGAAGGCAGGAAAGAAGGAAGGAATGAAGAGGAAGAAAGGCTTAAGGAAATTGATCAATATTTATAATGAATAACCAGGATTCCAGAGGATTGTTGATGAAGTATGCTCCCTGCCTCTTGACAACAAAGTGACAGACTAGTGGTACAGAATGAGACATACATTTTCTCTTAGGTTTTTTTTTCAGTTGGCAAAAATCTGCATTTTTTTTCTTCCCACCTTCCCCCCACTTAGTAAGCATGAAAAACAAAACACCTGTTACAAACATGTGTAGTGTAGCAAAACAAATTAACCAGGTCCAGAAAAAAATACAAAACGTAGAGATGTCTTCCACCTCTTTATCAAGAGATAGATAGCATGCTTCATCAATAGACTTCTGGAACAGTGTATAATTATTCTAATGAGGGTTCCTAAGTCTCTCATATTTGGTTGTCTTTTACAATATCGTCATTGTATAAATTCTTCTGGTTCTGAAGCTCACTTCACTCTGCATCAGTTCATGTGAGTTTTCCCAGATTTCTCTGAAACCATCTCATTCATAATTTCCCACAGCACACAGTATTCCATCACATTCACACAATGTAATTTATTCAGACATTTCCCAAGTGATAGGCATCCCTTTAGTTTCCCATTCTTTGCCATCTCCAAAAGAGCTATACACATTTTTGT
>CM053622.1:777543492-777560981 GCA_028646595.1 Phalanger gymnotis
CCTCTCTCTCTCTCTCTCTCTCTCTCTCTCTCTCTCTCTCTCTCTCTCTCTCTCTCTCTCTCTCTCTCTCTCTCTCTCTCTTTCCCCTCCTCATCAGTTCAGATGAGAGTCAAGTCCTGGTGTCAGCTGCTCTCACCCCACCCTTTCCTTATCTTTTGGATACATTTCTACTTGCACATCTCTATTATGTGAGATTTTTTTCTCTAATTTTCCTTCCTCTCCTGTAAAAATGTGGTCTGCTAAAGAATGGGGATAGGGACTGAACCTTTGATTTCATGTGTATCAGGGATTCGCAGATGAGGAAACTCCCTACACAATGCAAGTCAGTACCTCTTCCATAATTTAGTCTTAAAAGAGTTACCAAGAATTCAGAGAGGTTACAAAGGGTTGTACAGCCAGCATGATTGGCCAGCATGACTCAGAGGTGGGACTTGAACTCAGGCATTCCTATCTCCAAAGCTAGTTTTCTATCTTCTGTGCCTTGCTTCTTCTCATGATACTGCAGAATATCATTTTCAAAAGTTTGCTTGTTCTTTTCTCACACATTTAGCAAGGACATCCTCAATATGTCTATCAAGATATGTATAGATTGTTCTCAAAAGATATTATAGACATAGCATATGGCTAAAGTAGACATATGGGTTAGTAGATATTGATTTTTTCCTTGGTTGCCTTTCTGGAGATAATCCACGATTATTTATAAGTATTTGGTATATTCTTCTTTGTAAGGTATCTATATTGAGAATTGATTTCTTGACACATGGCTTCCAGCATAGACCTTTTCTCTGTATATTTATTCTAGTCTAGTTGCTCTTGTGTTTGCTTTGTTTTATTTTTAGTTTCATTTCTGCTTCTTTGTATAGCCCATCAGGAACTATATTCTCAGAATCTGAGTTGGTGGCTCCCTTGTCATTAATGGAGAAAATAATTTACTATAAAGGTCTTGGCATATCTTTTCTATTTTTTCATCTGTTTGTTATCCATCTCCTAGTTCCATCCTTAAATGTTCTTGGGGTGATCCAGGTTAACTGGGAAGTAGGTTGTATGATTATTCTTTTGAAAATCATGTTATTTTTAAGACATTTTAAAAATGTTTTGAGTTCCAAATTATCTCTCCTCATCCTCTCCCCCATCCATGAGAAAGTAAGCAATATGAGATAATTATCCGTATGAAATCATGCAAATTATATTCCCATGTCAGCCATATATTCAAAAATACAAGAAAAATAAAGTGAGAAAATTATATTTCAATTTGCACTCATAGTTTATCAATTCTCTCTCTAGAGGTGGACAGTGTTTTTTTTCCATGGTAAATCCTTTGGAATTGTTTCGGATCATTGTATTGATCACGATTACAATATCCCTTTTGCTGTGCACAATGATCTCCCAGTTCTCACTTCACTTGCATCAGTTGATATAGGTCTTTCCATGTGTTTTAGAAACCACCTCCCTCATCATTTATTATAGCACAATAGTACGACATCACAATCATATGCTATATCTTGTTCATTTATTCCCTAACGGATGAGTATCCTTTCTATTTCCAATTCTTTGCACCACAAAAAAGTTGCTATGAATATTTTTGTACCTATAAGAACCTTTCCTTTTTCTTTGATCTCTTTGGGATAAATACCTAGTAGTAGTAGTGCTGGTCAAAGGGTATACACAGTTTTATAGCCCTTTGGACCTAGCTCCAAATTGTTCTCTAGAATGGTTGGACCAGTTCACTACTCCACCAACAATTCATTAATGTGTGTACTTTTCCTTCATCCCCTCCAGAATTCATCATTGCTGACAGGTATAAGATAGTACCTTATAGGGACAGCTAGAAATCTCAGAATTGTTTTAATTTGCCTTTATTTAATCAAGTTATTTAGAGCATTTTTATATGACTATAGATAGCTTTCATTTCTTCTCCTAAAAACTACTTGTTTTTATCCTTTGACAATTTATCAATTGGGGAATGGCTCTTATTTTTATAAATTTGATTCAGTTCTATACTCAGTACATATTTAAGAAATGAAAACTTTTATAAGAGAAACTTTCCATAAAAATTTTTGATATTGCTTCATTATCTAGGGTACCTTTTAGCAAAATGCAGATTCCTTAGTTATCTCTTTTAATTAGGTCTGTTTTTGCTTTTGCTTTGTCTGAGATCATGATCTATCTCTGCCTTTTTATAGTTCAGCTGATGCATATTACATTCTACTCTAGACCTTTATTTTAACTCTCTATATTACTTTCTGTTTCAAGTGTGTCTCTTATAAACAACATATTGTTGGATTCTAGCTTCTAATCCATTTTGCTATCCAGTTGTTTTTTGGGTGAGTTCATCTTTTTCACATTGACTATTATGATTACTGTGTATTTCCCTCCATCCCACCGTATTCTGTTTCTTCTTTTCTCTCTTTTTATCCTGTCCCTTCTCAAACGTCTATTTTGCTTCTTTTTAATTTTTTTCTTTTTTAAATTATGTTTTTTTTTTTAATTTTTAGTTTACAACACTCAGTTCCACAAGTTTTGGCATTCCAAATTTTCTCTCCCTCCTTCTCCTTATCCCTCCCCACCAAGATGGCATGTAATTCAATGAAGGTTCTACATATAACTTCACATTGTACTTATTTACATAATAACCAATGGAATGAATCATGACAAAGAAGAAATGAAACCAAAAAAGAAGGAAAAAAGTCTATTTTGCTTCTAACCACTGTCTTCCTTATTCTGCACTCCCTTTTATTATGACCCTTCTTTTTTTCTTTTCTCTTTCTCTTCCTATTTTCATACTGGGCTATTTACATTTCTAAACTCAACTAGGGGTGTGTATGTGTGTGTGTGTGTGTGTGTGTGTGTGTGTGTGTGTGTGTGTATTCTTCCCTCTTTGAACGATTCTAATGATAGAGAGGCTCAAGAATTGTCTGCCACCCCACCATATCCCCTCATCCATTGTGAAAGCTCTACCTTGTAGATCTCTTTTATGTGAGAAAATTACTTCCCCTTTTCCCCCAGTACATCCCTCTTTCTCACTACTTCATTTTGTTGGAGATCATGCTAACATAATTGACTCACATTCATGTCCCCTGTCTATGTAAACTTCTTTTCACTGCCCTAAGAATGATCAAGTTCTTAGAAGTTACTTATGTCATATTCCCAAGTAGGGACATAAACAATTTACCTTTATTGAGTCCCATATGATTACTCTTTCATGTTTACCATCTTTGTGCTTCTCTTGAGTCTTGTGTTTAAATGTCAAATTTTCTAGTTAGCTCTGGCCTTTTTGTCAGGAATGCTTGAAATTCCTCTCTTTCATTAAATATTCATTTACCCCTGAAGGATTATACTAATTTTTGCTGAGAAGGTTATTCTTGGTTGTACTATTAGCTTCTTTGCCTTCTAGAGTGTCATATTCCAAGCCTTCCGCTCCTTTAATGTGGAAGCTGCTAAGTCTTATGTGATCCTGACTGTGGCACCATGGTATTTGAATTGTCCCCTACTCCCCTATAGCCACAAGCACTAGGACTCACTTTGTATTGGAACTGTGACCAAGACCCTTACTTCCTTGTGATTGACTATCAGTGTTCCTCTCTATGTATGGGCAAAAGAGTTGCCTCCAGTACCAGGTGTACCCAATACCAGCAGAGGTACTAATCCCTTTCTGAACAGTTGTCAGACCCCCTTACTGTCTCCGGTCTAACAGCTCCCAAAGCTACTGCTGGTGGCCCCTCTTGCTGTGAGGACGTTTTTGGCTCTCACCCTGATGTCACAAACTTCTCCGGTAGACTTCCTAAGTTTTCCTAGGCTGAAAAGAATATCTCACCCTGACCTTTTGTTGGCTCTGTCACTCCAAGTTTGGTTTGGTATCTTATTTTAAAGTTGTTCGGAGGGGAATATTGAGAAAATTCAGCTAGGTTACCTCTGATCTGCCTTCTTGGCTTCACCCCCTTTTCTCTATGATTATTCTCAACCTCAGTGATCAAATAAAAAAAAAGGATCAGAGAGATTAAAAGACTCTCCACAACTAGTAAATGGCAGAGCCAAGTTTTTCTGACTCCATGTCCAATGCTTTGCCTATATCAGGTGGTTAAATGTTATGTCAAAGTGACTCTATCTGCCCTGTTGCCAGCCTAGCAGTGCTGTATTTAGCTAGGCTGATCTTTGGGTGAGATGCACAGCTTGTCACTGGCCTTTCACTGAAGACTTTCCATTTTGGGAACACCTCACAGGATCATAGATTAGGATGACAGACTTAGGTCTAAAAAAGACCCTAAATGCCATTGAGCTCAATATCTCATTTTATAGAGAAGGAAACTGAGGCCCAGAGAGGCTTTGTGATTTGGACAAGATAACGATGCCTAATAAATGATACATACGGTGTTTGAACTCAAGTTCTTTTTCATTCTCACTCCAAAGAACCCAAGATTACCTTCACAGACTGATGAGCCATAGAGGACTTTATTGGAGGTATTTTGTACCTGGTCAGAAAATAATGCTAGAAAGAATGGTTGTTGCAATTTTCCTGAAGTGTCTGTTATCAAGCTGCTTTTATTCATGGAGGTAACAAAATCAGGGAGATGCGGGATGTCATAAAGAGACAGTCTGCATTCATAGCAATACTTTTTATGGTAAAAAAAAAAACTAGAACCAAAGTGGATGCCCAGTGATTGGGAAATGGCTAAACCAATTGTAGTATGAAAGTTTTTTCTCTCTCTCTCTCTCTCTCTCTCTCTCTCTCTCTCTCTCTCTCTCTCTCTCTCTCTCTCTCTCTCTCTGAATAGAGATGGCTTTGTATGATGAAAAGATGAGACCTTAATGATAATTTTATCTAACTCTCTCAAGTTTTTACAGAGGAAGAAACTGAGTCCCAGAAAAGAGAAAGAGATTGACCTTGACCATACTTGTAGTAAATATGAGTTGGACTGGACAGTCTCTGATAGTTTCTTCTAACTTTGAAATTTTAGGATTCTCTGTGATGAGGAATGTAGGCCTTCCTTTCCATCTCCTTTTTCTCCTTACTTCCTCCCATTTTCACTCATTATTTTTCAGTTTTCCCCTTTTTTCCTTCTCTATTAAGTACAACAGAGACCCCTATTGTAGATTATAGGATTATAGAATTTATTTTCCCTGAAGCTAGAAAAAGAGTGGGCAGTTCTCAATTGATTTCACTAAAAGAAGGCAAAATGGGAAAGTTGGCGTCATAGCTCTGTCCTACTCATGCAAGGAAACCTGCTTCTGTCCCCAATTTCCATATGAAATAATTTACCACTTTAGATGAATCACATCCCTTCTCTGGGCTGCAATTTCTTCGTCTATAAAATGAGGGGGTTGGGCTAGATAATCTCTAAAGTTCAACTCAGCTCTATCATTCTATGTTCTGCGAGTCCTCCCTCCCAGCTTGGACATTCTGCGTTCTAAGTCTACTCCCAGCTCTGACATTCTGTATCTAAGGCCCCTCCCAGCTCTGACATCTTGTGTTCTAAGATCTTCCCAGCTTTGACATTCTGAGTTGTAAGGCCCTCTCAGCTCTGACATTTTGTCCCAACTCTGACCTTCTGTGTTCTAACATCCCTCCCAGCTCTGATATTCTGTGTTCCAAGAGCCCTCCCAGCTCTGGCATTCTGTGTTCTAAGGTACCTCCCAGCACTGACATTCTGTGATCTAAGATCCCTCCCAGCTCTGACATTCTGTGTTCTAAGGGCCCTCCCACATCTGATATCCTGTGTTCTAAGGGCCTTCCCAGCTCTGATATTCTGTGTTCCAAGGGCCTTCCCACCTCTGACATTCTCTGGTTTTAAATCCATCTCACCAGAAGTGACCACACCTCATGCACAAGGGAAGTAAGGTTCATAAGGTAACTTGTAAAGGAAGGTATACAGGAAGGGCAACACCCAGGAAAGTTTGAGCCTAGAAGCAAACCCAATTTTCACACATCTTCTATATGGATTTTATCTTAATTATATGGGATCAGAGAAGGAGCAAATGAAACCAGAAGGCATATCATCTGTGATTTTATTTTTTCTTCCTGGAGCATTCAGCATTTAAGACCCTGTGACCATAGCTGTGTGCTGGGTGCTTTGAGGGAGACAAAGGAAGGGATGTATAAAGTTCCTGCCCTTAGGAAGCCCCCAATCTGAAGGAAGACATACAGAACACAGACATATGAAATAAAACCAAGGGCATTTCCAATGAAAGACTAAAACTAATTTCAAGCTGTGGTGTCTATAAGGAAATATGTATGTATATACTAAGGAATGAAGGAGACAAGCATTATTAAGTGCACCGTGTTAAGCACTTTAGAAATATCATCTCATTTGCTTCTCATGACAACCCTGGAGACTGAGGTACTACTATTAGTTCAATTTCATAGTAGAATTGACTGAAGCAGAAAGAGGCTACGTGACTTACCCTGGGTCATGAAGTTAGGAAGGGTCTAAGGCCACATTTGGACTCAGGTCTTCCTGACTCTAGGCCCAGTACTCTATCCACTTTGACCTCTACCTGTCTCTGCTAAGGGGGGGTACATACCTATCTAAATACAGTGAGGAAATAGCACATTCATTCAGGAAAGCTTCTTGGAAGCATTAAGTACAAAACAGTATTTTCAATGAGGAAAGGGACAAAGCAATGCAGAAGAGAAGAGTGTGACCATCTGGTTAAATCCCTTCCTTTTCAGATACAGAAACTGAGGAACGACTTGCCCAAAGTCACATAGTGAGTTTGTGGCAGAAGCCAGACTGAAATGGGAAAAGCCTAGTTCCTAGTCCAGAGTTGTGCAGGCTTCATTCGCCTCTTCTTGGCATGGAAGGAGGAAACCTAAAAGATCAGGCCAATTGTGAGACATGGGGAGAGACAGTAAGTGATGTAAATTGCAGAAGAAGAATATTAACATTTCTCTTAGCCATCTCTGTTTGGCTGTTGTTCCCTATGGGATTTTGAATATCTACATACATCCGGCTTCCAGCTCAGGGCATGGTGCCAGGAGGAAGAGGTGAAAGACAAAATTCAATTGGGAAATTCTGATTGTCATCAAAATGTTGAAAATATATACACCTGGGGCTTTATAATCATAGCTTGTATTCTAACTTGCTTCGAGATTTACAAAGCCCTTCCTACACAATCAACCTGCAAATGAGGCAGTGCAAGGATTATCACCTTCTTCTTACAGGTGAGGAGATGGAGGCATGCCCAGGGTCACACAGCTGGCAAGTGTCTGAGGCAGGATTCAAATTCAGATCTTTCTGATTCCAAGTCCAGCATTGTCCTATGACATCTATCTGGGATGAACTCTCTAGTTTCCTGGAACTCCAGTTTCCTCATCTATAAAATGGGCAGAATGATGTACCCCCTACCTCGGAGAATTGCTATGCACAGTGCTCTGTATCTAGCAATTAGCATTTATTATGTACCTACTACATACTAGGCACTGTGCATTCAATACAAATGTTAAGTAGTTACAGGAATGTAAATAATTATTATTATGATTACTAGGGTGCCATTCAGATTTTGAGTTGGTTTGGTCATTAAGTTGGAGAGCAAGTGTGTAGATCTGATTCCCTTAGCTTCAAAATGGAAAAGATTCTGAGTTCCTGAGGCAGTGCAGGGTAGTCAAAAATCATTAGATTAAGGATCAGAAGACCTGGGCTCAAATCTCCTTTCTTCTACTTATTAAGTATGTGACCTTGGGTAAAAACTTCCCATCTCTGGCCTCAGTTTCCCCATTTGCAAATGAGAGGGGGTGTATTAGATGGTGATCCTACATGATTGAAAATCATCTACAAGAAAATTAAGTCAAGAACACCACCCTTAAATTCTATTCTTCACCTTGAAAATGCAGAGTATTGTCTGCATCAGGAATTAGGTAAGGGTTAGCCTTGAGATGACCCATCTCCACTTCTGGAGAAGTAATTTCTAGTTCATGGAGATGACATAATTGACTGTTAAGAAGATGTGGGTGAGTTGGGATCTTAGTATCCTAGGATCATAAATTTAGAGCCAGAAGGTATCAGAGAGGTCATTTATTTCCACTCCCTCATTTTTCCGATAAGAAAAGGGAAGAAACCAGGTTTGAAGCCATCACTCCCAATCCTACACTTTTCCCACCACTACACTCATTTTCCTTGGTCTTGAGTCAAGTCCAAGGGACTGGACAAGTTCCTTCCCCTATCTGGGCCTCAGTTTCCTCAACTGTGAAATGAAGGTGCTGGTCTCCAAGGTCTTTCCAGTTCTAAGTTGCTATGACTGTTACCTTCTCCATTCTAAGTTCTAAGGTGGGGTATAAGACTCAATAAGGAATGGATGCCTATTCTGAAAGGTTCTGTGAGGGGAGCAAGGTCTATTTAGGTGAAAAGAAGGCATTTGCTCCAAACTGCTTTGAGCTGTTATCTGAATGATGTAGATAGAAAGTTTGGTAGGAGGGTTGAGGAAGTGGTGATCCCTGTGAACTAGGGTAGCTGGGGAAGGATTCCTGAAGGAGATGGCCTGAACTGGGCTTTGAAAGAAGGGGAAGATTTGAAGAAGTAGACAGGAGAGGGCATCCACCCTTTTGCTTCATAGGACTGCGCCTCTTTGTACATGGGCTCATAGAACCGGAAAGGCCTCACCCCCTCGTTTAATGGCAGGAAACCTGAGACCCAGGGAAGATAGGGGACTTGTCTAAGGTCACAGAGATGGAAAAGGTAGGATTTGGACCTAGATTCCTTTACTCAAAGTAAGTTGCTGTTTCCACAGGAACACAAGGCTTCCCAAGTCACTTGATCCCCAAAGTGACAGAACCCACAGGATACTCTTGGGTGACTTTTGTGTTTATGCCCAGAGAAGTTTCAGAAGTAGCTTTCTGATTGTTAGGAATTTGGTGCTGTCTAAATACCCTTGCATGCATTAGGTACTTAATAAATGTGTATTAGTTGGACAAAGGAATGAAGATTAGATCAAGGGTATCAGAAAACAGAAGGTTGGAGCACAGAAAGCCCAGTGACATTCCCCAGGTCCCTGTCCTGCATCAGAATGGTGTGCCCCATTCCACATTCTGTTCCTCCCCTGTACTTCCCCTCCCTTCATTCCCCCCTCCCCTCACATCTCTGCCCCCCACTATTAATCTTGATTAGGGAGTCCTTGCACTCCAGTTAATCTCCTTGTAGATGCCTATCAGTCATATAGCACGGGCTCTCCCCAGAGCTAATGAGGAATCATAGTCCTGGTGCGTTATGACTTAGCTAATTAGTGCACAGGCTTCTTTGTGAGGCATGAGGGGAGGAAGGTTAGAAGAGAGAAAGGCAGAAAGTTGTGATTTCCAGAGAGACCAGCCCACAGCACGATAACCTTCAGAGGAAGGTATTCTCTTCCCTTGCCAGTGGCTGGACAAGCAGCCAAGCCATGGAAGACCAAAGACCAGATTCTGCTCCCCATTTCTCAGAGTACAGGCCCCAGTATCACTATGCCATCCCCAATCCCCAAAAGGGAAACAAGTTTTGAACTGGCTTTATTTGCTAAATACTGACTTGGGGGGGGGGCTATCTCCAGGCATCCTGATGAATATCAGGCCACTGGACCCAGATGGCTCTGGAGGAAAAAGTGAGGCTGGTGCCCTTACACAGCTGTCCCTCACTCAAATCGAAGTTAAATTCAAGTCATGTCATCATTTCCCTGATGTCATGGTCCTCTTTGAAATGAAGGACAAACACAACAATGACTACAACTGACTGGGCAGGAAGGAGCCTTGGGCAGGGAGCCAGAGGCCTTGGGTTTGAGTTCCAACTCTGACATTAACTTGCTGGGTGAGCGTGGGCAAGTAACTTCTCCTCTTTGAGACTATGATGTCTCATTTGTAAGGTGAGGGGAGTGAACAACACGATCTCTAAGGCTCCTTCCAGTTCTACCATTCTGTGCTGGGTTTAGGGTAGAGTAAGCAGACCTAGAGACTCAAAGAACCTAAGAGCTGGATGGGACTTAGGGTGTGTGTGTGTGTGTGTGTGTGTATAACATTAGAAAGAGAACATAAAATGTCAGAACTGGGAGGACCCTGAGGACATAGAATATGGCGGTGGTAGGGACTTTAGAAAAGAGAATGTCAGAACCAGATGGAATCTCAAATACTACTGCAGGGATTTTTAAATTTTTTGTGTCTCCTGGGTCCTTTGACAGGCAGTCTGATGACCTTTTCTTAGGAATATATTTTTGAATGTATAAAATAAAATGTATAAGATAACAAAGGAAATGAAAAATTAGGGAAAATAAAGATATTTTCCCATCAAAGTTTATGGATCCCCTTGTAGTCTGACTATCTGAATATCTTGGATACTCTCATGCTCCTTTCTCTTCATCTCTTTCTGGTTAGCTTCTCCGGCCCCCATGGCTATAGCGCAAGCAGGTTTAGCACCTGAAGCTGTCACAAGCCTTTTATAGGGGAGTACCATCCTAGGGCCTTAGTTGACCTGGGAGAAGTTAGGGGCAATGAGAGCCCACGGATTCAGTCAACACCTTTCCAATGATTTCACAGTCACTTTAATGGTGCCCAGTAGGCATTACAGCTGCATTCTGACTAGCTGGCCCCACGTAAGCAGTGGTACCTTGCAGTGTGGTTACATGGAGAAAACAGCCAACCTTTCCCTAGAAGGTGAACATTTGATCATTGAACACACACACACACACACACACACACACACACACACACACACACACACACACGACTTAAGCTTATCTTACAAAGACACCATTATTTAGTGTTTCTTTTAAATGATAAATAATTCTATTAAAGCATTCCTCTGATGTCTTATCTAGGCATGAACTTGCCTCTGCCATGCTTGGGGAGTGGGGGCTCTGGCAGGATCAATTGCCTTGGAAAAGCAGGACTGCTAACAAACCTTGTGCTTACTGTTGGAGAAATAACCACAGGATGGGCAGAAGCAGCAGTAATAGCTAATATTAAGAATTTAAAGTTTGCAAAGCACTATGCATCTTTCACATATATGTGCAACATTTACATGTATATCATATAACAATAATTATGTATATATAATGCTTATGTGCATGTACAGTACAACATTCATTACATACATATCTTATACCAATCACATCTATATGTAATGTTTACATATGTTAAAATATTATCCCATTTGATCCTCACAAAAACCCTGGAAAATAGGTGTTATTATTATACTTATTTTACGGAGGAGGAAACTGAGGCTGAGAGAGAGGTTAAGTGATTTGCTCAGGGTCACACAGTTTGTGACTGAAGCAGGATTCCCATTCAGGTCTTCCTGACTCTAAGTCTGACATCATATCCATCTCAGAGGGACTAATCGCCAGAACATTAACCATCAAGGGAGGGTTGTTCTTTTTTTTTAAATCCACAGCAGCTCACAGAGACCATCTCCTAAAAATTAGAAAGGTTGTACTGTTTGTCAGTCAGTGGAAAGAAAACCCACCCCAGTGAAATCATGGATCATTCGATTCAACATTTATTCTGGAGGGGATATGTAATCTCAATGTGGGAGCCCCTTCAAACAATGTGGATGGCAAGCTATACATTTCTTCCTAATATTTTCAAGTCTTATACATGTCCTCCAAAGACTTCTCTGCAGAGTGGTCAAAACAACACACTGGAAGCCTTCCTCTAGTGCTCTCACTGTTGCGTGGCACCAAGAGAGCACACTCATACTCCATCCATTATCCTTCATTCTCCTCATATGACTGGCCTCCTTGCTACTCCACTCATATTTCTCTAATAGCATCTCTTGATGCCAGTTTTTCTACACAGTTCATCCTAGCCATGGCCCACTCATGTTCACCAAACTTCTTCATTGACCTTTGGGTCATCTACAACTTCAATTCTTTGCAAACTGTGGCATCTCATGCTTTGTAGACGCACAGCTTCACCAGAAGAATTTCTATGTTAAAAACATGGCTCTGTTTCAGGGAGAAATTTGGAGTCATGAAAAGTACTATGCAGTTTTCCAAGTGCATCCTACCTGCTCTCCCCACTCTGCTCAGTTGTGAACCCAGTTTATAGTCCATTTGCATTGTCTATCCAAGCTATATGTACTGATGAACCAGCTTCATCTAACTATATATCATAACTGTTGGGTATTTTATCCACTTGTTTTCCCCTGTGTGGATGGTTAAACTGGGTTCTGTATCTCATTCAGCAGAAGTGTTTTGGGTCATAATGCAGTCAGCACAATGCCATTTTAGAAAAGGAGGAACTGCACAATCCTATGATTTATAGTGAAGCTGTCTTACTTGGACTTTGCTTTGGCATCCTCCAAGATAGGGGCAAATACCTTTCCTTTCTTATTTATGTTGTACTTAATATTTAAAACTGGAGGATCATCACTACATCTTCCAAGGAATCTTAAATGATTTTTAACATACACATGGGAGACACCTTGTTGGAAAGCAGCCTTTGAGGCAGCATTTTGTTCTACTGAATCAACTGATTTTTCATAGACAACCAAAAATATGCATAATCTTCTATACCTTATACCGTTCAGTCAATGGAATGACTGTCAAGATGTCATCAACTGCAGGATACCATTGGTAGTAATCTATTTTTTCTTTTCTCATACTTTCATCAAGGATGCCTCTGATCTGTATGTAGTTTGTTTTCATAAAGGTTTTAAAGCAATACATGGACAAATGGGTTTCTAATTATTTTTAGGATCATAGAATGCCAGAGATAGAAGGGGTCTTAGAGATGTAGTCCAACCACTTCATTTTATAGATGAGGTAATTGAGTGCCAGAGATGTTAAGTGACTTTCCCAAAGCTACGCTAGTGTGGCAGTCAAGGTTTTGGGTCAAGGTTGACTCCAAATCCATCTGTCTTTCCACTTTCTCTGACTGATCATCTTTTTTATTACTTTGGTTTACACCCTTCCTCTTGAGAGTTGATCCATCAATGCCCTTGAGCTCATCTTGCCCCCAGCATGGACCCTCCCTTCTCTCCCCCCACCCCCACCCAATCCCCCACAAAATGTACTTTTGGTCTAGTCCAATTGTTCTTTGTTTTCTTAAGTGCCATTTCTACTGCCAAATGTGGCATACGGAGAACAGTGACATTAGACTTATTAGTGGAGAAAAGAGTTTATTAGTCAAGTCCTAACAGATCTTTTACCTTTTTTGTCTGCTGTCCTCCTTCTAGTCTCATCCATGTATGCCCTCCAAATAGTCTGGCTCAGTGTGATCTTTTGTCAAGCGTTCTATAAACCTTTCCCCCCTTTATTACTTCTTTTAAAAGAAAAACCTCCTAGTAAATGTAATAATCAGGCTTGGTTGTAGAAAACAAATAACAAGATATATTTTCCCCTCTTTGACAGAAAAGTGACAAATTATAGGAAAGAATGGAGCAAGGTAGTTTTTAAAAGTTCTTTTTCCTTGTTTTACAAAAACTTCTATCACTTATTTTTTGAAGCAATACTGCTAAAAATTTCTAAGCATCCTTCTCAATAAGAATGTATAAAAGATACCATCTAAACTAGTTTTATCTTTAACTATTACATCTCTCTGCTTGGAAAGCAGATCAAGTATTTGCTGCCTCAAATGCTTCCTAGGCTTTTGTGTCTTATTATGGCAATTGAGCTATATCTGTTAAACCTCCTTAGAAAAATAGTAATAATCTCTGTTGATGTCTGTTCCTTTATCCAGTTTCCCTTTCTGGGAAAATAGCTTACTTCTACAGGTCAAGTTAATGGCACCCAGCATCTTTTCATTTTTAAACTTTCTTGTAATTTGATGTGGAATTTGATATTTTCAACCATAAGTTGAAGTTCTGACTCTGCAGACAGATGATTCAGAAACAATTCTTACATCAATAGATGGTTGCTTTCTATTGTTGACATATATATATATATTCAATTTTATTTTGTGTGTGATGTTATTCAGTGCTCGCTATGTCCAGCACCAACCAGGTCTCTTCCTGAATAGAGTATTTATGATATATGGGCATGAGTCTTCTGTGGAGTCTCAAAGCCTTTGGCCTCTTTCATTTCTTACTGCTGAGCCATATTTTCAAGTTTATTTTTCCCTGTCATCCTCTATGCCCACTTTTCATTGAAGTCTCTGTGCAGTAAAGTATATGTTGATTTAATTAGGAGGGTCTTATCGAGTTATTTGTAGAATTTCTCAACCTCTTCATCCTCTGAAGCAGTTGCTGGTGCATGGGCTGCAATTATTTTCATAGTGAATACAAATGCTTATGATGTTCACTGCAATATGATATGAACAAGTGTCCCATGAAATGATGTTCCCTTTTGCTTCAGAATGCATGATAAAAAAGCAGCCCTGCCCATTTCTTTATTTGTCTCTCTGTGGAAGGAGTCAGGAGCCAGCCTTCCATTTACCTGCCACTTCCTTTTGTATTCTGGTTTCAATAATGATAGCAGTAGCGGGAACCGGAATAATAATAATAAAACAATGACAACAACAACAAGGGGGAGCTAAGTGGTGTAGTGGTTAGAGTGCCAGCCTGGAGTCAGACAGACTCATTTTTATGAATTTGAATCTGGCTGGCTGCATGACCCTGGGCAAGTCGCTTAACCCTGTTTGCCTCAGTTTCCTCATCTATAAAATGAGCTGGAAAAGGAAATGGCAAACCACTCCAGGATCTTTTCCAAGAAAACTCTAAATGGAGTCATGGAGAGTCTGACACGATTGGAGTCATGGAGAATCTGACATGATTGAAAAATGACTTAACAACCACTGGTAGCTAGGTGGTGTAGAGGAGATAGCACTGGGTCTGGAGTCAGTAACACCTGAGCTCAAATTTGACTTAAGACATTTATTTGCTATGTGACCCTGGGCAAGTCACTTAGCTTGTGTATGCCTCGGTTTCCTCATCTGTAAAATGGGGGAGAATAATAGTACCTTTCTCCCAAGGTTGTCACGAGGATCAAAGGAGACACTCATAAAGTATTTAGCACAGTGCCTGGTATATAGTAAGAGCTATGTAAATGTTAATATTACTATTAGTAGCAATAATAATAATAATAACTGGCATTTATATAGTGCTTTAAGGTTTGCGATGTGCTTTATGGATACTTCATTTTATCCTCTCAACAATCTTTGAAGGTAAGGGACATTATTATCTCCACTTTACAGATGAGGAAACTGGCAGAAAGAAGTGACTTACCCAGGGTCATATAGGCAGTAAATGTCTGAGGCTGAATTTGAACTTATGTTTCCTTGATTCCAGGCTCTCTATGCATTCGATGCATTGTGCTATACACTAGCTGCCTTAAAGGAGAAGGGGTGCACTAGATCGAGAACCCCTTTTTGATTTTTTCTTTCTTTGCTGCATTGCCAAGGCCAAAATATTTATCAGATAGTGGCTATGCCAGTAGTGGGTGATGTAGTTAAGCTGGGTTTTGGGAAGCTGGAACAATCTTCCCTAGTGATGTATTTGAAATCTTTCCAGCATGGTGGAAATGACCCAGCTCATACTCAGCTGGCTTAGCTTTTGAGAACCTTGGAGGTTCTTATCAGTTACTTATATGCTACAATGAGACATCAGAGTAAGACTTTGAAGTATCAGACTACTTGTTCAATAATCTTTAATTTCCAATCATAAGCCATGTGACATAATTTAGAGCTAAATTCAAAGGAATATCAGAATACAGATAATAGCTGATGTTTGCTGAATCAGAATGCTGGAGCTCTCGGGGACCTTTGAATGTGCAATGTTATAGCTGAAGGGTGTCTGAGGCAGTCTAGTCAGGCTCAGCCAATTTCCTAAGGGGAAGAAGGGGCATAGAAACAAAATGTCTAGAATAACTGATCAAAACATATAGCTCCCACCAGCAAAGGAATTTTAGCAATCCTTTTGGGCATCTAGCCTATCCATTTTTGAACTATGCAAAAGGTGCTTCTCCTCAGGTTGGTACATTTGAAAAAGGCTCTAACACAGGCTGTGGCAATGCAATAAAAGCAATGATAGCTAAATTAATTTTACAGATTTAGTGCTATACCAATAACATTACCAAGGGGATACTTTATAGAGCTAGGCAAAATAATAACAAAATTCATCTGGAGGAACAAGAGATTTGGTATCTCAAGGGAAATACTGAGGAAAAAAACAGGAAATGAAGGGGGTAATGTACTTCCAGACCTCACATTATACTGCAAATCAGTAATCATCAAAACTATTTGGCATTAGTTAAAAAAAATAGAAAAGCATATCCACGAAACAGACTAGATAAAGAAAAAGCAGAAACAATTGAAATCAATAACCCATTATTTGATATATCAGAGAACAGAAATTACTTGGGAAAGAACTCCATCTGATAAAAATTTCTGGGAAAAATTAAAAAGCCACTTGGCAGAAATTAGGTTTAGCCTGACATCTTATACCACATACGTCAACAAAAATTCAAAATAAATTTGACTTTTAAGGTCATAACACCAAAAAAACTTGAAATTGAATTCAATCAGATACTTTCTATAGCTATGGTTACAGCTAACACTAGTTAGAGGTGCTCACAAAAGATAAAAATAGATAATTTTATTATGTGAAACTGAAAAGCTTTCACATGATCAAATTACTGCAACTAGGATAAGAATAGAAGTAGTCAGTTGGAGGGAAAAACCTTTTGCATCAAATATGTCTGATAAGAGTATAGTAACAGAGATATATAGGGAACCAATGCAAATTTATAAGGCCAACTATTCTTCAATGCATAAGTGCCAAAGGATATGAACAGTTCTCAAAAAATCTGCAAGCTATTAGCAACGTTATGAATGATGTCTCCACATCACCAATAATAAGAGAAATTCAAACAAAACAACCTGAAGTTTTACTTCATGCCAGCAAATTGACAAAGATGACCAAAAAGGGAATATTCTATGTTGAAATGGCTATGGGAAGACAGGCACACTGACATATTGTTAGTAAAGCTATGAATTGGTCCAACCAGTATGGAAAGCAATTTGGAATGATGCTAAGAAAATTATTAAAATCTTCACTCCCTTTGATTCAGAGATCCCCCTCTAGACATATAACCCAAAGAAATTAGTGATTAAAATAAGGGGAGACACCATATAAAGAAGAATATATAGAAGCACTTTTAATAGTGGCAAAGAACAGGTAAATAAGCAGCTGCCTATCTATTAGGGGCTGAGCTGCATGAATGTAATGAATCATTACTGCTCTGTGAACAATGATGCATATGATGAATACAGAGAAGCAGAGAAAGATGTATGTGAAGAACGTATATACAAAGTTAACTAAGTAGAGTCAGGAAATGGATAGATACCATAATCTCAAAATAATGCAAATTGATAGCACAAGCACAACAGAATAAGTGGAAAGGAATGCTCTGACATGATAATGACCAATCCTGGCACTCAAAGAGGAGATATGGACATATACCTCTGTAGTAGGAAGGTCGAATTTATGATCTCAAAAAGGATCATATAAATATCTGAATGGTTCGAAATCATTGGGTATGCAGAATTCTCCAAGCAGAAGGCATCAAAAAATTTATTCAGGGCCCGGAGCAACAAATTA
>CM053622.1:777561481-777584991 GCA_028646595.1 Phalanger gymnotis
CACACAGGTTTCACACCTGATAGGGCTTTGGGCCTGGGGCTTAGCATTTAACAGGTGAAAGTACTTTCACCGTAAACAAAAGCCAAACTCCTCAAGGGCACCCATTAAACTAAGCCCATTTTGCCTTACTGGCACAACCTCCTCCCTTCTTTGGTGAGGTCAGGGACTATGAGTGTGGAACACAGCATAAGATGGTGGATTTGGTGGAGTCCATGGTCCAGCAGACTTCTCATTCTGGAAGTCATCTCTTCCTGAGCAACTTTCTCTCACTAGAAGGTGCCTTTGTCCCCTTCCTTTGTTTGCTCATTTTCCCTAGGAACATTTTAAAGGAAGGGTCCCCAGACCGGCAATGTCCATTCTTTCATTCCTCTCTGTGCGCTCATCCTGACTCTCTGGACTTTTTTCTCTACCATGCTACAGCAAGCAACAGTTTCACCCTAAAATATGCCTTTGCCACCATACTCTTTCAGCTGTCTCACCCTCGAAGATCCCTCCATCACTGCAGGCTTCTCACAGTGAAGGATCACACTACCCATGTGGCCCCTTGCTTCTATTTCCTACTGGAATGTCCACTTTAGGGAGGAGTCATGAGGCTAGCCTCTATGGGCCTCTATGCGCCATTGCTCCTGACTCTCTTTTCCACCATGCCCCTACACTGGTACCTCCTTACTTTTCCTTAATTTTAGCTTCCTTTTATGTGTTGTCTTCTTCTATTAGAGTGTAAGTTCCTTGAGGGCAGGAGTTGTCTCTCTTTCTTCTTTTCTATTGGCATCCCCAGAGTTTAGCATAGTACCCTGAACACAGTAAGTATTTAGTATGTGCTTGTTGACTTGACTTGACTTGCCGGTTAGTTTTGATGAGATTTTCCCCTCTTTTGTATTCTTTGTTATAAGGGATTTCTGGGAGGGAGTTGGGGAAAGACATCTTGGGAATTGCATATAAATACATATATAGAGATAGAGACAGATATAAATACAAAAATTGATATAAAAATCAAAAAAGATATTCTCCTTAGTTCTCCTTAGCCCTCTGCATGCTGCCTCTAACTCCTCTTGACATTCAGACATAGCCTGTACTCCTGGATAGGGTTTCTTTTCTCGGTATCCCAACATGTGCTGTTTTACCCGTTAGAGACCAGAACACACAGCTGAGGAACTGGGTGGCCAGAAAATCTGAGTGGCACATGTATCCTTGGATCCTTGTTCTATATATGTACCGTTGATGGCTTGTGTATTATTGATAAACTCCATAATTAAAGATAAGAAAGGCGGGGGCTCATTTTTGATATGTAGAACTGGACAAACACAGAGTCTTAGAAAAGAGAATGTTAGAGCTGCAAGAAGGCTTAGAGATCTCCTGGTCTAGCTCCCTTCATCAGTGCAAGGAGGGCACTTAACCCACACCTATTACTGTTTAATCTAACTTTGGACTTAAATGGGAAACTTAAATAGAAAATTCAGCATGGAGCTGTCCTTTTGTAGGCTTGGAAACCTTCTGGGCTGTACTTGACCTGCACCCACTTCACACACTGGGGCTTCAGAATAGCACGGACTCCACTCCAATCTTTAGCTAGTTAAATGCAAGTAACAGAGAGATATTAAGTGGCTCCTATAATCTCTCAATTAGCAATCAGAGCTCTTCCTCCTCACCCTGCCTCCTCCAAGAAAAGGTTCAATTTGGCCCTCTAAATTGTAGGCCCCCAGCTCTTTCATTCTACTATTTCTCAGCCAGCTGAGAAGAGAGACAAGGTCAACTCTCTGGTCCACTTATCCATGCCAGGATTCAGAGATGAAGTAGTCATGGAAAGAACACTGGAATGGGTTCCAGGTGACTCGGGTATCAGACCTCGTGTTTTCTACTTCCTGTCTCTGTGGTCTTGGGCAAATCACTTCAGCTGTCTGGGCCTCAGTTTTCTATGCTATAAGATGAAGGAGGTTGAACTAGTTCATCCATAATGACTCTTCTTCCTCTAAATCCTGTAACAATATCCTTTCTAATCGGGGGAGAGTTCCTTAGCAACCAAGCTTCTCATTCACTCCACTAACCCCTGCTAAGAGGCATGTGACATTAGCATGGAAGGGTTAAAGATTATCTATTAGCTTCCTAGTAGCTCTCCTACATCTCAAAGAAGTTTTGCCTTTATTTTTTTTCTTCTTTTCACTTAATTTCTGAAAACAGGTTTGGACAGAGCAGGAGTGTTTTCAAATGGAGAAATAGAGTGGTTTTCCCACATGGATGCTGAGCCCAGCTTGGCAGCAACTTGGACCCTATTCCTGCTTGGCCAACCTGGAGCCTGGGGGCAGGAGGCTGCTGATCTCTCCAAGTAATATGGGAAGGGGGAGAGAAATCAATCCACTGTGCCCCACAGCAATTACTCCTTCCCATGTTGCTTTCCATTACTGAAGACACAGAGTGAGAATGGGACTAATTAACCGCAGATAGCTTCCATTAGTGGTAATGGGAATTTATCTGCGGTCAATTTCCCCCTCATCATGCTACCTTCTCATTGTACCCCTGGATGGGAACTTTCCTACCTCCTCTCCCCCCCCAAAAAAAATTCTCCAAGTTATGAAGGGAGGATTAAGGCAATAGACTTACCAGCCAATGGCCTGATGTGAGTTACCCAGCAGTAGAGCATCATGGAGATTCTGGTCTTGGGTCAGACCTAAATAGATAAAAACAAGACATTTAAATAAGACATGAGTTATATTTATGCTTTGAAAAAGAGAGATTTTATAGAATGTTAGACCTGAAAAAACTTAGAAATATCAATATTGGAGTTGGGAGAGTCCTTAGAACAAAGAATTTCAAAACTAGAAGGATCCTTAGATAGCAGTATATTGGAGTTGAAAGGGACCTTGCAACATAAAATGTTGCCACTGGGAGGGTCCTTAAAACAAAGAATTTCAAAATTGAGAGGGCCCTTAGAACACAGAATGTTGGAGTTGAAAGGGACCTTAAATCATAAAATTTTAGGTGTCAGAGGGTCCTTAGAACAAAAAAAATTCAAAACTGAGAGGGACCTTAGAACACAGAATATTGGATTTGAAAGGTACCTTAAAACATGAGTTGTTGGATTTGAGAGAGCCCTTAAAATTAGAATGATGGAACTGGAAAGGACCTTGAAATTGGAAGGGTTTTTAGAACACAGAACATTGGGCTGGGAAAGATTTTAGAACATAGACTGTCAGAGCTGAGAGGGAGCTTGGAACACATAATGTCAGAACAATATGAGACCTGAGAGCATAGGATGTTAGAACATAGAATTGTCAGAATTTGGAAGGACCTTAAAACAATTTCAGATTTGGAAGGGACCTCAGGACATAGATGATTTGAAGATAGTCTGTATCTAGAAAGAGATTTGGAACACAGATAGTAAAAGCCAGAGCTTAGCCCAAACCTATTTATTATTATTATTTTTGTTTTATTAATATTACTACTATTATTACAAATAATGACTGATAGTGTGACCTATTGGCTAGTGGGCTTGCCTTAGAGTGGGAAAGTCCTGGCTTCAAGTTCTGCCTTTCTCCCACACTAGCTATGTGACTACCTGAGCCATTCAATCTCTCGGTATCCCAGGTAACTCTCCATGATTATAAGTAACAGACAAAGAGATGCCCAACCTTATACTTTATGGAGCAGTTGCTGTTCTGTATCCACAGAAGGCATTTCCACACTGCAAGTTCCCTACACTAATTAAATAACAAATATTGTCCCCCCACCAAATGATTTGCTTCTAATAACTTGCATTTTCTCATAATAAGCCTGAGATGGTTTGTGCATATATCATTTTTCAGACAAGGAAACAGTCTCAATGTGTAGGAAGACACTTATCCAAGGTCACACAGCCAAACTTTCCCATATTAAAGCTATTAAAGCCAGCCTATGTGCCAGGCTCAGGTATCAAGTATCCATGTTCTTTCTTCTATTGCATGGTTTATCGAAATTTTCAAACTGATAACCCAAAAAAATTTAAATGGAGTAAGCATACCCCTCATAACAATTACCATTTAGTCTAGATCTGTGTTCTTTTAGAGAGCCAAATAGCCTCAACTAATATGGGAATGGTGGGAGTGGAGGAGAGGAAGAAAGGAATGTGAAATAGCCAGTGACAGGCTGTGTATGGTGTACTTTAACTGGGGACATCTGAAAGTTATATTTCAGTCTTTACTGTCTGCTCATTAGTAACTCTGCTAGGAAGAATCTTAGTGCAGATCTGGGGAGAGATGTTGAGATGGGGAGGAAGAAAAAGAAGGGAAACCTCAACTGTCATTCCTTTGACTTGCTTCCTTTATACTGGCTGTCTCTAGTTTTGGCCTCTAAAAGCAGGCCAGAGAGCATCCCTCCTCCCTATTGGATCCCAGCTCACCTCCCTCCCCAACCCACTGCCATGTGGTGACTGGCAACTCTTTTCCCCCTTTAAAGTTCAAGGTCCCGGGGTTTGGCCAGCCTGGCAGGTGCCCAATAACCTTTTCTGGAGGAACAATGAGTGAGGGGGAGGCCCACCTCCTGAATCCAGGGAAGCAGCATGGAGAGGGGAGGGCCAAAACCTGGGAGCCATGCTAAGGGCTAGGTCCCTTTGTCTCCCCCAGCCCATGCTCCAACAGCTGCCCGGTGCCATGCTGTCATGAGCCATTAAAAAGTCGATAGCTGTTGGCCCGTCCCTTGCTGCATCCTGCCCCCTGAGTGGGCAGGGGATTCACAGTTTTGTCTTTGCCCAGAGTATTGACAGCTCCATTGGAGGAGATCGTTCAATGGCTGCTATAGAAAGCCACATGGGGAGGAGGGGTCCTGAATTAGAATGTATTCATAGAGGGGACCCCTACAGGCCCCCAATTTCCAGAGACTTCTGGGTTAGAAAGCCAAAAGACCCAGCTGGCTCTTTTCTATGTCTGTTCTTTGCCCAAATGTCAGTGTCTTTATTCATCCTTTTCCCTCCACTGCTTCACTCTTCCTCTTTTCCTTCTTTTCAGACGCTTCCCTCAGCACAAGCCTGCCAGCTTGCTTATCTCTGCTCCAAAGAAAGGCACTGGGATGAGAAGACCCACAGGTGTTTGACTAATGATTGTCAGACACATTAGTAGAAGAAAAGTATTGACCACACAGTCTCTAGCTTAACGGAGGAATTAATAAGAACAAGAGGGCTTCCGTTGCAATGAGAAGGAGCTCAGTTAGAAAGGAAACAGCATGTCTGAAATATTATGATGGCACCCTGCAACATGCTACTATAACATGGTATAGAAGGAACTGTCATTGACTCATAGGATGTCAGAGCTGGGAGAGACCAGAAAAGGGAGAATGTCAGAGCTAGGAGGGGCCTCAGAACAGAGAATGTTAGAACTGGGAGGACCCTTAGAACATAGGAAGTCAGAGCTGAGAAGGACCTTAGAACACAGAATGTCAGAACTGGGAGGGGTCTTAGAATACAGGATGTCAGAACTAGAAGGACCCTTATAACATAGGATGTCAGAGCTGGGAGAGCCCTTAGAACACAGAATATCAGAGCTAAGAGGGATCTTAGAACAAAGAATGTCAGAGCTGGGAAGGCCCTCAGAAGATAGAATGTCAGAACTGGGAGGGGCTCTTAGAACAGAGAATATCAGAACATGTTTTGGTTAAAAAGAATATTGGATCTGGAGTCAGAACCCAATTCCCAGAGCTTCATCTTACTCTGTGAGACCTCAGAAAAGTCCCTTAACCTCCTTGGGACTCAGTTCCTTTGTCTAAAACAAGCAAGGGATTGGATTATATGATACTTTACGTCTCATCCAATTCTAAATCTACAGTCCTATGAAGTTAGAAAGGACCTCCGAACATAGAATGCTCGAGTTGGCAGGAAACTTAGAACATAGAATGTGAGATTCAGTGTAGTTCAGCCTGCTAACTCTGATAATATAGAAACAGGAGCAGAGAGGTGAATAATTTTTCTAAGGTCACATACCTAAATGACTATAAAGCAGAGACTAGAATTAAAGTCTTATCTGAGAAGCTGTCAAACACACCCGTGGGGGATGCAGATGAGCCTTAGAACAAACTTTAGTAAATATGGAGTCTGGAGTATCTGAGTTAGCAGCTTTTCACTGATTTGTCCTTCTGACCCAGCTGACCTCTACTCTGGTAGAGACCAAGCATAACCACAGCACACAAGACTCTGAGGGAGGCACCCCCTGCTACAACTGGACTTGTCCTCTTCCTCCCGGGCTGCTTTTCCACAGGTCACGTGGAAAACACTCTCAGGAGGAAAAATTCTCTGACAAGCCAATAATGTTGTAGCTCTGTCCTTTATGGCGACGTGAAGGCTTATTTGAGTCACTTCCTTTCTCCACACAGAAACCAGTCCTTACCCACCAAAATAGGTTGTGACCAGTCTTACATCCATTAGTAATAGTAATAATCACCCTTTCCTTTTCCTTAAATATCTCAGCTAAACCCTCTATCTATATATCAGAATGGTGGCCCAATTACTTGCCATTTAAATCATCTGATCCCTATGGCATCACTAGGTTCTCCCGGCTCTTCAATTCATCAGACATTTATTAAGCACCTATTGTGTGCATGGCCTGGTAGTTCTCATGCTACATTGTACCCAACTTTCAGTCAAGTGATTTTCTCAGGATATCATGTTGTCTGGAGATTTTTTACAAGAAACATTTCATAGACTTGGTCAGAGGCAAGGATTTTACCTCTTGAATCTGATCTAGCTCTAGAAGATTAGAATCTTCTAGTCAGTATCTTATTCTCAATTCCAGCTCTCAATCTCTCCCTACCTATGCTTCTTTCTGATTTATTTATTATTTATTTGTTCATTCATTCATTTATTTGCTTATTTATTTATTTTAATGGCTTAGTAGTATCCAACTCCCTGTGACCCCATTTGGGGGTTTCTTGCCAAAGATACTGGAGTAGTTTACTATTTCCTCCTCCAGCACATTTTACACATGAGGAAACTGAGGCAAACAAGGTTAAGTGACTTGCCCAGGGTCACACAGCTAGTAAGTGTCTGAGGTTGGATTGGAATTCAAGTTCTCCTGACTGAGGGCCCAGCGGTCTGTCCATGGTGCCACCTAGCTGCCCTTAGTTGCCTCTTTCCTATACTTCCCACCTTTCCTAGATTTATCTCTCTTTAGCCCTAATTACCAGGCCTCCTTGTCATATGTGTTTATTCTTTCCTTTTCTCTCCCCTCTTATTTTCTCATATTGTTTCACCTACAAACTCACATCCATCTCTGGTGCCTAATTATGGCATGGAGAGAATCCTGAGCTCTAGGAGGCAATGTCTGCAGAACTTGTACCCTGGCAGGTCCTACTAAGCTCAAAAACCTTCAAGTCTGGTCCTAGGAAAAGACTCTGTCTCTATGGGAAGAAGAGTCTCAAATGGCACCACACTGACCATTGATTGACAATGAGGATAAAACGGCATTAACAATGATGACTTTGTCACAGCAGTTCTCAAAGACTGCCTGATAGGCTATGGACGAATGCGACCTGTGTCAGTGGAAGGAGTGTCCACTCTGACAAAATCACAGATTCTTAAAGTATTGAAATATTAAACTATGTCATATTATGGATATGTTTCAATATACAGAATGATGATATGGAATGAGCGCTTGGTTGGGAGTCACATGAGCTGGGTTCAAGTCTTTGATGGGCTACTCACTAGCTGTGTGACCTTAGCCTCTCTCAGCCTCAGTTTCCTCATCTGTAAAACAAATTACTGCATTATTCCACCCCTGAAGTTCTTTTCACTTCTAGGATCATTTGGTCTTTCGAGTCAATCAATGACTCAATAAACATTCATTAAGTACCTACTATGGGCCAAGCCCTTTGCTAAGTACTTGTAATATATTACAACCCACAGTCTATTTCAGCGATCTGTTGTCTTTGCCTGCTCTTCTCTCTTATTCTCTGAGAATGAGATCCCAGTAAACAATTTCTGGTATTTACCATTTCTAGGAGGATGTTATGGTTGCTTCCAACAAACTCACCTCATTAATCTTCCCTTCTCTGGCTACTATCTTTCACTCTTTCGTTCCATCCCTTCTTCTCAAGGTAGATATCCCTAAGTGGAAAGACTTCTAGGATCTCCTTTATTCAGGCCCTAAGTTATCAGGTTAGTCAGTCAGTCAATGAATGAATAAGTGTTTACTAAGTCATTATGTGCCAGACACTAGGCTAAGCCCTGGGAATGCAAATGCAAAATTTCACCAATCTCTGTCCTCAAGGTACCCATGCTGGAGGAGACAATGATTACCCTAATTTGACCTCCCCCTCCCATCACATCCTGAATTGAAAAAAATAAATTTGTGCTCATGAATATGCATGAAGACATAGGAGTACCTACATGATTGTGTGTGTTTGAATGTCCAGTATTTTCATTGCATTCTCTGTTAATGAAAACCTTTGAAGGAAAGAAATTGTTGTATAATAGAAAGAACACTAGATTGAGAGTCAGGAGACATGGCTTTGTAGTGATTGGCCGAATGGCCTTGGACTAGTGACTTTCCCTGCTGGACCTCAGGTCCCCATCTTCAAAGACCTCTAAGGTTCCTTTGAACTCTAAAATCCTATGTTTCTATGGATGCCTCTCACCCTCAGTCTCCTCTTCTGTAAAATGGAGATGAAACATTGTTATTACTCCATAAAACTGTGAGAAATAAAATGAACGAACAAACCTCTATTAAACACTTTATTAAGCACATACTACATGCCATGCACAAGTGAAACACCAGAATACAAATACAAAAATGAAAGTGTCTCCTGCCCTCCAAAAGCTTACAGTCTAATAGGGATGGGCAAATACCTATAGGAAGTAGTGGCCAGGAAAGAATATTACAGGGCCAAAAGTAATAAGGATGATGATTGGAGCCATAGAGGTGTGGATTAGCCTACCCTTTCCACAGCTTAGATCTGAAGGAGATAATGGATTGTAATGCCATGTATAATTGTTGCAAATATGTGGGTGTGAGTGCATGTGGGTGCTGCGACTGTTCCCATTTCTACTTCTAGTGAGTAATGAGACAGGCCCCTTGTTACTGTGTAGGCTTATTAAACCTGTGGCATGTTAATGGCACCGAAGCTGGTTATAAAAAGCTCTTTATTAAAAATAATAAGAAATAGCCCTCTTGTTCCATAACTTCCAAGAGGTTTTTGGCGGGGAAGGCCGACAGCTTATTAAAGCAGGATCAAGTAAATGTCCTTAGCACAGGCTTTCATACCAGCTGATCTGAGGTTCCCACTCATTACTTGGTCTATGAACATTCATTCCTTTGGGCTTACCTCTCCTCGACCTGCTGAGGGATGGGAGTGAGGTGGAGATGGGGTCTGGGAGCCTTGATCTCCATGAGCCTCATTCTAAGAGGCTACATGGGTTGCGAGACTGTGGAGTCCCTATTACAGAGTGGTCAAGCAAAGGATGACCACTTGGCGGGGCTATTGTGGAGGGGACTATGGTTGGAATCAAGGGCGATTAGACAGCCTCTGAGTCCTCTTTTGACTCTGAGATTCTGAGATTTTCACCTGTTCAGATCAGGATAGTGAAGGATCATAGGATTTAGAATAGAAAGGAACTTGGAAGGTAGAATCTCAGAGGTGGGAGGACCCACCCATGTCAGAGTTAGGAGGGCCCATAGTAAATGCTTAATTAATGTTCCAGATAGTCAGCCACCCATTGAGTGTGTTAGAGGGAGAAGAGACTTGAGAGCGCCTTTTATAACCAGTGTGACTTTGGGCAAATCACTGAGCTTGTTGGAGCCTCAGTTTCCTCATCTGTAAAATGAGAGGGTTAACTAGATGACCTCCAAAGTCCTTCTAGTTTTGGATTTATAATGTGATAGTTGTTAGAACACAGGATATCAGAACTGGCAGACCCTTAGAACACAGGATATCAGGGCTGGGAGCACAGGATGTCAGAGCCTGGAGGGGCCTTAGAACAGAGGATGTCGGAGTTGGCAGGGCCCTTAGAGCACAGAATGTCAGAGCTGGGAGGGCTCTTAGAGCACAGAATGCCAAAGATGGAAAAGACTTGTGTGCATCAGACCTGGGAAATATCTTAGAACATAGAATGCTAGATCTAGAATATTAAATCATAGAATGTTAGAACTGGCAGGCATTTTAAATATAGAATGTCATTGCTGGAAGGTACTTCAGAACTAGAATGTTAAAACAAGAAGAAACCTTCAATTATAGAATATTAGAACTGCACAAGACCTTAGAAATCATGGAGTCCAACCTCCTTTTACAGGTGAGGAAATTGGACCAAAGCCAGGGAAGTGACCACCCCCCACCCACCAAGCTTACTTGTACAGGTCTGTGGCAGAGCTGAGATTTAGAATCCGAGGCTCTTCAGTTTTGAGATTCTGTGCAATTCCAGATAACTTCTATGTGTGCAGGTAAATCTCATTCTGCCTGAGTGAGAGCCCTGGGAGAAAACCTGTCCTTTGGAGTCTTTCTGCTGGAGAAGAGGTGTGACAGCATCAAGGTCAAGAGACCTTGGGCTCTGTGCTTGGAGGCCCAGGAGACTTGCAAAGGGGAAGATGTCTTCACCCATGGGGGGCGGGGCTCGGATGGTTGGGCCACTGTTTCCAATCACCTCCTCTTCCATCATGCTCTACTCCCTTCCTCCTAATAACTTTGTCTAAAGGGATCCAGCCCTAAGTAGGCTGTCAAGAGATTTTGAAACTCATCCCAACCCCAACGCACCATTCCCTGACCCATGTGAGGGAGAAAGAAGTCCCTGATGCTGGTGTCACAAACAGATCCCTAGCGAATCTGGTGGGTTCAGCTCTTGGCTTTTTTACTGCCTCCTTATGTGAGCCTAAGCCAATCATTTTTATTTTTAATTTTAGTATTTTTTAGTATTTTTTTATTTTGGTACATGAAACAGTGAATTTCTTTCATCGACATTTTGCTTTTCTTTTTAAATATATAAAACACGTTCAAAGCTATCTTTATTGTCTGCAATTCCTTCTGGGAGCAGCAAGTCATTTAACTTCTCTGAGCCTCAGTTTCCTTATCTGTTAAATAGGAATCATTACTTACCTCTGACACATATTGACTGTGTGGTCTTGGCCACATCACCTGAGCCCCTAGTGCCCTAGCCAACTCTCTAAGTTTCAGAGAAAGTTGCAACCCACTGGTTAGAAGTCTTGTCAGCGGGAGCTCCCTATGTCAGGTCGATCACAAATCCCTTTTCCCCCACTCTCTCTCTCTCTCTCTCTCTCTCTCTCTCTCTCTCTCTCTCTCTCTCTCTCTCTCTCTCTCTCCCTTTCCCCCTCCCTCCCTCTTCCTGTTCCTCTGTCTCCTTCTCCTTTTTCTCCCTCTCCCTATCCTACTTACTTCACAAGGCTGTTAGGAAGAAAGCACTTTGTGAACCTAAATGACATCCTAGGTCAGAACAAAGGAGTCCACAAATTTCTCACTGAGTGAAAAAGACCTTATGTTTTGTAGTGATAGGGCTTATTCTATCTCTCTCTCCTCCCCCTCCCCCCACCTCAGAGTGGGCACTCCCCAAGGCCAGGGACTGTACCTCCTCCTGCACACTGAGAATCAGAGTTGTGCTCATTTTACCCACAGGGCTGTCTGAGCTTTGGGAGCAAGGTCTATGCTCTGCCTTCCGCTGTTCTCTCCACCCTCCCTTCCTTGGGCAAACATGGTAGCTACCTTTCTGCAGCTGGCTCTTGGGCAGAATTCGCTGGAGGTGGGATGCCACTTTCCATTTCTAAAGCATCTTCTCCCAAGGGATGAGCCATCCCCTTCCCCCTCCCCACTCTACAAACAACAGTTACAGTGAAAAGTATGTCTCACCAGCCACCTCCCAGGAATACAGGGTATCTCAAGCTGGAGCTCTGTTCCTCAATGGCCTGGTTGTTGGGAGAGACAGGATTCCAAGAAAGGCTTAACTTGAATATTCCAAGCAACAAGTTCATGGATCACTCTGAGATTTACCCAGAGACTCCTGAGGGGAAGAGTACGTATAGCTTAGGCTGAGAACCCTCTGTGGATGGCAAGAATTCTGGATATGAAATCAGAGGAAATCAGGCTGTGCCATTTATGGTATCCATGACAACTCTAGGAGCTAGGCACTCTTATTATCATTATCCTTATTTTACAGATGAGGAAACTGAGGCAGACAGAGGTTAAATGACTTGGCCATGGTCATGCAGCTAGTAAGTATCTGAGGTCACATTTGAACTCAGGTCTTCCTGACTCCGGGTTTACTGTTCTTGCCACTTAGCTTGTCTCTTAAATGTTAAATGAAGGAGTCGGGACTAAATACTTTCTAAGGCCCTTCCCAGCACTGACATTTCGTGTTCTAAGGGCCCTCCCAGCTCTGACACTTTATGTTCTAAAGGCTCTCCGAGCTCTTACATCCTGTGTTCCTATAACTATAGGCTCATTGATCTATAGCTGGAAGGGACTTCAGAGGTCATCTAGTCCAAGCCCAGGGCAGCCAGGTGGTGCAGCAGGTAGAGTATTGGGCATGAAGTCAGGAAAACCTTAGTTCAAGTCTGGCCTCAGACACTTTCTAGCTGTGTGACCCAGGGCAAGCCACAAACCCTATTTATCTCAGTTTCCCCATCTGTAAAATGAGCTGGAGAAAAAAGGCAGGCTCTTCTTGCATTTTTTTTGCCAAGAAGACTCCAAATGGTGTCATGAAGAGTCAGACATGACTAAAACAATTGAATAACGACAACAGATCCAACCCTCCCATTTTACAGATGGGGAAACTGAGACTCCAAAATGTTCAATGCTTTGCCAAAAGTCACACCCCTTATAAGGTCTCTTAAGTCTCTTCTCCCTCTAACATACTGGATGGAGGGATGGAGACTTTATTAGCACAAACTATGTACTAGGGACTCTAAATTCACTGTGATTTGTTCTGCAGGCCCCTGTAGGCTTTTGTGCCAGGAGGGCTTTTTTTTTTCCTCATCCCAACAAGCTTTTTGGGCTTCAAATAACAGCCCTGGGCCCTGGCTCCCTTTGAAGAGGAAATCCAAGATGTCCGCTGTGAGGCAGGAAGGAAAGGAGCCTCTTTTTCAAAGGCCTGTGCCTGGGCGCCTTGCAGTTATTCACTTAACCTTCTCCGGCTGAACACTTCAAAAGAGACAGGCTTCTAGCGAGGCCTGGCCCACCCACTCAACAGAGTGAGGCATTTCATTAGTTCCAGGACTGAAAATGGAAATGGTTTTTCTCTGGGGACCCACATGGAGCCATCGGCTCTCACTTTTCTCTGCCGATTGAAAGGAGAGGCTGCCCAAGCCAGAGGATGGTAGATTTTGAGTTGGAAAGAAACGTAGAGTGTATCTAGCCCCTACGGGCCTTGATTTTTACAGAAGAGGAAACTGAGGTCCAGAGAAGGGGCATGATTTGCTAGGGGTCTCATACATACATGTAAATAAAAAAAAGCATAATTTTGTTATAACGGGAAGAGGGCTGGATTTGCAGTCAGAGGACCTGCCGAGGCTGACATTGATTGGACTAAATGAACCCTAAGGGCCCTCCCGTCTAGCTCTAAACCTTCCTCACCTGTTTGGCCAGGCAGGGTCATTGATCACAGGTTGGAGTAGGAGAAGTCATGATTGGACAAAGACTTTGGCCAATGTTATGTCCGCTAGCCATGGAACAGGGCACAGCTCATCAACATGCACTCTTCCAAATCACCCCCAGAGGGATCCAACCTAGACCTCCTTAGCTCTACAAGAATATGTTAGGCCCAACCTGGTCACTATGAAGAGGCTGTGGACAAAGTAGTGTGGGTCCATTAATATAGTTCTACTCTGAGGTCCCTAGCTGGTTCTGTCCTACAAATCTACGTCAGCTGGTTTTGAAGTGAGCCAAGGGCATTGGCACTCAACTAATAAAGAGTCAGGATTCATAAGAGCAAACATACTGGGTTTGGAGTTAAAAGATCTGGGTTCAAATCTCAGTTGTGTTAGGTATTACGTGTGTGACACTGGCTGAATCACTTCCTCTCTTTGGGACTCAGTATCCTTGTATGTAAAATAGAGAGACTGACTTAGTGATCTCTAAGATCCCCTTAATGAGCTTCTCTGTAGGATTATGGAGTGCTTTTCTCACAACAATCCCATGGGGCAAGGGGAGAAAGGGAACAAGCCTTTATCAAATGCCTACTAGTGCTAGGCATGCTGCTAAGCACTTTACAAGTATTATCTCATCAGATCTTCTCAACCAATCTGAGAAGTAAGGGCTATTATTATCCTCACTTTACAGATGAGGCAGACAGAGATTAATTGACTACATCAAGGTCACATAATTAGTAAGTACGCAAGGCAGGATTTGAACTCAGATCTTCTTGACTCTATTTCCAGTGTTCTATCTGTTGTGCCACCTAGCTGCCTAAAATAAAAAATAAAATGAAAATAAAATAAATAAATTACATATAAAATACATAACATATTACATATAACATAATATATAAAGTAATAAAATAAAATTGAAATAAAATGAAAATAAGAACAAAATGAAAACAAAATTGCATTTTTAATTTAATCTAAATTAAAGTTGAAGGAGGCAGCATAAATATAACCCCCTCCCTTTTACTGATGGGAGAACTAAAGCATAAGAAGACAGTGACAAATCATGTGTTTTTAAAGCTATCCATAGTACTTTACATCCATTATCTCACATAAGCTTCATAACCCCAAGGGTAGGTTATATCATTAGCTCCATTTTACAGGTGAGAAAAATGAGGGTCAGAGAGGTTAGATGACTGTCAAAGGGAGCATTCCAACTGGGGTCTTCCACACTGCCTCTCAAATCTGGAACTGCACATCTAGGTTTCCTACTGCATATTGTGCATGAATATAGTCCTCATATATGAATTCAAGTCAATTTTAAAAACCATTTACTAGACACCTACCATATGCAGATCATTCTGTTATCTGGATAAGTGGCAAGTTGAGAAAAGACAGGGTCCCTGACCCATAATCTAGTAGGGATTATAGAAGCAAACATAGATAACTATAGTATAGTTAAGTGCATAAATAGAGCTATAAGTGAGATGAAAAATCAGACCTGAGGTCTTACCCCTTGTAGAAGACCATTAGCCACAGGAGAGATCAGGGAAGGCTTCCTGGAGGAGGTGGCATTGAGTTGGCTTTTAAAGGCAGAGAAGAGTGTGGCAGTAAAGAAGAAGAAGGAAGACATTGCAGGCATTGGGGAGAACATGAACATGGACACAGAGCAGGGGAGTTCAGGGTTTGTTAAGGGATATAGACAAGTACAGTTAGGCTGGAACATAGAATGCATGGCAGAGAGCTGTGTAGAGGGGGCTGAGAAGGGAGAGTGGTGTCAGATTGAGGAGGGCCTTGAATGTCTATTAAAGAAGTTTGAACTTTACTTAGTAATGAAAATAACAATAATATTAATAGTTAACATTAGTGCAATGCTTCAAATAGGTACCAAAAACAACTCTGTGAGATAAGTGCTATTGTCTTCATTTTACAGTTGAGGAAACTGAGGCAAACAGAGGTTAAGTGACCTGCCCAGGGCCACACAGCCAGTACGTGTCTGAGCAGGACTTAAACTCAGGTCTTTCTGTATCCAAGTCCTACCTTCTATCTACTGGGCCACCTAGGGGCAAGAAGAAGCCAACAGAGACTTATGAGCGGAGGAGGGGTATGACCATATGTATGTATAAGGAAGACTGGCTTGGCAGCATATGAAGGTTAGATTGCTAGTGGCTTTCTGGAATAGCCCATGTAGGTGGTAATAAAGAGTCATAATAGGATCGTGGCTGGATGAGTAGAGGGGAGGGGAAAGAGAAAGGGACAGATCAAAGAGATATTGCCGAGGCACAATGGTCAGGACATTACTCTTTGGGTTAGAAAGTGGAGAGTGATGTTTAGAGTTTTGTGTTTATCACTGTAAGGCAGGGCCTGGGGAAGGCTTTCATTTGCCTCTGGTTAATCTCAATTGGTTTCCCAGAGGAGAAAGGAGGAAGGAATAATAAATTGTAGGGTGTGTGTGTGTGTGTGTGTGTGTATCAGAGAGAGACAGAGAAGGTGAGAGACAGAGACAGAGACAACAGAGACAGAGAAGGAGAGAGAGAGAGATGACAGAGACAGAGAAGAGACAGACAGAGATACACAGAGACAACTGGGGAAAAAGACTGGGAGAGGGAGATGGAATGAGCAAAGGAGGCAGAGGGCACAAGAAGGGAGAGATAGGGGACTATAAAATTTGCTCAGTCCTAATGGTGCCTGGCCATGGAACCTGTCTTGCCCATTCACTCATAGTGCTGAGTTAACTTTAGCCTAACATCTGTCTATAAGAGGACAAGGGCATCATTCCAGCAACAGAATCTAAATTCAGTATGGGAAGGGGATAGGAGAGGGCAGAAAGCAGATGGGGAAGAGGTGGGTTCCTTCAGCAATTTTTCCCCTAAGAGAAAAATATCCATTTCCCCACATAGCCCCCATTATACAGATAGATAAATAGGAAGACAGATAGCCTGACCCACTCACAGGTAGATGTATAGATAGACTAATATGGAGGTACAGAGGGACACAGAAAGACAAAGAGATGGAGACACTGAGCTCTGAGAGATAGACACGAGAGAGAGACAGAGAGAGACAGAGAGAGACAGAGAGAGACAGAGAGAGAGAGAGAGAGAGAGAGAGAGAAGGAAGGAAGGAAGGAAGGAAGGAAGGAAGGAAGGAAGGAAGAAAGAAAGAAAGAAAGAAAGAAAGAAAGAAAGAAAGAAAGAAAGAAAGAAAGAAAGAAAGAAAGAAAGAAAGAAAGAAAGAAAGGAAGGAAGAAAGAAAGAAAGGAAAGAGAGAAAGGAATAAAAGAAGGAAGGAAGAGAACAACAGAAGGACAAAGACAGAGAAATGGCTTTGAGAGAGATTGACAACAACACAGAGAAACTGAGAGACAGAGAAGGACAAAGACAGACAGACAGACAGATCCACCTGCAGAGGGCACTGGGACATTGTCTCTATGATCTTCAGCAAACAGTGCAGAATTCCGTTTAAAACAAAGCTAAGACTTTGATGTCACCATGGTGACATTTGTCTCCCAGTGGTATCATAAATGTGACAAACTACATAGCTCTACCCACCACTTAAAAGGGAAATTTCCCCTGTAGCCACTGGGAAATATTTGGGCATGGATATGTAATTCATGAGCGTTCACATTCACACTTCGATGGGGAAGAGAGGCTGTCCTTCCTCCAACCAGCTGGGCCATCATGAAAGGGGCCAAGCCAGAAGGTGGAAACTTGAGCTCTTGTCCCCCCTCCTTCCACTGGAAGTCCTGTGGGGCAGAGTTTCTGTTCAAGGGCCTAGTCCTGAGTCTAGTTCTGACATTCTCTGTTCTAAAATCCCTCTCGGCTCTGACGTTGTGTTCTAAGCTCCCTCTCAGCTCCAAAATGTTATGCTGTAAAGTTCCTCCCAGCTTGAACTTCTTCTTATCTAAATTCCCTGTAATATTCTATGTTTTTATATTCTTATGTTCAAGCTTTCTTGGCACTGTCCAAGCCCTTCTCTGTACTCACTTTTCAGAAGCTTCCCTCTGAGGCTGCCAGGGAACAGTCCTCCGCATATTTCCCACTTCTTCCTTTTCCCCTTTCCAGCTACTCTTCTCCAATCCCCACTCCCCTTCCTTTTCCCAAGGCATCCAAAAAGAATGTCAATGTGGCTTATAGAAGGAATAGAGAAATGACATCTCTTCCCATTGCTTCCCACTAACTTGAGTCATATTTCCCTAGGACTCTCATCCATCTTATTTTAGTTTAGTAGCCCCCAGGGCTAGGAAGGAGCTGGGGACTATGAGACTACATATGAGAAAGATTACTGCACCTAGATCCCAGTGGAAATGGTTGAATAAATAAATGAACAAAGTCTTTATTAATTTCTTACACTGTTCTAAGAGATGAGGATATACATAGAAAAGTAAGACAATCCCTGCTTTCAAGGAGCTGACATTCTAATAGATGAGACCACAAAAGATTTCAGCTGCAAGTCAGATAGAAAGTTCCCATGATCCTTAGGGTGCAGCAGCAAAGCAGATGGTACTTTGTCTTCTTTAATGCCTAATAAAATCATGTCAGTTTCTGATGTTGAGTCATTTGACACACTTTGGTGACAAGAATTCTTTTTTGCTTCTTCAAAAGATGTGATTATAGCACCTGCAGGAGTAGTTCCCAGGCTACATCTGCATGAGGATGATGGTTGTGGAGATAGGGCTGGAAGAGTGGCTATGACCATGACTCTTGGGTTCAGGGCCCTGGGATGTCTTCCTCAGAGTCTGAATGGAGCTAATGGTTAAGGTGGTGGTGGTGGTGGTGGCAGTGGTAGTGGTGGTGGCAGTGGTGGTGGTGGCAGTAGTTTGACTTGCCTGGCACATGCCATCTCCTATTTCTCCCTCAGAGTACATAATTGCTCCAGCTAGGCTAGCTTGCCTGCCCTGTGGGTAGCGTTGATTGGCAGTTGGTGGGGGTAGCTGACCCCTTCTCCACAGAAACAATCTCCTGGGATGATAGCTGTGAGGGCTGAGCTAGAAGTGGGACCAGTGTTCTGGGGTTGGGGGGAGGGCTGCCACTCCCAGGTTTCCTGTGACAATCTGCCTGCTTTTGGAAGTCGTTCAGTAGTAGTTGGTGGTGGGAATGGTTGATAGAAGAATGTTGGCCCTTTGTTCACAATGATTTCTGTCCCCGCCCCCAATAATGACTGTGGGGGATGAAAGCAGGTCTAGTGGTTTGGGAAGTGCCAAAACTCTTGGGCTCAGATCCTAGGCTATCTTCATCAGATTCCAGCATAGTTGGATTTTTGGTTATTAGCAGATCTTCAGGTTAAAACTTAGATTGCATTGTCTAATGGAGATGCCATTTCCCCATTCTCAAAGAGGTCAGTAACTGGCTCTTGGTCTTCCTCTCCAATCTAATCCTGATCCTTACACTTGTGTGTATACACACACACACACACACACACACACACACACACACATTTATGCATACATATATGCGTATGTGTGTATTTATGTATATGTATCTCTGTATCTATATCTACTTGTCTCTCTCTGTGGAGAGACATCTCTTCAAACATCTTGACTTTCCAGTTCATCAATTTCCTTGATGTCCATGACCTTGACCTTCACTCCACCCTACCAATATATAAAGTTAGCTATGTTCTTGATCTCATTATCACCCAAAATGCTATGATCCAGAACCCTGAAATTCCACTAACTGACAACAGTTCCCTTGTGCTTCATTCACAACTCTGAACTTGTTCCATTTCCACATGACAACTTTCAAAATCACAGAATTTACTGAACCTTAGCTTTGGATGGGACTGCCCCACTCTCTAGTCCACACCATGGTAGAAAGAAAATTCTCTCTAAAACATACCCAACCAGGGGTCATCCAGCCTCTACTTGAAGACATTTGGTGAGCAGGAACCCATTATCTACTGAGCTAGCCCAGTTCCTTCAGCCAATCCTCATATGGCATAGACTTGAGGTCTTCTTGGCCCTTTGAATACTCTCCAACTTATTGGTATCTTTCCTAAGCTATGGTATAGAAAGCTGAGCATACCTCCCCAGCCCTCCAATATTCCATCTGTCTGGCCGGAGCAGAGTCCAGAGACACCATCACCTTGTTGTTTCGAGAAGCTAAGCCATCACATTGACATTTTGGGCCACCACATCATACTGCTGATTCATTTTGAGCTTTGAGCTCACTGGAACCCTCATATCTATTTTCAGACAAACTTTTTTTCTAGCCACCGTTCTCTTCTCTAATTTCATATGTATGAGATTGATTGTTGGAACTCAATTGTAAGACTTTATTTACATTGATCCCTTAAGGACCTCAAAAACCATCTGGTACAACTTCCCTTCCTTTTATGGATGAGACACTGAGGCTTAGAGTGGTTAAATGGCTTGACCAAGGTCACAGTGAGTGAGCATCAGAGGTGGCATTTGTACCGCTGTCTTCTGATGCCAGATTGGTGCTCCTTCCATTACAGCATGCTTTATTTAGCCTCTCAAGATCTTCTTGGTCTTGACTCTGTCATACAGGGCATTAGCTATCCTTAGCAAGTTTTACAAGCATGCCATCTGTGCTTTAACACAAGTTGCTGTGAACAATGTTAAAAGGCATAGAGCCAAGCAGAAATCCCTAGGATATTCCATTAGAGACTTCCTGTCCGGGTGACATTGACTCATTAGTGGCTGATCTTTGGATCTGGTCATTCAACCAGTTCTAATTGCATTATTGTCTATTCCACAAATCTCCCTCTTGTTCAGAGGAATTGTATAAGTTACTTGAGTGTTTTTGCTAAATTCTGTAGATCTGTAGAATTTTCCCTATCTACAAATTTAGAAACACTGTCAAAAGTGGAAATAAGGTGATTCTGACATCAATAGCATCAACTCTATAATAGCATTGAGATGGCCTTTTTAAGGTTCGCGAAGAGATTTTCATATGGTGGCACCCATTTGACCCATAACCCCATACCTTTATTATCCTAATTTTACAGATGAAGAAACTGAGATTGAGAGGTTAAATGACACGTCTAAGGTCACAGAACTAAGTAAGTGTCTGAGGCAGGATGTGAATTTAGGTCTTCTTGACTCCAAGTCCAAAACTCTTTCCATGGTGTCATCCAGATTTGTGACCCATCCCTGATGAAACCATTTGGTGCTTTATAATCACCACTTCTTTTTCTAGATGGTTAGTCACGATTGATTTAAAAATCCATTTTAGAATCTCCCCAAGAATTGAAGCTTATTGACCTAGAGTTTTCAGACCCCTTTTCTCATTCCTTTTTGGAAACCTGGCATATTTGCCCATGTCCAGTCTTATGGTTTCTCTCCCATTATCTATAATATTGAAAAAAAACAGTGGCAGTGACTCAGCTATTATATCCAGCAGTGAATTGTTTTAGTACTCCAAGATAGAATTCATCTGGAATTCAGCTAGGTTCTCTCTTACCATCCCCTTACCCATTTTCAGTATCAACTCCCTATTACACATTTTCATTCTATTATTTTTATCTATGCAATGACCATTCTCCTTGGTAGGGAAAATAGAAGCAAAATAAAAGCTGAGCAGCTTTGCTTCCCTCTGTTGTCCCATAATTGTCCCATTCACTCCAAGAAGTGTTTTATACCTTCTTTTATCTTCTGCTTTCCTCTAAAATAGCTTTGGAAACAACACCCCTTTTATTGTCCTTAGCTTTCCTTGCTAATCTTAGCTCATTCTGAGTTTAAGCTCTCCTGACACTATTTTTACAGGACCATCCTATGCTTTTATATTCATCCTCTGTTACCTGCTTTTGTTTCTGTTTTATGCATGTATCTTTTCAAAAATCTGAGTTGGTTGGTGTATGATTCCCTGTGCATCACCATTCATCTCCTCTGACAACTCTCATTTTTCCTCCTCATTGGATTACTTGCCTTTTTGTCTTCAGAATTTCATCCTAGAGAGTTTTCCACCTTTCCTGGGCTGACTTTTCCTGTTGAATTTCAGTCCATGTGCTCAACCTAGCCTTCCTCTGAACTCTTGGAAAACTTTCTTTCCAAAGTCTGGGGGACATGTCAGACTATGATCCTAACTTTCCTCTCCTTCATCACGATCTCTAGGAAGAAGCGATCACTCCCTCCACAAGACTCCCATGATTTCCACCTACCAAGTCCTGCATATTTTCCCAGTTTATCAACACATACTCTGGACTCATTTTCCTCCCTTCAAAGTCTTTATGTTATAGTTAACAATTTTGAATTTACACTATCCTCTTTTCATGAATTTCTTCCCCCCCCCTTGCCCATTAACAAAAATCCCTTCCCAAGTGTTAATGCTGAATTTACCCTGCCCCCCATCATCCATATGTAGCAAATGAGAGTGGGTCCCATATATGCAGTGAGACTCCACAGTCTTGCCATTGTATGGCTTGAAGGGAGGGAGAATAGATATCTCTTGACTCTTTCACATCTATCATCATTCTTCTATAGAGACTTTCATTTATGCCAGAATCGGAAGCAGAAGCAGAAGGTTAGGGCCAGTGGCCAGAGAGAGAGAGACAGACAGACAGACAGACAGAGACAGACAGAGAGACAGAGAGAGACAGACAGAGAGACAGAGAGAATTATATCTATCTACTTCCTTAGATTCTATCTAACATTTGATCATTCTGTTACTGGGCAAGGAGATCCCAAGCTTTATATCCATGGCTTGACCCCTTCCAACCTAATATCAGTTCCACAATGAACAGTCATAGACAATAGCAAAGAAATCCATTTATCCAAATCATAGCAAAACCAGGAATCAAAGAATGTATACATAGGAGAATATATACTAGACAATACAGAGTAAAGGAATTCTCTCACTGGGAGTGAGGTAACTCAGATCACTAAGAAAGGGTCCTGGATCTCAGCTGAGGAGAAACTATCCAAGTCTCTAGAAAAGCAAGCTGTGGGTGAGCACATGATAATGACTGCTCCTCTTATGTCTTCCCAGAATCTTTTCCTTCAGTAACATAGAGTGGAGTTGGCCTCTTCTGTTTTCTCTCTCAAAGCCGGAAGCCAATTCTACCCATGCTACCCTCAAAGAAGACTCACTTGGAGGGCCCTGAAGTGGGATTCCCCCTTGAAAAGTCTCCAAAGGAGACTGTTTGGGAACTTAAGTTCTTACCTGTTGACAACTCTACTCTGCTCCTCACATAGGGCAAGACATTCATCTCTACCAATAAGAAAAGAGTCCCATGCCAATGGGCTTTGGGGCAAGAGTTACACATGTGAACTGCTTAGTGATGCTGGAGGAAGCCATTAATACATCTACTGCAAATAAAATGCCAGCTAATCTTAACTGGGTCATCACTGCTCTATATCAAGTGGTTTATTCTTCCTTGACTGACTCCTTATCCATGCCCCACACTATCTGTACTACATTTTTTCATCTCTCTTCTACTGACCTTTGCCTTCCTTTCCCCCTTCCCTCTAACTTGAAGGCCTCATCTCATACTTTACTAAGAAAATTGAAACTATAAGGATCTCTATTTTCTCCCTCCTTTGCACTTAAAATCTCCTCAGCATCTTCCTTTGTTCCAATCTTGGAGGAAGAAGTCATCTTTCTCCTTGCCAAAGTCAACTTCTCTACTTTTTAACTCTTGATTTCATCTCCTCCCATCTTATTTGGGAGCCTACTCCCTTCAATCACCTTCTTTTTCTTTGTAATTTTCACCCTTGATAGAGTACTGGGCCAGGAGACAGGAATACCAGAGTTCAGATCCTACCTCAGACAGTTTCAGCTGGGTGGCCATGGGCAAGTCACTTAGCCTTTGTCTACCTCAGTTTCCTCAATTGTAAAATGGGGATAACAATAGTATCACCTCCCAGAGTTGTTGTAAGGATCAAAAAGATGATATCTGTAAAGCACTTACACAGCACCTGATAAATAGGTGCTATATAAATGTTTCCTTCCTTCCTTCCTTCTCTTCCTTCCTTCCTTCCTTCCTTCCTTCCTTCCTTCCTTCCTTCCTTCCTTCCTT
>CM053622.1:777585491-777630321 GCA_028646595.1 Phalanger gymnotis
ATATTTTTGTCATTATATAAATCGTTCTCCTGGTTCTGCTTACTTTATTTTGCATCAGTTCATACAATTCTTCCCAGACGTCTCTGAAGCCATCTCCTTTGATGAGGATCATATCAAAGATGATTAAAGTAATAGTCATGATATGAAGGGAAAGATTATGATGAAGATGAAGACGATGATGAGCCTTCCCTCAATAGTACCTTCCCCTCTTGATCTCACATGCCACTTGGTACCTCTATCCATTTATGTATCGTTGTGTATTACAATTTTTGTTTGTGGCTCATCTCCCTGCTCCCCTTTTTCCAAACTTCCTTTTTTGGCCTTAGGAAATTTTTCACATGTAGAGAATCCAGTAAAGGCACAACAACAACAACAGATTTACATAGTGCTTTCTGGTTTGCCAAGCAGTTTATAAATATTCCTTGATTTCAGCCTCATACCAACCAATACACGTCTCTTATGTATTAAGCAAGTGGTCCCTAAGTTGTTAACTAGATAGGGCCAAGATGGGCAGGCAACAGTGGCTTCCTATTGCCTTTAAAACAAAACATAAATTCTTCAGTCCAACATTGTAATCCCCCCATCATCGTATTACCACCTCCATTTTCAGTTATTTTCTCTCCATATTCTTCCCAATTTCTCTAATAGCTATACCCTATTCATAATACTCCATCTTCTTTGATCAGGCCCAGGCACATACTGTCTCCATGTCTGGAAAGTGGTCCTTCCTTGGTGATGCTTCTCAGAATCCTGTCTTTGTTCAAATCACAACTCAGGTACCAGCTCCTACAAGGGGACTTTCCTGATTCCCTTCCCCCCCCCCCCCGCCAGTGGTTAGCACAGTATTGTCTTGAAATGCTTGAAAAATACTTTTACTTATCTGAATACCTGATGCTTCTCCCCAGTAGAATGCAAGAGCATGATTGGCTCTTTTTAAAAGTCTCTGTGCTCCCAACATCTGGTATAATGAATTGAATGCAATATGCTTAATTAATTCTTATTGAATTTTATTGAAGAAAGACATCAGTTTCTTCCCAGACCCCATTCTTAGTTTTCTTTACAACCTTAAGAAAACTTGTCATGCTTCAAAGGCACCAGGGTCCTTTTCCGAAGCATTTAGAATCCCCACAGCAGTCAGAGAGCCAAAGCTCTGTTTTTCCATGCCTACATAGAGAGCTGCCACTCCCATGTCTCTGGGCCTTCAGTAAGGAGAATAGGCAGGAATGTCATCTCCCAGCCCTGAGTTTGTTCGTCCTCAATGACTGGAACAAATCCCACTGGGGTATTGATTGAAACCATTACGGATTCATGGAGACAACACCGGGACACAGAATAAGAAGCAGACGCTGCCGTTTATTTCCATAAGGTAATAATAATGCGTTCTTTTGCTTTATGAAGTAGAATTTGTTACGGCAGATGAGCCATAAAAAATTGCCAAGTTTAAAAAAAGGGGAAAAAACTATAAATAAATTTGTAACTTTAACAGGGATTACAATGTAATTGAGAGGGTGAGCCTGGAGCAGGAGTGGAGACTACATCCAACCCCATAGTCTCTTCCCTGAGGCAGAACCAAGGTGCTGAAGTAAGGGAATATTCTTGGAACACTTTTAGAGCAGAAAGCCTGATGCAGTGGGAAGACCACCAGAATGAGTCAGAAGATAAGGGGTTGAGTCTCTGCTCTGCCATTTGCACAGTCTTGGCCAGGTCATTTAACCATTATGGGCCTCCATTTCCTCTTCTGTAAAGTGCAGAAAATAAATGGCAGGACCCACCTCGCCAAATTGTTTCGATAGCATTTTGTAAACAATAAAATGTAATGGCCATTTGAATGGTCCCAGCTTTTCTGCTTACTAACTTTGTGATTCTGGGCAAGTCACTTAACCTTCTGGGTCTTAGCTTTCTCATTTGTAAAATGAGGATAAATAAGGTTTATACATCTTATTTCAAAGAGTTGTGTGAGGAAAGCACACAGGGTTATAAAAATGTAAATGGTTATTGTTAATCCAAGATCCTGTGTAGAAACTTAGCGGGTAGCAAGTAAGAAGAGTAGGAAAATGGAGATGGGGAAGGAGAATTTGAAGCAACAGATCATGAAATAGTGCTGGGGAAGGGAGAAGAGAGGAAGGGTCAGGTTGAGTGTAATACTGTTCCTATCCTTGGGATCCCCAAGCCTGAACAGTGAAACACATCTGTAATTTGATTCGAGGAGCCTTAAAATGAAGAGAGAGAAAAGTCCTAAGAGGAACCTGCCAGTCTAATGGAGGGACTCTTAATCTGGTGGGTGACAGAGTTCCTGCTTTCAGGAAAACCTCAAGTCTTATGGGGGAGATTCAACTTTATCCTCAGGTATCCCTTTAGCCTGATGGGAGAGATTCATTTCTTTCCCCTAGGGAGTCCCCCATAGGATGAGGAAGACACAGTGCCTACTCTCAGGAAGCTCCCAGTCTAACAGGGGAGACAGTGCCTAATCCAGTCCCTGACAGTCCCAAATCTCCATTCTAATGAAGGACACATAATCCTAGCTCTGAGTCTGATGGAAAGGCTGGGTAAAACAAATAGTTACACATGCATAAGTATAGAATGTAGGCAGAATATTTGCTTTCTGATTTTATACTGTTTTATACTCCTCCTTCAGGAGGAGATCAATTTTAAGCCAAGATTTGAAAAAGGAGAAGGACATTGCCTAAATAAGGAAGGAGATATTTTCTACTCATATGAGATGAATCCATGTGAGTATCAAAAGTGACAGGTCTGTTAGGTAATAAGGATCAAGATTGAAGGAACTTTCTGTTTAAACGGCAAAGGCAAAGGTCTTAGAGGAGCCTAGCTCACCCATGAATATCCCAGCAAAGATCTCAAAGGGGCGGGCCATGAGGAAAAGGAAGATCAAAGAGAAATCATGATTGGCTCTTCCATTTGGGCCAGGACTGAACAAGAAGATAGCCAGAAGCCTGAAGGTGTTCAGATGCAACAGGGGAGGTAGAAGGGAACACAAGTTATAATGAGCAATAATAGCAACAACCAACATTTTTATGGCACTTACTACATTCTAGGTACCGTGCTAAGCGCTTTACAATTATCATCTCACTCGATCTTCACAACAACTCTGAGAGGCAGATACAATTATTATCATCATTTTACACTTGAGGAAACTGAGGCTAAGTGATTTGCCTAGAGTCATACAGCTAGTAAGTGTTAGAGGCTGTATTTGAATTCAGGCCTTTCTGAATCCAGGCCCTGCACTCTATGCACTGTACCCCCTAAATGCCAATCTAGTCCCTGGACTATTAGAGCAGCAGCTCCTGATAAGCCACTGCAGAGGGACACAAGGTCTAGGGCACTGCAGAGCCTGGACCTTAGCATTCCTATCAAGAGACAGGAATATCCTAGCATCTATTTACTCTGTAGAAGCTAGGGAACCTTCCAAGAGTCAGCGTCTGACATCTGATCAGGTCCTCTTAGGGGAAAGAACTGGCTCTTGGTTGAAGTTTATGCAAAACTGAGACAAAGATAAGACTAAAGCCACAAGGAGATGAAGGCAGAAGCCAGGATTTACAGTACAGGATAAGACTTAATCCTAGCTGTGCCATCGAGAATGGCAATGGCAATGGTATCCAGATTGTGGAAGGGACACGACTAAACAAGACCTATGCAAATATTCAAGAATGTGTGAGAGAATGAAGAGCCTGGCCCTGGCACAAAGTCCCAATCTAGGAACTGAGGGTGTGGAGATAAGTAAACAGAAAAAAAATTTGAATACAACAAAGAAATATAGTAGGTCAGGAGAAGGCCAAGAGATAAAATTAAAAAGAGGGGGGTACTCTACAAGAAGTAAAGATAGAATCTCAGAGAAAAGAATGATTTGGACACAAAGATTCCAAAAGTCACTGGGGGTGGGGGGGTAGGGATGAAGCTAGAAATAAAAAAAGGACTTTAGAAATGAAATTTCAGCTTTGGAGGAAAAAATTGGAAGAAAATAATTTAGGTTCAGAAAGTGGGAAAAAATCTAGAAATAGTGAATTCCCTAACAAAACAGAATGGAGCAAATTGAACTCAGTAAATCCATTAGACAATAAGAAATATTAAAACAAAGTCAAAGGATTGAAAATGAGAACACATAAAGCACATATTATCAAAAATAACTGGCCTTGAAAACAGGTTGAAGAGTCATAATATAATAATGACCAGGCTTAACACTTCCCCTTAAAAAAGCAAAGCAAAACAAAACAAAAGCCTATGATCAAACAAAAAATGAAAATAAACAAAAAGCTCATTTGTCATTTTCTGAAAGAAAACCTAATGGAAAATACTCAGATTTGCACATAATTCTACTAATTTGGAGTTTTCATCTAAACTAGTCAAAAGAGGGCAGAGTGTGAGCCCACAGGTGCTCACACACACAGAGAAATGTTTGTAATATAAAAACAAATCATCAATAAAAAAAAAGAAGAGAAAGCATGTGGGGGTGTTATTAAAACCATCCAGAAAGAAAGAGTTCAAGTACAAAGAAAACAGAGTCAGGATCACACCAAACCATCCTACAACTCCTATAAAGTAGAAGAAATCTTAGAATATAATATTGTAAAAGGCAAAGAAAAATACTCACAATGAAGAATATTTTACCCTGAAAAGCTTAATGTAATCCTGTGGTGAGAAAAATGATCTTGAATAGAATAGAGGACTTTCAAGGATTCCTGATGAAAAGATTAGAGTTGGGTAACTCTTTGAAATGCAAACATAGGAGATAAGAGAAACCTAGAGAGATAAATACATTCAGTAAATTGGAGAGGTTAAACCTTGGGAAATGTAGGTGATGCTTAAAACCAAAGATATCAATAAATTTACTTTTTAAAAGAATTGATGGGGAGGTACTGACAATTTTCTAGCAGAGGAGCGACGTGATCTGATTTACGTGTCTAAAAATTATTTTATCATTAATATGAAGGAGGGATTATAACAGGCAGAGAGTGAAGATGTGAAGTCTTGAAGAAGGCTATCACAAATGTTCCAGCAGGTAATAATAAGGTGCTGAACTAGGGTGGTACCATTATGAAGAGAGACAAGGAAAGAGATGTAAATGTTCCAATGGATACTAATAAGGTTCTGAACTAGGGTGGTAGCATTATGAAGAGAGACAAGGAAATAGATGTGAAACGGTGTGGACCTATAATCAACAGAACTTGGTAATTTATTGGATGTGAGAAGTTTAGAAGAAAAGGAAATCTCAAAGTTGTGAACATAGAAAACAAGGTGAATGGTTGTGCCAGAGATGGCTATAATGACACTGAAATGAAAAATAAGTTTTCAGAAGAAGATGGTAATCTCAGGGGGGCAGAGCCAAGATGGTAGGGTAAAAGCAGGGACTTGCTTGAGCTCTCCCCGAAATCCCTCCAAATACCTGTAAAAATGACTCTAAACAAATTCTAGAGCTACAGAACCAACTAAATGATAGTATGAAACAAGTTTTCAACCCAAGGCAGCCTGGATAGTTGTTGGGGAGGGTTAATCACTCTGTGCCGAGAGTGGTTTCCAGACTTCTAAACCCACAAAGAGAACTTAGCAGGTCAGTGGGAAAACTTTGTTGGGCCTGAGTGAGAGAAGGACGAAGTCTGGCCCCAGCCGCAGGGTGGTGGAAGTGGCAGCAGCAGCAACAGCAGCTGATTCCAAGGCTCCAGGCCCACAGATGGTGGAGAGAATCAAGTGGCTGATCAAAGCAGGAGTACCAAGATCTCTTTGTTGGCACTGAGGCAGGATTCTCTTGTGTTGCCCTGTTTGGACCTGGGTCACAGTCCTGGTTGGTGGTCCTGGGGTTAGGAGGAACCCTAGTGTGGCAGAGCTTGTAATGGCTGTGGAGAGGGGCCTCTTCTAGCAGTTCCAAGACAGAAAAGAGTGCTTGAGGTCACTCACAGACCAGAGCACAAGCTAGTAGAGGAGTAAATAACTCAACTTGGATCATACTACCTCAGAAGAACTGAAAATTTACAGGTACCTACAAGTAGCTCCGAAAACAGCTGTTGAAACCCCTGAAGCTTGGGATAGAGCACTCTCTACTCCGGAAGCAGAATCATACCTTAATAAAAAGCTCAAAAATCAAGTAACTGGCTGCAAAAAAGAGCAGACAATGTAAAAAAATAACTCAGACTATAGAATCTTACTTTGGTGACAAAGAAGATCAAAACATATAGCCAGAAGAAGACAACAAAGTCAAAGATCCTACACCAAAAACCTCCAAGAAAAATATGAATTGGTCTCAGGCCATGGAAGAGCTCAAAAAGGATTTTGAAAATCAAGTAAGAGAAGTAGAGGAAAAATTGGGAAAAGAAATGAGGGATGCAAGAAAATCATGAAAGATGAGTCAACAGCTTGCTAAAGGAGGCCCCCAAAAAATACAGAAGAAAATAACACCTTAAAAATAGACTAACCCAAATGCAAAAGAGGTCCAGAAAGCCAATGAGGAGAAGAATGCCTTAAAAACAGAATTGGCCAAATGGAAAAGAAGGTCCAAAAGCTCACTGAAGAAAATAATTCCTTAAAAGTTAGAATGAAGCAAATGGAAGCTAATGACTTCATGAGAAATCACAAAATTATAAAACAGAACCAAAAGAATGAAAAAATAGAAGACAATGTGAAATATCTCACTGGGAAACCCACTGACCTGGAAAATAGATCCAGGAGAGATAATTTAAAAATTATTGGACTACCTGAAGGCCATGATAAAAAAATAGAGCCTAGACATCATCTTTCAAGAAACTGTCAAGGAAAACTGCCCTGATATTCTAGAACCAGAGAGTAAAATAGAAATGGAAAGAATCCACTGATCACCTCTTGAAAAAGATCCCAAAAGCAAAATTCCTAGGAATATTGTAGCCAAATTCCAGAGTTCCCAGGTCAAGGAGAAAATATTGCAAGCAGCTAGAAAGAAACAATTCAAATATTGTGGAAACACAATCAGGATAACACAAGATCTAGCAGTTTCTACATTAAAGGATTGGAGTGCTTGGAATATGATATTCTGGAGGTCAAGAGAGCTAGGATTAAAACCAAAAATCATCTACTCAGCAAAACTGAGTATAATACTTCAGGGAAAAGTGGATTTTCAATGAAATAAAGGACTTCCAAGCATTCTTAATGAAAAGAACAGAGCCGAATAGAAAATTTGATTTTCAAAAACAAGAATCAAGAAAAGCATGAAAAGGTAAACAGGAAAGAGAAATCATAAGGGACTTACTAAAGTCGAACTGTTTACATTCCTACATGGAAAGATGATATTTGTAACTCATCAGACCTTTCTCAGTATTCCGGTAGTTTAAGGGAATATACATATATATAGACAGAGTGCACAGGGTGAGTTGAATATGAAGTGATGATACTAAAAAAATCTAATCAAGGGGTGAGAGAGGAATATATTGGGAGAAGGAGAAAGCAAGAGACAGAATGGGATGAATTATCTCGCATAAAATAGGCAAGAAAAACCTGTTATAATGGAAGGGAAGAAGGGGAAGGTGAAAAGGAATGAGCAAACTTTACTCTCATTGGATTTGGCTTAAAGAGGGAATAACATACACACTCAATTGGGTATCTTACCCTATAGGAAAGTAAGGGGGAAGGGGATAAGGGGGGAGATGATAGAAGGGAGGACATATTGGGAGAGGGAGTAGTCAGAAGCAAACACTTTTGAAAAGGTACAAGGTCAAAGGAGAAATTTGAATAAGTGGGGGACAGGATAGGATGGAGGGAAAAATAGTTAGTCTTTCACAACACAATTATTATGGAAGTGTTTTGCATAATGATACATGTATAACCTATATTGAATTGCTTGACTTCTCAGGGACAGTAGGTAGGGAGGGAAAAGGGAGAAAATTTGGAACTCAAAATTCTAAAATCCAATATTAAAAAGCGTTTTTATGTGCACCTGGGAAATAATATATACAGGCAATGGGGTATAGAAATCTCTCTTGCCCTACAAGAAAGTAAGGGGGAAGGGGATAACATGGGGAGTGGAGTGATAGAAGGGAAAGCAGACTGGGGAAAGCAACAATCAGAATACATGTCATCTTGGGGTGTAACTCAAAATCTTGTGGAAATGAACATTGAAAACTAAAATAAATAAATTAATCTTTAAAAAAAAAGAAAAAGAAGAAGAGGGTAATCTCAATTTTAGACATAATGATCTGAAGGTGCCAGTGGGATATGTCCTGAAGGCTATTGGAGATAGGATCCTGTCACTTTAAAAACCTAGAGAACCAGTGTGGCTGACTGGAAAAGCTAGAGTCAGAGGTCTAAGGTTCAAATCTCATTTCTGAGATTTATTACCTATGTTGCCTTAGTAAGTTGCTTTGCTTTGTAGGCTTCAGTTTCTTTAATGAAAAATGAGGGAGTTCAGTAGATCAGTTAATTCTAAAACTTTTTATTGCTATCAACAATAGTCTGGTGAAGTCTGACCTCTTGTCAGAATAATTTTTAAATGCATAAAATAAAACATATAGGATCACAAGGGAGCCCAATTATATGGAAATGCAGTTATCAAAGTATTATTTTAAACCTAAACTCATGGACTTCAGGTTTTAGGACCCCCAGATTAGATGATTTCTAAAGTTCCTTAGAAGCCTACATTCTAGGATTCCCTAGGAAGAGAGGTAAAGTTTGCATGTGTAGGTTTGGAAGTCAAATTAAAATTCAAAGTAGTTGACTAAAAGCTAACCTCTGGAGAAAAGGTAGAGAAAGTAAAGAGGGGCAAGCACAGAGCCTGCATCAAGAAGAGAGTAAAAGAAAGAGAGGAGGAGAGAAGTAGGAGAAGGATCAGAAGAATATGTTAAAGGAGAATGTAGAACAGGGTGACTCAACAGTGTTGAAAGCTTACAGAAAGGTCAAGGGAAATGGGGTCTGAAAAAGGCCTTTGGATTTGCTGATAAATGATTACTGAATGGAGTAGAGTAGTGAGGGCCAAAGCCCAATTACAAATAGCTGATTAGACAGTGAGATCTGGAGGAAGTGGGGACATAGATAGTCAGGAGTTTCCACAGATTTTTCAGTGAAGGGGAGGAAAGAAATGAGACATCACGAGATGGGCTGGAAGAGTTAAGGGATGGCTTTTTTGCACTAATAAGACCTAATCATGTTTTTAGATAGAAGAGAAAGAGCAAGATTATAACTAGAAATTTTAGTATCTGAGGCAAATTCATCCTGGGGAACATTTCAGGGATGCATGTAAGTCCTAGGAGAGAGTCCAAATGTGTGTTTAGTCGAGCAGCGAGAGGAGTCACTCTTTCTCCTCTCCCTCCTCCCCTGATCTCTACTGTCATGTCAATAACTTACTATGTGCCAGGCACTGTGCTAAGCTAAAATAAGTATAAACAGAAAGACCATCCCTGACTTCAAGGAATTTGCACTCTAATGGGGGAAGAAAACACATTAAAAAATTGAAAAGAAGGAGGGGGAAAAGTACGCAAGTGAAGGCATGGTGGAGAAAGTCCGGAGAGAAAGGAGTGGAGACCAAGAAAGAATGAAGAAATGGCTGGTATGAGTGCTTTCTTAAAGTGGGGACTTGGGGAGGAACTGATCAGTGAGAGGAAGGGAATGCAATGGAGTGTACTGCCAAGATGAGAAAGCCAGGGGCAGAGTGAAATGTCTTGGTGAGGAGACTTTGTGACATGATGGAGACAGTCTGGAGAATCAGGAAAAGAGGCCAGAGAGGTTTCTGCTGGCTTGTGATTCTACCCTTTTACCTTATCCAAGAGCCTATGTTTCCTACCAAATCCCTGAGGAGATGAAGGCTAATGGAGGGGTACCAAATGTGAGGGAATAGTGTTCTCAGTAGCCACTGCAGAGAGATAGTATGCTCCTCTCATTACGAACATTGATACCTGGGATGACACCCTGGATAACTTTCTGTGGGAAAGGGGCAGTAATAAGAAAGATTGAAGATGCATGAGGGGATAGTCTATAAGTGGAGGGAATGAGAGAAAGGGTGAAGATGTTGATTAGATTTGAGTGATGAAAGAGTAGAACTGAGGGAATTCATATCAAATGGCCTCCATCTTCTCAGTGGCATAGGAGGATTCATCATCTATTATGAATTCAGGGTTGAGAGATGGAGTTGGTGTCAAGAATAGAAAAGAAAAGCATTGGAGCAGTCACTATGAGGAATGAGTATAGTAGAGTGAAAGGATTGTCTAGCTGCAGAGAAGGCCCAGTCAATGCTACAGACCATAGAGTATGTGCATTTGTGTGGGGGGAGAGGGGAAGAATGGGCTGGTCAGGACACTCCTGATCAATTCATTTCTTCCCAGACCAGTTTATGAAACTATAAAAAGGGGAAGATGAGAGAGAAAATGAGATGTTAAAGTTTTAAATTGTAGAGGTGTGTTTACATTTTGTTAATCCTCAAGTGTAAATAAGTATTTATATATTGTTATTGCTACCTTTTTACAAAGTGTGAAGTTCTACAATAAAACTTGGCAGAACTGAAAAGTAGCTTGGGAAGGCTCTGTCATGCTCTTGATGTCCCTTTAAAAAGTGAGACATGCTCTCTAAGGAGATAGTCCTGAGGAGTGTAACCTCTGGCAGCAAAGGAGACAGCCAGATGAAAGAAAAGACTAGACCTTTAAAGGAAACACAGCTCCAGCAAGAAGCGAGCCCAGAGAGCTAAAGCAGGAGACAGTTCTAAGTAATGTGAACTCTGAGAGTCAAGAAGAGACTCAATCTATGAGTGTGAGTTGGGGGTGCATCCGGGAGAAAGTCCTCAGAGTGGGGGGAGGAGATGCTACAGTACTATGAATTTGCAGGGGGTGAAATCAGTTCCATCTCCATATTCTGCTCAATGATGCTAAGTAGTACTGATTTGAGAGCCTACAGAAGAAGATAGATTTGCCTTCACATTTAAATTCCTTCAAATAGATGAATCTCTCTGTTATTGAAACGTGAGACTACCATACTGATTCTCAAGCCTAAATTGGTGCAGACCTTCCTCTGAGGATTTCACAGTTCCTTTCTCCTGCTTTTCTCCCCACCTAAAAAAAGGCTGAGTTCACTTTGAATCTCCCAGTATGATGACTGATGCTTAAGACCCTACTAGGAGATGTTTTTCTATGCTCCTCAGGACAGTGTAGTGATCAGCAGCTGCAGGGAGCAGAATAGACAGACCTCTGTGGACAGAAGAGTGATTCTTACAGTCATTCCCAGGACCAGTCATTGCCTTACACCAAATTGGGCACTTTCCCAACGAAATTTCCTAGAGGGAATCACTGAATCAAAGAATCTAAAAATCATAAAAACTTGGTATTGAAGAATCTTAGGATCATAGAATCTTAGAATCACCTAGTCTTGCAACAGGGTGAGAATTTGGAGGTTATTTAGTTCAACCCCTCCCCTCCCCAGAACAATGTAGGATTGTTACAGTGGTTTCTTTGAGAAGAGTATAGTTTAAGTGACTCACCCAAGGTCACACTGCAAGATAGAAATAAATACTTATTTTCTGTACTATGTTTTAGCTTAGTTAAATTGAAGCTTAGTTGAATAGCTTATAAAACATTATCCACAACACCCTCTTATTTAGGTAAGAGGAAGGTAGTACAAATGCAATCCCATATAATTCGCACTTTGCAGATAAGAAGAACTAACGTTTATATAAACTTACTATGTGTCAGGCCCTGGGGTTGCTGCTTTAAAAATATGATCTAATTGGATCCTCACAACAACCCTTGGAGGTGGGTGATAGGTGCAGTTATTATCCCTATTTTATGGAAAACTCACACAAGGCAAGCACTCACACAGAGGTCAGAACAAGCAATGCAAGCACACTCTCAAGGTCTCTCTGAAGAACTTTGGAATCAATTGAGAGACATGGGAAACACTGGAAAAGAACCATCCAGCATGGCATGCCCACATCAAAGAAAACAGAGTTCTATGAGCAAAGCAGAATTGCAGTAACTCAAACGAAAAGTGAGATGTGCAAATTTAGAGACATCTCTATTCCAAATATTCATGTGAACTATTTGTGCTTGACTTATTATAGAGCCTTCCATATTGGTCTGATCAGCCACAGTTGGGCACACTATACCTTGACCCCAACATAATGATGTTATTTTGTTCCTCTTCAAGAATGAAGGACAACAACCACCAACAGATGAGGAAACTGAGGCAAACAGAGGCGAAATGATTTGCCCAGGATTATGCATCTAGTAAGTATCTGAAGCTGGATTTGAACTCAGATCCTCTTGACTCCAGGCTTGGTGCTCAATCTCCTATGCTACCAGCTGCCTCCATGATGGGGAAAGGTCACACGAGTATTTTAATGCAGAGCTGATGTCAAGTACAGTACCTTTTCTAGTCTGTCACAGAGCAAGTCTCCCAACTCTTGATCCAGAGGCCAGAGTTCTTTCTATCTGAGTGTAACTCTGGTACTATTGAAGTGAGTTTTTAATTTTTTTTAATGTAAAAGTGCTACCTATTTCCATGTTCTAGGTTCTATCCAACCTCACCTCTCAATACTATTTTGTAGGATTATAAGGTCAGAAATCTAGAGCTGGAAGGAACCTTAGAGACCATTTAGTCTGACCTTTCCAGTTTACAGGGAAGAAACTGAAGCCGAAGAGAAGTGACTCATCCAAGGTCACATAGGCAGTAAGTAACTGAGCCAGGGTGTGAATTCAGACCCAAGGACTCTTAATCCAGTGTGCTTCCTATTATAATGCACTCTGAACCGTAACTCTAGATTACCAATGCTTCTAAAGAAGGGAGGTTCATTGGTATAGAGGGATATATGTACATATATGGATATATAGAGGTACGCTCAGTGGTACAGTGGATAGAGCACCAGGTCTAGAATCCAGAAGACTCATCTTCCTGAGTTCCAGTCTGGCCTCAGATACGTACTAGCTGTGTATACTGGGTAAGTCACTTCACCCTGTTGGCCTCAGTTTCCTCATCTGTCAAATGGGATGGAGAAGGAAATGGCAAACCACGTATATAATGGCCAGTATTTTTGCCAAGAAAACTCCAAATGGGGTCACATGAGTCATACATGACTGAAAAATGACTGAACAACCACAAAATCATCGATATACTAAGCAGCAAGTAGGAACAGTCTCACACAGCAAAGGTCTATTAGACTGGCAGAGAGTTGGGGTAGAAGGGCTTTTCAATGGGCCCAGAATCTCTATTTGTGCAAGTGGGCACTGCTGAGCCCAGCCAAGAGCTGACCCAATGTAGCCTCTCAAATCTGGCTCTCCAGATCAGCCTCCATTATCACATATGCCTTGCTTTTATTAACTAATTTGTGTCAGAGGACTGGGCTACATGGTGGAAGACCTGGATTCAAGAGTCTGCACTGTCATTTATTAGTTGTATGATCTCAAACTATTCATTTCCTTTCTGTTTTCTTATTAGTAACCTGAGGATGCCAGGCTAGGGGATCTCTAAAGTCTCTCAGCTCCAATATTTCCTGCTATAACATTCTTTTGAAAACCTCTACTGAAGAGAACAGCTCTCCCTTGGGGAGGTGATTCCTTATTTAGTTAAAGGCCCATGTAGTCAGAAAGTTCTTCTTGTCATCCACCTGACTGTAATGAATAGCATTTCAGCCAGCCCTTGGGAAAACTTTTGAGGAGGAGGGATGAGGAGCGAGCCTATAGACTGAGCAGCAATCTGTGTTTTTTAATTCTAAACTTAGTAACCACCAACAGAAGCAAACATTCAAATAAATAAATAAAATGAGATCATAAATAAACTCCAAATTACCAAGTTGTAGACGCGACAAAGTCCTGGATTTGGAAGCAGAAGATGAAATCACACAATCCCAGGCTTGGGAGGGACCTTGAAGACCATAGAGTGCAACCTATAAATGAACCATAATCCCCCAGTTCATATCCCAGCTCTACAACAAGCTACTTATGTGGAAAGTCACTTTACCTCTCTAGGTCTCAGTTTCCTTAAATATAAAATGACAGAGTTGGACTTCATCCCTGTGTTGGGCTGGGCCTGACCCAGGCTAGTCCACCGGTAGTTTATAACTGGTATTGGATGTATTTGTGAGTCATTTAACAGTTAACAAGAGGGGCTTCACTTGGTCATAGAACACAAAGGATACTAAACAAAGATATAGTACTTAAGTCAGGTCTCCCTCGTTTCCTTATAGAAAGTCAGTAGTCAGTAGGGTAGAGTGAGGTGACTGACCTTGGGATAAGCATCAAATCTGAAGGGCCCCAAATCCTTGTACCTGGGCCTTTTTTGCCCTTAGGTGACCAGTAAGATGAGTAAATGGCTATTTGGTTAGAGCCTTAGTGCCCTGGGTCAGTTCAATCTTGGGGACTTGACCTTTTAGAAGAACTAACCATTGGTATTGAAATCAGGAAGATTCATCTTCCTGAGTTCAAATCTGGGTGAAGACACTTTCTAGCTGTCTGAGCCTAGGCAAGTCACTTAACCTTGTTTGCCTCAGTTTCCTCACCTGTAAAATGAGCTGGAGAAGGAAATGGCAAACCACTCCAGTAACTCTGCCAGGAAAACCCCAGATGGGGTCATGAAGGGTCAGACATGACTGAGATGATTGAACAGCAAGAAGCATTGGGTACTGGTGGAGGGGGAGAAGTTTGGCAGATATTGATCCTATTACGATTCATAAACACCTTCATCCCCCTCATCTCCCTCACTCTCATCACCATTATCCTATTTAGACTCATCTTCCCTATCCTCGTCTATCATCATATGAACATATGATCATAGAATTAATGCTGGAGTAGACCTCAGAGGCCACTTAGTCCAACCCATCACATAATCATTTGATAGAAGCTGGGCTCAGAGAGGTTAAGTTAGGATTCAAACTCATGTTGTCTTAATTAAGAGTCAGGGCTACCTGACTATCATGCTCATCATTATCATCGTCATCATCGTCATCATCATCATCACCATCATTTCCTCCTGTCCCCTTTTACAGTGTTTCAGAAGAACATTTGGCATTTTTGCTGGCTCCCCAAAGTTCAAAGGTTCTTATCCTTCCTTGGGGCCAAAGCTTCCTTGTGTTCTAAGTGGTTCCTGAAATGGCTGAAATTCAGGCTTAAGACAGGGGGGGGGGGGGGACTTTTCAATATCAGCCCAATGAACTTAAACTCTGTGCTATAATCTCTAGGACCCAGAACCCTTCCTATACTCTCAGGAGCATCAGAGGTTTCATAAGGTCTATAGATCTAAAACATGAAAAAGATCTCAGAGATTATCTAGTCCAATGTTGGGAACCTGAAGCCTCAAGGCCACGTGTGGCTCTCTAAGTCCTCAGGTGAGGCCCTTTGACTGAATCCAAACTTCACAGAACAAATCCCCCTAATAAAAAGATTTGTTCTGTAAACTTGGACTCAGTCAAAAGGCCACACCTGAGGACCTAGAAGGCCACACATGGCCTCGAGGCCACAGGTTCCCCACCCCTGGTCTAGTCCAACCCTTCACTTTACAGAGAAACTGAGGCCAAGGAAGGCAAAACTACTTATCCAAGTTCACACAGGTAATAGATGTCAGAGGTGAGATTCCAATCAGTCAATCTATAAATAAACATTTTTTAAACACCTACTATGTGATAGGTACTATAGAGTCATATGACTCAAGAGCCAGCGTGGCACACCTTGAGCAGGAAGAGGCCTCCAAGGATAGTCACTCTGTTTTCCACCCATCTATATACCAACTCATAGGAGGATCTGAAGATTCACTGGATTTCTGTCCAGAGATAAGGCAATAGAGATCAGGTAGGGATGGGGGTGGGAGAGCACCAGCTTTGGAGTCAGAGGACCCAGGTCACACTCAACTCTGACACTTACTACCTGAGTAATCTTCGTTAGTCATTCCCTTCTTTGAAACTCAATTTCCTTTGCTCTAAAATAAGCAGATGGTGTAAATGATCCTCAGGGTCCCTTTGACTTCTCGGTCTTAAGAAGCAATGGACTGGATGAATAATTAATCTCATGTGTTGTGAGTACCTACTGTTTGCAAAATGTGGCCCTTTGGGATCATCTCTGAACCTTGTTCTCTCTAGTCTGGCCTTCTCCTCTAGCCAGAAATTGGATTCTAGCCCCCAGGGCTTTTAATGAGCTGCTTTCACCTTATCTAGCTGATTCCTTGTCCCACTATGAATGCCCCAGACATCCCCAAGCTAGGATGCTTCTCTCTATCCCCCTGTCCCCACAACCCTGCCTCCAACTCCCAATTCTGTGTCATTTTCCCCTTTGAAGGCAAGGACTGTCTAGTTTGCTTGTGGCTGTATCCCCCAAGCTTAGAACAGTACCTGGCACATAATAAGCACTTAATAAATGACTCTCATTTATTCATTCATTCTAAACACTTTAAAAGATTCCTACAATCACCCAGTTCCCCTGGCTCCTAGTCCAAATAAGACCCTGCCTTCATGGTGTTTACTTCTTAGTAGAAAAGATGACAATACCAGACAACATTTATACAGTCCTTTACATAAGTTATCTCATTCCATCCTTACAATTTCCCTCTAAAGTAAGCACTGTAAGCCTTGCCATTCTCATTTAACATAGGAGGAAATTCACAGAGGTTGCATGACCTTGCCGATGGTCACACAGCCAGTTCCCAACAGAGGTGATTGAAAGTCATTCAAACATAGGTCTCTCCTGACACCAATTCTAGCATTTTTTCTCACTATGCTGTGCTGACCCCATACCTACACGAAATGTCAAACCACACCGATGACTGCCTTTAGGACAAAAATACATAATCCACAGCCGGATATTTTAAAACTTCCACAATCTGACCTTCACCTACCTTTCCATTTCATTTCACAACATGTCCTCCCTGTGCTCTCTGATAAGAGTCCACTGGACTACCAGCCACTCCTCTGACATGGAAGGCCAACTCTCACATCAACACCTTTGCACAATTGCCCCCTTGTCTGAAATGCCCTCCTTCCAAACCTCTGCTTTGGAGACTCCCTAGTTTCCTTTACAGCTCAATAGATGACACTTCTACAGGAAGACTTCCTTGATCACCATTGTTTCTTTCTTCAAGTTACCTCGGATTGCATTGTATAAAGGACTTAGCGCCATTTTAAGCTTTAACAGATTAAAATAACTTATTCAATAACACTAAAGCTTTTTGGGACACCCTACATAATTTATACTTACTTATCTGCGGGCATCCCTTTTGATTCCCAGTGGAAGGTAAAGTCTTTGAGGGAAATTTTTCATTTGTCCTTGTATCCCCAGGACCTAGTATGAAGTAGGCACTAATACCTGAATTTGTTGAATTGAGTTGAATTGAATCAAGGTATCTCTAAGCAGTACGAGTTTAGAGTAAAAAATGAGATATAGACAGGAAGCATGAAAGGTGGTTAGCATGAGGAGAATTCATGATCAGGAAAGGAATCCTGGAGGAGGTAGGGCTTTGGCAAGGCTTTAAAGGATAAGAAGAATTCAAAATGGGGGGAAGGAAGTGGGCTATCTGGAGGAAGGGGTGTGGTTATAGCCAACAATATTTTCAGCTTTCTTTTGAGATATAGGAAAGCAGGGGAGGAGGGTGGAGAGTGAAAAGTACAGGATGAGAACCCAGAGTCCTTTGGACCCACCATCACATTCTGCTGTAGGTAAAGGCAGTGCCGGGTACGGGTGGTTCACTCTAGTTTGCGGCAGGGGTGAGGAAGGCTAGGAGAAGAGCCACACTCGTTCTCCTCTGAGTAGTTTCATTCTTCCACTCACTTGGGAAAGACTCAGAGAGGTTGAGATCAGAGTCTTCTTATCCCAGGATGTGGAAAGAGAATAAGATGGTAATTTAAATCTGGATGAGACCTTGGGGCCATCTAGCCCAACCCTGTCATTTTTCAGATAAGGAAGCTGAAACCCATAGAGGTCACATAGGCCATAACAGAGTCAAGACCTGAATTCAGGATCTGTGATTCCAAGATCAGTGTTCATTCCCATATACCACACTGAAGTTTCAAGGCCATCTAATGAGCACCAACATAAATAAATGTAGACAGGAGCTCAGAGAGTCACAGACTGCCCAGCCTAAGAAGAAGCTTCCTTCAAAGCTTCCTTAAGTGCCAGTTCCTACATGTCATTATTAATATCCTCTTCATGAAATTACATTTAATTACTTCCTCTGTTACACATTGTTTCCCCCCCAAAGAAGTTAAGTTCCTTGAGAAAAGAGACTATTTCATTTCTGTTGTTATGTCTTTAATTCCTAAAAGTTCCTGGCACATTGTAGATGCTTAATAAACACTTATTGAATTGAATGTCAGGACTTTGAAGACCTTTAGAACTTAAAATGTTAGAACATGAGTGGCTTAAAACTGAAAAGGACATTGGAATATGCAGTCGGAGATGGGCCCCTAGAACACAGAATGTCAGAGCAGGGAGGGACCTTAAAACTCAGAATATCAGAGCTGGGAGAGCCCTTAGAACACAGAATGGCAGAGCTGGGAGGGGCCTTAGAACCCAGAATGTCAGAACTGGGAGGAGTCTGAGAACATAGGAGGTCAGAACTGAGAGGTGCCTTAGAACACAGAATGTCAGGGCTGGGAGGGAAACTGAGTTTCAGAGAAGGGAATGACTGGCAAAGATTACTTAGGTAGTAAATGACAGAGCTGGGTCTTAGAATTCAGAATGGTAGAGCTGGGAGGGGCCTTAGAACATGAATATCAAAGCTGGAAAGGCCCTTAGAATTCAGAATGTCAGAGCTGAGACGGGCCTTAGAAGAGAGAATGGTAGAGCTGGGAGGGATATTAGAGATCATCTTGCTCAACTCTCTCCCTTTATAGATAAAGGATTTAATGCACAGAAAAGTGAAATAACTTCTCCCATGTCACAGAGTGAGTCAGTGGCAGAGCTGGACATCGACTTTGATTCTTCTAACTCCTACTTCTACCATTTCCTGAATTGATGCTTGGTGTGAGGAATGGGAGGCAATAGGGGTTATTAAATAGCGTGGAGCCATTCAGGAAAGGGACATTTTCCTTTCATTTTATTGGGAGGATATAACATGGCCATAAGTAAGTAAATTCAATTTTAAACCAGGAGATGGAAGTAGGGCAAGGGCGGGTTATAAAAATGGTAGCCTTGGGCAACTCCTGGAACAATAGGAAGGGTCAGTGAAAACCCAAGTGGTTCTGTTGGAATTTGGGAAGCCATCTAGCAGAAAAGCTTTCAAGTCCATTTGAGAACTCAAGGGAGAATTCCAGTCTCCAAGGAATTTGGCTGCCAGAATGGCAGCATTTTTTCATTCCTTCTTTACACTTTGGAGTTATAAAATCACACTTCTTCCCCCCTCCCCAAGCTCCATGTTGCCTATAAACAAACATCACAATACCCTAAGATAAATGGAAATCATAAATTCTCCAGCTTTTGGACTCAGACAAATAAAAGGGAGGGGACTATGGAAAGGCAGGCTTCAGCAAGACCCAGACCACACCAACTAAGTTCTCTGGTCATGATCAATATGTTGCTTCAAAGTGCCTTTTAAATTACTGTCAGAGCCAAGATGGCATATTTATGTACACACATGCTTAGAGGTGACACGAGGGAGAAATGCAATTCCTATTATGAAATCATAATGCGCATTTATCTTCAGGAATAACGTGTAGAAATGTTGGCGTGAGAAAAGTTGAAAAGCAATCTGTCTATAAATAAAGGCTGCAGACATGGCGGCATTTTAAGGAGTGGGGAAATTTTAGTGAGATCTCCTCCTCCGGAAATATCACCCAAGGGATCTTGTTCAAACTCTGGCTCCTGGGAAGATGACATTTGGAAGTCCGACAGCCTCCTTGGTGTTATCCAAAGCAAAGGAGATAGATCTTTGCTTTTCTGACAGGAACGAGGGCGGCGTTGGGACCTGGCCAGAGCTTTGGTGCCAACACAGGCAGTAAATCTGGTTCTTCCCCTGGCAGACTTCTGGGGGTGCCTGGGGTTTCTTGGAAAAAGGAACGTGGGGGTGTTGGCAGACAGCAGTGGTTAGCTCAGCTATCTCTTTGCATTGGGCAGTAGCATTTGTTGTCCCTTCTCTAGTAGGTGGAGCTGAGGATGAGTGGAGATCATGATGAAAGACAAGAAAAAGACAATGTAGACGTGATCCTTGAGATTTTCTATTCCAACTCCTTCATAAACAAAAAAAAAACCCAAACCAACAATTGGAGAAACCAGGGCCCTGACAGAGAAATAATAACTGACATTTGTATAGTGTTCCTTTTTCCTTTGGGGATATAAACCTTTAGTTTCATGAATTAAAGGGAACTCTGGGTGTGGGAGCTTCCTCCACTAACACAGGTCTGGTGACTCATCTGCATAATACTGGAGAATTATCTGAGGCATGACTTCTAGAATTCCTTCTTTCCTTCAAGACCCAGCTCAAGTGCTACCTTCTCAGTCGCCCCTGCTGTTATCATCTTCCCATCCGAGGCTAGGATATATTTGATTTCTATATGTCTTATAGCGACCTATTTATCTATATGTTGTCTTCCAAATTGAAATGTAAGCTTCTTGAGGTCAAGGATTGTTTCAATTTCATTTTTGCATCCTTAGTGCTTATCCCAGTGCCTGGCACACAGTAGACACTTAACAAATGTTTATCGAATTGAATTGTATTGACCTTAACTTTTCATGCCCTAGGCAATTCTTAAAGACTAAGTTGCAATGAATCAACAAGCATTTATTAAGTACTGACTATATGCCAGGCACTGGAGAAAGCACCAGCAATATATAAAGAGCAACTTGCCCATTGCCACATGGCTAGTATGTGTTAGAAGCAGGCCCTCAACTTGGGTCCTACTGATTTCTTCCATTATACCTTCTTGTTTCTTTATCTCTTGCTTTGAGGTTTGCAAAGAACTTAACTGACTATCTCATGTGTTCCCCACAGAAGCCCCGGAAGGTAAATATTGCAGCCCAAATTACTCTTTTACATGTAAGGACACTAAGTAACAGAGGGGTTAAGTGATGACCAAAGTAACTAAGTGTGGGAAGCTGACTTCAAAGCCAACTCTCTCCTAACTCCAAGTCCTGTGCTCCTCTCTCCTGGGAAGGCTTAATAACAATCATACCTGATTGATTTAGTTCATTTGGGATTCATGCTTCCATAGTAACTGTGCTGATTGGTCAATAAGCTTGATCACAGATGGGGTCTGAAAGAGCTTGGGATAGGCAGGCATGCTTTGCATTCTGGCAGCTTCATGGTATGATTTGTTTCAGAAACAATAGCAAAAACTTTCATGGTCATATCAGGCTGTTTTTTTATGTCTCTTATACAGTGCCTACTTTAGGAAAAAAAGTGTCAGGACCCTTAATCCAGCTTTGCCCAAGAGAACTAAGTGTCATCGGTGATGCAGCTTTTGTTGACCTTAGGACACCAAGTCATCACCACTAAGTCCTATGGCTGTCTCTTGTGCCCAAGACCTCAAGCAGCTCAAAACACAGCTTAGCACACAAGATTCTTCCCAGGAATACACAAAACAGAGGAACACAAACACATATTTCTAGGGGAAACCATTCAGCAAACATGTGAGGCCTCTAGAGTCACACTGCATAAAGAGGGCAGACTTACTCCCTTAAACTCCTGCCTTCTGAAACAAACTGTAAGTGCTAGAACAACACCTCCTCACCCCCATCCCCAAACACAGAGATTTCTGCCATACCCCAGAGAGACAGAGACTCTCCCTGCTTTTAGCTACTGCCTGGGGGAACCCTGAGAGTGAGAACACCTGCTGGTGTCCTTGTTACAACTCTGTGCTCCACTGCCTGGTCTCTCTCATTGTGGTCACACAAAGAAGGGGACATTGCGGGTTATCCCCGAATTGTATGAGTAGAAGTTCTGGTATGAAAATCAAAAGCCCCACCAGTAATGAATAGTCATCCTGATTGTCTGGGAGTTAGCCTGGAATTATAGAAGAAACCAAAGAACTAAAGCCAGAACACCCCAGTGGGAAAATCCCAGACTAGGAGGTGGAATTCTGAGACAAGAGCTTCTGTCCATCCTCCCTCTGTCTCTGTTTCTTTTTCTGCCCTCCACTCTCCTTCATCTCCCTTTCTTCTCTCTCTCTCTCTCTCTCTCTCTCTCTCTCTCTCTCTCTCTCTCTCTCACACACACACACACACATTCTTTAACTGTCTGTCTCTCTGTCTGTCCGTCTGTCCATACATCTATCTCAATCTCTGTTTCTCTCTTTCTGCCTCTCTCTGCCTCTCTCTGTGTCTCTGCATCTCTGTTTCTGTCTCCCTCTGTCTCTGTGTGTCTCTGTGTTTCTTTGTCTCCTCTCTCTCTCTCTCTCTCCCTCTCTCTCCCTTTCTCCCTCCTTCCATCTCCTCTCAGTTGCACATAGGCCAAGCTGCTCTCATCTTTTCTCTTCCCTTCTCCTCCTTCCCATCCCATAACTACAACCACATAGAAAAACTCAGTAAGTTTAGGTGCCATATGATTAGGTACTGAGTAGTTTTATTTTATATGCTTCTTTGACCTGTGAGTTACTATTGCAGGATTTGAAGATCATTTCCCTTCCTTATAAATAAAGACGACAAGGATCTGTGATGTTGTGAGTGTGAAAACATCCTCCACCAACCTGTCTGTAACTTAGTAGACATTTCTTCAGGCTCAGGGAGGTTAAGTCAATAGTCATACAACAGTCACACAGCGGGATTACTGCACCATGCTGCCTTGTAAATACACCCTGAAATCCACTCTTGTTGTCTAGAGCATGTGGCAGTCAGGGATAGAAGGCATCCAGTTTGTGGAAAGTAGTAGGAGAAGTGGGGAAATTCTGGTGGTTAGGGGTCAGTTGTGAAAGATCTCTGAATGCAGGGAAGCAAGTAGATTCAGTGATCAAGGAAATTTAGGTGGCTTAAGCAAGGCATTGAATTAGAGGACAAAGATCAGGGAAAGCAGTAAAAAGTGAAAGCCAGAACGCCAGAGGAAAAGTTCTCTTGGATAAATTCCAAGGAGCAGCTGGTGCCCTGGGAAGCTGATATCGTTCTTTGAGACTTAAGGCTTAAGGCTTAATCCTTCACAAAGCTACTGGGAGGCCCCAGTGGGTCTCACATTTTCCTCTAACTCTGTTTTTGCTCCCTCTCGCAGATATGTTTGTCTAGAAATCTTTTTCCCCTTTTATCCCCGACCTGCTGGACTTAAAGTTAGATGATCTGGCTTCAAGTGTCATCTCAGTCATTTACTTCCTGTGTGACCTTGGTCAAGTCACTTCCTTCCTCTATTCATTAGTTTCCTCACTCGTAAAATAAAAAGACTTGGACTAAATAATATCTAAGCTCCTTCTAGCTCTACATATATGTGTCATTGTTATTTTCCCCCTGTATTCTTTTGGGATGAAGCTAATAATAACTGACATTTAATAGCATTTTGAAAGTATAGAAAATGCTTTGAAAGCATTTAAGCCTCACAGCAATCTTGTGCCTGAGCATGGTTATCTCCATTTGGAAGAGGAAGAAAATAAGAATGAGAGAGGTTTGGTAAGTTGTCCTTGGTCACGTGCTAGTGTCAGAGGCAGGATTGGAACCTGGGTCTTCCAGACTCCAAGCCCAGCACCTTGCTTACTATATTATGGCCAAGACCATGGGTCTGATATCTATAGATGATCAAAGATCATAAAATAATATTAACTTATTTTTGCCCTCTGATCACTGACTGTACCCCTATGCTATGTATAGGGCTCTCAAATTTATTTTGAAATTAATGGAGAAGTGTCTCTTACAGTCACCTTATCAGAGATTCAGTCTAGACTGACTCGTGATGACCTTGTCATAAGAGACACACCTATATGAGAAAGCTGACCCTCAGTGGGGGAAATACTAAGCAGAAGGACATTATATTAGTTGCCTATAAGAAGGAGAAATGTACAGACCCCATGACTACCTTCCCGGTTACTAATATACCAGCAGACACATACAGAGACATGCCTATATCAGGGAAGGCTCTTGGAAATCCTGACAATTCAGCCACACCCTTTCTAAACCCTGTAGACTGGCCCTGGTCTGAGTTGCTGTCTGAAAGCAGCACAAGGCTCCGTAAGAGCATCCAATCTAATATTAGCAATTCAATTCCATTCTTCCTCATCTTCCTCAGATCTCTCCATCACATGCTGCCTTTGTATGTCTATATGGTGGCTACACTATGTATCAAAGGTATCAGCCACTCAGCACCAGTACAAGGGTTTTACCTTCTCCTCTGTCCTTGTCCATGGTGCTGACAATCATAACACATTCCATGGACTGAATAATTGCTTTCAATAAAGAGAGAAGGGTTAAAGGGTAGGATGGATGGTTCAGTACAACCAATCTCCACTAACCAAGAAATAATTTGAAGCTCATGATTTGCTTATTGTATATCTGAAGTGCCAAATGCACCATAAAATAATTACTATTACATTTGTAAAAGTACACTTCCATTGTCAGAGCACCATCATATACATAATCTTGTTTGATCTTTTAAAAGAATTGCCAGAAATATAGAGCATGTTTTGCCATCCTGTTTAACAGATGAGGAAACTGAGGCTCAAGGAAATGAAATGACAGTTATAGACTTGTGAAGTTTGATGAAATCCCAAGGCATCTACCCTGCTGCCATCTCTGTCCTTTGTGACCTGTGTCAGGGCTTAGGAAAAAACGTGAGGCTAAATCCAAAACCCAGTTAGTAGCCCTTTCTGTATGAAGTCTCATATGCTTTTTCCATCAACCTTTCTAATCCTCTGCTCTCTTAGAAGTGGAGGCTCGTCAGGAGCCAATTAACTTAGCAGCCCCAAGTTTCAAGTTTGACTTGAGAGAAATGATCTAAACTGCTGAGTACAGCCTGCCTTCTTTGCTCACATTTCCCCTCTCTCCCTAAGCAGTGAGAATTAACCTCTTCCAGGGATATTGTAGGAAGAAGATGAGAAATTCATCTGTCTTCCCCAAGATAAAATAGAAATGAGGGCTCCCCTGATGTCCAGAATTTTTCTGCAAAATTAGAAAATGAACTTTTATTGTGTCTGTCAGAGATGTCTCCAGGTAGGGGTGAGATGACCAGGTAAGGCTGGGGTGACCAGGATTTTGCCCAATGCCTGGAAATTTAGAGGGCGCTGCAAGTACCATCCCAAGTACAGAGTATGCTTTCTCCTCTTTCTATTATTATTCACATTTTACTGAAGAAGAAAACTGAGGCAGAAAAAGGTGAAGTGATATACCTAGGGTCACACAGCTAGTAAGTTTCTGAGGCTAGATTTGAACTGACATCCTTCTGACTCCAAGTGTTCTATCCACCACACCATCTAAATGAACTTTGGGGTTCTTGATTTCTTGCGACCATCCTGCCAGTTAGTGTGTACAGCAAGGGCTAGAATGCCCTTTTGATATGTGAGGAAATGAAATCCTAGATGTGGGAAAATAACTCACCCACGGTCATACCATGAGTTATCTATAGGCCCAGGGCTGGCATTATGGTCTTGACTACCAGACCAGTATTCTTTTCCATGTTCTCTCTGGCTTTGTCTGTAAATCCTAGTGAAATACAGGGTCATAAAATTAAGAGACCCCTGGAGTCAGAGGTCCTGAGTTCACCTGCTACTTCCTATTTGGGTAAGTCACTTAACCATTCTGGACTTCAGCTTCTTCTTCTGTATAATGAGAGGACTTCAACTAGATGACCTCTAAGGTCCCCTATGGTGAGAGAGGGAGGGAGAGAGGGAGGGAGAGAGAGAGAGAGAGAGAGAGAGAGAGAGAGAGAGAGAGAGAGAGAGAGAGAGAGACAGAGACAGAGACAGAGACAGAGACAGAGACAGAGACAGAGACAGAGAGACAGAGAGAGAGATCAGTCTGTTCTGCAGGCGAGCTCCCTCTGATCTCTGGCCTGGTTGGCATGTAATTGTTGATGGAGTTGATATGTGACTCTTTGCTCCAGACAAGTAATCCTGCATCCCTACCTTTTGACCACCCCAGTCTTACAAATACAACTCAACTACCTGTTTTCTAGTGCCCCTGAAGGGCTATTCCCCAGCTCTCTTTGGGTCCAGAAAATGGAAAATAAAATATATTTCCCAAGCAGCTTCAATGAGATGCCATCAAGACTCCGATTTATCTGCGGTATTAGTTTTGTTCCACCATTGTTTGGGAAGACCTAGTCTCTCTTCACTTCAGGCTGAGGTTAAGGGATAGAAGAGAAGAAGGGAAACATCATAAGTGGCTGGTTGAGTAAGTTATGAGAGTTAAAGCCAGGGCTAGGAATGGACTCTGTCTTGCATCCTTTCCAGCTACTGGATGGTGGTCCTTCAACAGCAATGTTTGTAGTCCGGACTTTCTCAAGAGGGAAAATGGGGGAGGGGAAAGGCAATAGAAGGATCCTGTATTTATAACTAGAAAGTGATCTTGGAAAATATATCTAAGTTATTTCATTAGCTAGCATAGATTTAATTGTCATCTCTGTGCAGATGATTCCCAGATCTATATACCCAGCCCTCCTCTTTCTTCTGAGTTCCCCAACTGTCTGCTGAACACTTCTGCCTAAATCCTCAGCAGGCAAAAATGGAGCTCATTATCTCCTTGCCCTACCCACCCACCCTTCCTCCAAAATTCTCTTCTCATTTCAAGGGCATTACTATTTGTCCCACATTCACCAGCAAGAGTCTTCCTCAACTCCTCACTCATACTTAGCCCTTGTAGTCAGCTTTCCAGTCTTACAGAGTCCATTACCACACTATGTCTTATATCTACCTCTCTTCTTCTCTACACCCAAGTCTCCACCATCCCAGTTCAGATCACCTCTCACCTGGACTATTAGAATACCCTCGTAAATGGTCTCCCTATATCCAACTCTTTATTCTCAACATACCTGTGAAATATATTCCTAAAGCACAAATTTAGCCATACTACTTCCCTGCTCAAGAGACTTCAGTGACTTCCTATTGTCTTTTGGTTAAAATGCACTCTTCTATATCACATTGAAAGCTCTTCTTAGTCTGCTCCCAACCTATCTGTCTAGATTGATTACAAATTGTTTCCTTTCATACATTCTATGTCCCATCCAAACTATACCGTTTGTTTATCCCTCTACCACATTCATTCCACATTCTGCTGCCTCCTCGCCTTTCTACAATCTATCCACAATGCCTGGAATGCTCTCCCTCCTCACCTCTTGGAACCCTTAGATATGTTAAAGAATCAGTCATAGTGCCACATCCTACAAGACACCTTGTTCCTTCTCTTCTTAGTTCTTCCCCAAGCCCCCAAATAAATTTGCATTTATTTTGTATAAATGTTGTCTTAAAAAAGAGAAAAGAAACCCATGCACATGTTGCTTCTTCTTCTCCCTCTCTCCCTCCCACCCCCAGCTAGGAGGCATACTGCATAGACTGCTGGGCCTGGAATCAGGAAGACCCGAGTTCAAATCCAGTCCCAGACGCTGCCTAACTGTGTGACCCTGGACCGATCACTTAACTTTTGTCTGCCTCAGTTTCCTCAACTGCAAAATAGGGATAATAATAGCACCTGCCTCCCAGGATTGTCGTAAGGATCAAGTGAGATGATATTTGTAAAGCACTTAGCATATGCCCGGCAGGGTTTAACAAATACTCATTCCATCTATCCATCCCCCCCCCCATTTATAATACAAGCTCCTTAAAGGAAGGGACTTTGCTTTTGTTGTCATTGTCTTTATGTCCCCAACACTTAATATGGTATCTGGCATACAGAAAGTGTTCAATAAATATCTGTTGAATACATTCCAATATCAACCTGTGCCCCTATGGAAGAGATCAGCTCTGAAGAAGGGTCAGTATCAGGGTTCCCAGCAGAGGACCAGGTGAGGAAATCTAGAGACCTAACCAGCTAAGAGCAGGGAAAGCTGTGACTATGATACTAACAGCCTTTGGGACAATGACATCCTGAAACCTGAAGGAAAAGAAAAGAGGCTTGTCAGCATTATAGAGAAATGAAGAGATGGGCACTGCAGAGAAAAGCAGAGTAGGGAGGGCAGTAGAGAAGAGGAAGCTTGAGAGACAGAATAAGAGCAGAGAAATCAAAAGGTTCTGGGAGGGAAGGAAAAAACCCCACATAGACACAATGTATTGGAAGGGGTTCATGGATCTACTGGGACAAAGCTAATTTGTCTGAATCTAGGGAGCTCCATTGTTTCATAGAATGATAGTGATGGGAAGGTGCTGAGAACACGGAACATTCTGGCTCTTGATCCAGTGGCTAGGCAAGGTCTGACCACGGATGGGCTAAGAGCTCTATTCAGCCCACCGGCTGAACATCCCTCACCAATCCCACTCCCCCATTCCACACTCCTGGCCCCGGCAGGTAGATAGACTCAGTCTTCTGATGAATGCCAGAGTAGGAAGGGCCTTAGAAATCATTAAATCCAACTTGCTCATTTTAAAGGGGAGAAGACCCAGCCTCCAGCACCTCAAGTCACCTAGAAAGTTAGAGACAGCGAGGGGCAGAATCTCAGTCTCTTGGCTCCTGGTTTGGGAGTGTCTTCAGTGTACTGCGTCTTCATGCTGCCTCTGCAGTGTTCCCTGTGGTTGGGGTCTCAAGCTAGGTAAGACTCAGAATGTCTGGCCTTAATCCCATTAGATGGGTTATTTCTTGGAGATTCTTGGCCCCTCTGTGCCTAGGCCCCTAACACATCCTATGAAGACACAGGAAAGATTGTAAGAATAAATAGAAATGGGCTGAAGATGATGTGTGAGGGAGAGGGAAGGTTTCCCAGTAACACAGGTTAGGTGGATGATGAAGTGTTATGATCCAGAGGAGAGGGACCACTAGGCTTCTCCATCTCTCCTGGGGATGGAATGAAAGGACAAGAAATCAACTGCACATGAGGGATTTAGGCTGGAGGTGGCAATCAATCAAACAACCAATATTTATGGAGTGCTGGTTCTGTGCAAAGCTAGCTGCTAGCTGTCTGACTCTGCTGGCAGCACCTGGGATAGGCTTTCAGCCTCGGGAATGTGAGCTGCCCACAAAGCTCATTTAGGGACCCCAGTGACTACACTGCATCCCCAGGTTAGGCAGCTAGATGGAGGGAGGGAGCACTGTATAGATCTACTCAAGAAGGGGACCTTCTGTGCTCCCTCCCACTCCACTTGCTCCTAAGATCGATGGTAAACTCACACTCTGGTCTTTAGCCCTGCTCCCCCAAGCTCCCCTGTCACCTTTCACCTCCATTATCTAGTCTCAGCTTATAACCTCCTTCTAGCCTCCCCAGCCACAACATGTTCAATCCAAAATAACCTTTGAAAGAGTAAGGATACCTGGCTTTGAGTCCTAATGCAGTCATGGACTGCTTTCAAGATTCCCCTGGTCCTCAGTTTCCTCATCTGTAAAATAAGGGGACTAGATTCAAATCTTCCTTCCCATGCTTGTTATACGTCACCCCCACCCCCACCATATGCTCTACATTACAGCCAAACTGACTTACTAGTTGTTCCTCACACAAGATATTCCACCTCCCATCACCACACATTTGCACAGATGGTGCCCTATGCCTAGAATGCTCTCTCTCTCTCTCTCTCTCTCTCTCTCTCTCTCTCTCTCTCTCTCTCTCTCTCTCTCTCGGAAGCCCTAGCTTCCTTCAAAGTTCAGCTTAGATGCCACCTTCTGTATAAGGCTTTTCTTGATTCCTCCAGAAATTATCTATTTTATATTTGTTTATATGTGTGCATAGGTTCATAGATTTAGACCTGGAACCCTCCCTCATTTTATAGATGATGAAACTGAGGCCCAAAGAGGACTTGACTAAGGTCACATAGAGAGAAGTGGCAAAGTGAGAATTTGAACCTAGGTCCTCTGACTTCCTAGTTAGTTTTAAAATAGACTATGTTTTACACTGCCCCACACTACTTTTACTGATAGAATGCGTGTTACTCAAAGGCATGAAATGTTGCATTTTTGTCTTTATCTCTCCAGTCCTTAAAACACAGTAGGTGCTTAATAAATGCTTGTTGACCAGATGATTGCTTAGGAGAGATGATTTCCAAAGTCTCTCCCAGTTCTAACAGCCCAAACTCTCCCATTCTTTGTTCTAAAGTCCCTTCCAGCTGTGACAATCTATGATTCTCTCCCACCCCAATCTGTCAATGGGGCTATCTCAATTCCTATTAGTTCCATTTGGTTTTTCAGAGCCTTGATTCCTTTTCAGAAAGAAACCCTGCCAGGGTCCCTGAGGCCTCCAAATCCAACCTCTCCTGCAGCTGGTCATGGGTACTTAGCTCTCTCTTATTTATTTCCTGGAGTCTGTTATTAATTTTATTATGAAGATTACTTTTATGACAGAGATTACTTTATGGCTGGATATTTGCTGTTCGTATCACCAGCTAAAAGCCTGCTGAGGCCTCGCCTCTTAAAAGCAATCTCAGGCTGTTTTATGAGCCTGCAGCACTGGCCCCTTCCCAGTTACCCCCAGGTGGTTCTGAGAAGAGCAATTCAAGGGTGGGGTGCTTTTCCCCAGGTAAAAGTTTTCTGTAATTCTTCTGAACCTCAGTCTCTGAGTTGCTCCCCCAAGGAGACAATTTCTCACTCTTTATCCAAGAAGAGAGAGAGGCTATCAGGAGGGCAATGAGTCAGTCTGTCACCCCTCCTCTCCCCCCCCCACAAATTTGGAGCTGAAATGAACTTCAGAGACTACTGAAATGAACTTCAGTAGTCCAACTCTCTCTTTTTTACAGATGAGGAACCTGAGGCTTCTCAGGGTGAAGTGGCTTGCCCAAGGTCACACAGCTAATAAGCATCAGATCAACCTGGATCTTCTGACTCTGGACCAATGAGTTTTCCATTCTACTGAGCGTTTCCCCATAGCCAGAATCTATTTGTGAAGTCAGGTCCTAGAGAGTGAGGATTTAAGAGCTACAGATTATACACGTGGTTAATTGGGACTTGACCATTTTTCCCTTAGGCTTTTTTAATAGGGCTTAAAAGTAAGTCCTGATATGAGGAGAAAGACCCAGGATGGAGGTGGTCTTTCTATCTCCTTATTGCATAGGACTGTACACTAGGAAGAGTTTCAAAGGCAGGCTTTCCTGGGATTAGATATGATTATATAAAGTATTTATTAAGTACTTACTACATGCCAGTCACTGTGCTGGGGACAGCAGGTGTGTGGGAGGGCAGTAAGGGGGGAAGGCCTGCCCTGTCAATCCTTTCCCGGTCAGAAAGGAGCAGCAGGAGATGGAATCCTTGGGAACTCAGTTCACAGGCCTCCTAGAGGTGGACCCCACTTGCTTTGGGAGTCAACTGGGGCAAACAGTTTTTCTCCATTTCCATATAACCACTACAAATAGTGGTTATATAAACTTGGTTATAGGAGAACTCTGAGTTAGACATTGGGAAGAACTTCCTGACATCCAGGTTTGGAAGACTTCAGCATGATGATAATGCAGTGAAGAGTAGAGTTGGAATCTTAAGGCACTGGTATGAGACCTGTCTCTGTCACCATCTGTGTTACCTTGGGTCAGTCATAAAACTTCTCTGGATTTCAGTTCCCTCAGCAGTAAAAGGAGCAGGTGGAACTAGACGATTCTTTAAAGTTCCTTCCAATCCCGATAGTCTACGGTAAAAGAACCTTCCCAGCTCTGATATTTTCTTCTAAGGTCTCTCTCAGTTCTAACATACTATGTTCTTAGAACCCTCTCAGAACTCTTTAACATTCTATGTTTTAAGGACTTTCTCATCTCTGACATTGTGTTTTAGAACCTTACCACTCTAACATTCTACACTCTCAGAACTCTTCCAGATCAAACATTCTGGATTTTCAGGTCCCTCTCACCTCTGACATCATGTTTTAGAACCTCGCCATTCTAATATTCCACACCCTCAGAGCACTCCCAGATCTCATATTCTGGATTTTAAGGTCCCTCTCAGCTCTAACATTCCATGCTCTCCAAACTCTCCCAGAAATAACTTTCAGGTCCCTCTTAGAGCTGACATTCTGGTCTAGAGCCCTCCCACTCTAACATTCCACATTCTCAGAACCTTCCCAGAGCTAAAATTCTGGATTTTCAGGTCCCTCTCACCTCTGGCATCATGTTTTAGAACCTTACCACTCTAACATTCTACACTCTCAGAACTCTTCCAGATCAAACATTCTGGATTTTCAGGTCCCTCTCACCTCTGGCATCATGTTTTAGAACCTTACCACTCTAACATTCTACACTCTCAGAACTCTTCCAGATCAAACATTCTGGATTTTCAGGTCCCTCTCGTCTCTGACATTCCCTGCCCTCAGAACCCTCTCAGCGATAACTTTCAGGTCCTTCTTAGCGCTGACATTCTATTTCAGAACCTTCCCGTTCTTTACATTCCATGAAACAATGGAGTCCGAACGAGAAAGAGCTGCCCAAGCTTGCTCCCTCCTGGGGGCAGAGGTAGAAATTAGAGGAACACCTAGCATCACGAACTGCAGAAACACTTTCTGCCACACGCTGCCTCATCTCGCCTTGGCCCGGTGCCCTCGGCGCTCCTGGTCCTGCGGCCCCACCCAGCCCGGCCCCGCCCCGCATCCTGAACATCTATTTAATGTGCCGCGATGCGGCTCTCTCTCTCTCTCCCCCGGCAGCGGGATGTAGCAATGCGGTTTGTGTATCCTACTAAAAGATATTTAATAAATATGCAAATCGCCGCCTCCCTCTACCTCCTCAGGCAGGTGAGGAGCGAGGCGAGCCTGGAGTTAAGTATTAAATCTCTCAGCAGTTGAGGGAGTGAACCAGCCATCGCAGGCAGGCGAATTTCTTTCTTTTCCCTACCTGGAGGGAAGGAAGGATTTCCATTTGGATCAGTGGAGCCCCCTCTAGGCAGGTGGGGAGCTGTCCGGGCTTCTGGAGAAATCAACCGTGGAAGGTCTGGGACATAGAGGATATGCTCTGAGGGCAGGTCCTGATAGCACAATGAATGATTTTAGGAAGTAGGGGGCAAGGCACAGAGTTTCCCTCCCTAGGGAGACAGTCATGACGTCCTGGAAGGAATCCCGAGTTGGGGATCAGGAGAGTTTAGTTTTAGACTTTGCTCCAGTACTGACTCTCTGTGTCCCTGGGTGACTCACTCCTCTGCCTCTCAACCTTGGCTGTCTTCTTGTGTAAGATGAGGGGCTTTCTAAGAGTTAAGCGTTTTATGTGGGAAGAGTTCTGGCCTGGCAGTTAGAGGACCTGACTTCAAATCCTGACTGATCTCTTAATACCTCTGTGACCTTGGGAAAAGTCACTTCACCTTATCTGAAACACATTCTCCTCATTAGAAACATGAGTTACAGCATGAACCAGATAACTGCAGAGGTCTCTTTTACTCTTAAATCTGTGAATCCTTTCAACTCTGATATTGTGTTCTAAATTCCCTCCCAGGCCTGAATTTCTGTGTTCTATGATTGACTTCCTGATTTTCGCCAGCTTGAAAAGTACTCTTACTTTGACTCTGTCTATGATGTTAGTACTGTGTGAAGTATTATCTCTGTGACTCATTTGGCACCAGTGGGCTTGTTTGAGTTTTTAGTTCACTTCCTATAGGTATGTCCTGTTTCCAATCTCCCCAGCTGGGCTGCAATTTCTGTGAGGACAAGCATCATGGCATCTTTGTATTCCTCACAGTGCCAAGAACAGAATAGATTATAGAGTAGCAAATCAATAAATACTTAATGACCAACCAACACATATTTATTAGCACCTACTATGCGCCAATGCTAGCCACTGGGAATACAGAGAAGGAGCAGTCTCTGCCCTCAAACAGCTTACATTCTGTCACAGGACACAAAATAGACTGGTATCCGAAAGCATGGGGTCTGGAGTTGTGTGGCGCCCTGAGCACAATTGTATCTGCTCTCCCACACCAACTAGGTGTCTTACACATCACAGCCTGGTGAAAAAAAGTGTCCCAGTGGATAGCTCAGCATACTAGCCCTCACCACAGAAATCATCTGAAGTACACATGAGTTAAGCTCAGATACTAAAATTTTCACCTAGACATGAGTCTGCCTTACTCTGCTGCCTAGAAACAGGGCCCCCATTCACTCAGCCAGTCCCCAAACCAACAGGGAGCCTAAACCTCCCCTATCCCTACCCCTCCCCCATCCTCCAGGTTTTAAGCAGCTAGGGTTACTAAAAGCAGCTTCCCTTCACCCTCTGACAAGCAAAAAAGGTTTTATGATTTTTTTTCCTTCTCCTGGAGAGCAATACCTCCCAGAGCACCCTGGGTAATCTCTGATGCAAATGTCCTATGCAAATCCCACCCTGTTTAAAATTAGGACAGGAAAAAATCACTGGTGTTGGTAAGCTCCTGGGGAGGAAATTGTGCTTTGGCAAACACGAACCTATGTAGAGCTTCCTTTTAAACGTGCCACGAAATACAACACTTGTCTTGGCATCGGGCAGAGTGAGGCAGGTCCTCAACTGCTTTGTGATTTTGTTTTATTAGGTCACTGTGTACACAGGCAAAGGTGGAGATCAGTTAGGTGAACATCAGGATAACTTCCTCTGAGTTCTTTCAGTCAGGCACATGCTATGAATTTTTGAGACCTACTGAGATGACCATCCGTACAGTAAAATAATAACAATTATTATTAGTTAAATTTTATTAAGTAATAATTATATGATTAATAATGATTATGATAATCTTCTAGATGGAAAAGATTTGAAGAGTTCATCTCATCCTCCTCTTGGGTTCAAAGAGTTAGCTTTGTTAAGCCTGTTTTACAGATGAGGCAGCTGAAGCATCCGGAAAAGTGAAGTGACTTGGGATTCTAGACAATCAGAGCTAGAAGGGCCCTTAGAATGTCAGATCTGGGAGGGCCCTTAGAACAGAGAATGTTGGAGCTGAGAGAGCCCTTAGAACATAGAATGTCAGAGTTGGGAGGGCCCTTAGAACAGAGAATGTTGGAGCTGGGAGGGCCCTTACAGCACAGAATGTTAGGAAGCTGGGAGGGACTTTAGCACTTAGAATGTTAGAATAAAAAATGCTAAAACAAAACAAAATCGGGAAGGGATCTTGAGATCCTCTAGTCTCCTTTAAGAAGAGAGGAAACTCAGGGCCAGAATTTATCCCAGGTCCCATAACTTTAAGTGATCAAAACTTATCCTCCCCACTATCATTGAGCCATCAAGTGGCCCAAATGTCTGTCTATTCCTAGCACCGTTCATAAATATGTATGTGTGCATACACTCTATAGCTTGTCCACCATCTCTGCTCTCTGTCACATTCATTCACTGGCAAAAAGGAAATGAGGAAGTTGTTAGGATTTGAGTCTGTGGCTCACTAAGTGACTAGTGCCCCTTTTTCTTGCTCATTTCACAATGGAATCGTAAGACCTTAGAGCCAGAAGAAACTTTGAGGTCATCCAGTACAGCCAACTCACTTTACAGTTGAGTATATTAGCTATGGGATCCTGAGCAAGTCATTTCATCCTGTTTGCCTCAGTTTCCTCATCTGTCAAATGAACTGGGGAAGGAAATGGCAAATCATTCCAATATCTCTGCCAAGAAAACCCAAATGGGGTCACAAAGAATCCGACAGCTGAAATGACTGAACAACAACACTGAGGCCCAGAGGAGAGGAATGACTTGCCCAAGCTCACTCAGCTACTCAAGGGGGAGAACCAGAATTTGAATTCAAGTCCTCTCATTCCTCTATGACTCTTTCTAGTATGCCAATTACCTCCTGACAAGGAATGATAGCAACAACAATTATAATGGTTGATGTCGAGATAATGCTTTAAAGTTTACAAAGTACTTTACCTATATTATCCTTTCTGATCTTTGCAATAGTCCTATGAGGCCAGTGCTGTTATTATCCCCATTTTACAGATGACAAAACAGAGGCTCAGAGAAGTTAAGTCATTTGTCCAAAGTCTCATAGAAATAATGATAATAATTAATGTTTATGTAGTGCTTCGTGATATATTATCTCGTTCAATCTTCACAACAGTTCTGTAAGACATTATACCCATTTTACAGATGAGAAAACAGAAGCTGAGAGAAGTCTATTAATTTTCCCAAGGTCATGCAGCTTATGTTTCACTCAGGTCTTCCTGACTGTAATTCCAACACCCTAGCCACTACACCAAGCTCCACAGGGAAGGGGACAGCTTTGATGTGACTTTGGAAGCCCTTTTGGCAGTAGTGATTTGTGCCGTCATCTTGGATCCCATCTCTCCCCCTCCCTCTTTCCCCTGCATCACTGATCAATGAGATTGCACCACTTCTGGCTCTTCTTTCTCTCAGTTTGGTCTTGAGGTGCCTTCTTTTATCCCTCCTTCTTCCTTCTCTTCCTTTTTTATCTCCACCCCTCAATTTATCTCTTTCCCAGTCAGAATTCCCCTCCTCACCCTCTCTAGACCATGCCCTGACCTCCTCTCTAACTAGGTCCCCTCTCTTACCTAGCTTTGCTTGTAGAAATCTCAGCTTAGACAACCTCATTCCCCCACCACTACGTCTGCATATTTATCAGTCCTTAATTTCCTTGAGCCTGAGACCATTAGACTTCAAAGAATATTTTTTAAAAGTGTTTAGTGATTTGTGTGTGTGTGTTTTAATATCTGCAAACTGTATTTTCAGGGAGAAAGAGGGGGGCAGAGTGAGAGAAAGAGAAAAGCTACACAAGAGGCTGCTGGTTATTACAGGGAGACTGGCTTCCAGGCAGATGAAAGGGCTGGATTTGAAGCCTCAGTCAGAGACTGATGGGGAGCAGGAAAGGCAGTGTGATTCAGGGGAATGAGACCAAACTGAAAGGCAGGAAATCGGGACTCAGATACTGACCCTGACATTTATTTGCCATGTGACCTTAAGTAAATGGCTTCTTCCTCTCTGGACCTTAGTTTAATCACCTGTAAAATGGGTTTATAGCTCTCTGCCCTGACTAACCTCCGGGGATTTCTGTGAGTGACAAATGAAATCGTGGATTCCATATGAGAGTGGCTGGTGACATGAAAGCTATTAGAATATTGCTGCGGGGAAATGCCAGTTCTGATACTGAGGGCTGCCCCCAGCTTCCTGGGACACAAATGCTGATGCCTAGGGAGGGGAATATTGCCTCCATTCCTCAGGTGAATGAATGCGTGAAATAAAACATGGATTCAGCACTTACTTTTGCTGAGCACTGGGCTGTAGGCTAGGGCCACAAAGACAAAAATGAGACAATTGTTACCCGTGAGGGGCTTACATTCCAATAGGTCAGTGGTGACCAGGGACAGGCATTTTGGTTTGGGAAGGCATGATATAGCTTTTCCCCTACACCTGTGAAATGGGCTTTGGCTAGGTGGGAACTGGGAGACCTGGATTCGAGGATCCCTTTTAGTTCCACGTCAATCTCTTACTCTGTTAGGAACTGTTAAGTGGTATAGTGTATAGTCAGGAAAGACCCAAGTTCAAATATGGCCTCAGATACTTACTAGCTGGAAGACCTTGAGCAAATAATTTTATTTCTCTGAGACTCAGTTTACCCACCTGCCCCTTCCAGTAGAATTGTAGGGAAAATACTTTGGAAACTTTGAAGTACCATAGAAATAGGTGCTATCACTACTCATAAGCTGTAAATTGCTATAGATATGTAAATAGTCATCCTTTCTCCATTTCACAGTGGGAGAAACTGAAGCCCTGAGTGGCTGTGAAGTATTTGGCATCCCTCCCTGTCTGCTACCCATCGGTCACTTCTGAGGGATCTGTATAGACTGGACATTTTCACAGGGAGGCTGAGCTTACTTCTAGGATCCGAACCTGAGGCTCTGGTCCCTACTTTACCCCCTAGGAAATGGTGTACCCCTACCCTATGAGACACAGACCCCAGTGCCCTCTGTGGGAAACATCAGAAAAAACCTCTCCTAGATACAGCTCTCCTGGCCTTGTGTTACCCTCAACCCAGATCAGTAAAAGGAAGACCTAGTACTTAGTACAGGAGATGCCCAGGGGTCCCTACCTCCAGCCCTTCTCCTATTAATAGGGAAGAGTTAATAGACTCTTCAGTCCATAGAGCTGTCTCAGGGCTTAGGTAAAGGATGGAAAAGAGAGAAGAGAGAGAAGGGAGAGAAGGAAGGAAAGAAGGAAGAGAGAGGGAAAGGAGGAGGAAAGAAAGAAAAAGAAGGAAGGAAGGAAGGAAGGAAGGAAGGAAGAAAGAAAGAAAGAATGAAAGATAGAGAGAAAGAAAGAAAGAAAGAAAGAAAGAAAGAAAGGAAGGAAGAAGGAAAGAAAGAAAAGAGAGGAAAATAAAGAAGAAAGAAAAATAAAGAAGAAAGAAAAATAAGGAAGAAAGAGTCCCAAAGAGGTTGTGATTTGTCCAAGGTCTCAAAGGTAAGTGATTAGTACCTCATTTCAAACCCAGATCCTTTGACTCTGAATCCAATGCTATCTCCAATATACTGGGCATTCCAGATCTTGGAGGAACAATGTCAAAAAAAAAAAAAAACAGTCAGGGAAGGGTGAGCAGTGTTTAAGGAACACTCAATAGTCTACCTTGTCTGTAGTACAAAGGACATAACAGAATGGAGGGGGGGGTGGTGAGAGGAGTGCTACAGTAGTGAAATTGAGACCCATAGAGCAAATGACTTTCCCAAGGTCGCAAGGGTAGCCAGGTGAGTTAGAATTTGAACCCAAGTCTTCTGACTCCAAATGCAGCACTCTCCCCATTCTACACATCCATTTGGAAGCTATTTCTGTTGCAGGTTCATCTGGGCAGCTGGACCATTCCTCAGCCCTCTGGTCAGCAGCAGCCTGATGATGAGGCCAGTTGTAGGTAGAGAGGGGCCTGCCATCTGAGCTGTTCTTCAGTACACACAGCTAGCAAGCTTAGGGGGCTCTGGCTTGGTGCTAATGAGACAGAGTGTCTGGGTTTGATCCCCATATGGGCCACTTAGTTTCACACAGAGGAAAAATTTCTGCTTCCCAGTAAACAGCTTCACCCCTTCACCCTGCCCAGCTGTTTGGCAGATGACTGCTATAAGTCACAAGGGGCAAGAGAGTGTGGGCACCTAGAGGCAGCCCCTCAGCCCTGCTAGAAACCTGTGCTCAGAGCACGCTTCCCACTGATAGCAGGGTCAGAAGCAGCCTCTGTGTATGTACAGGATTCGCTTCTGTCCAAATTCACACCAATCATAGAAACTAGGAAGCAGAAAAACATGGTAAGGTGGGAAGAAGACAAGACTTGGAGTCAGAGAACCTGGGTTTGAATCCAGCCTCTGTCACTCACTACCAATGTACCTTGGTCAACTTATCTAACCTCATTGTGACTCAGTTTCTTCATTTGTAAAATGAATGATCCCTAGGTTCCCTTCCATCTTGAAAATGATGCTTCTATGAGAATATCATTGTTCAGTCATGCCCAGCTCTTTGTGACCTCATTTGGGGTTTTCTTGGCAAAGAAACTGGAGCGGCTTACCATTTCCTTCTCCAGCTTATTTTACAGATGAGGAAAATGAGGCTAACAGGGTGAAGTGACTTGCCCAGGGTCACAGATCTAGTAAATGTCTGAGGCCAGATTTGAACTCATGCAGATGTAGGTGGGGCAGTGGATAGAACACTGGGCCTGGAGTCAGGAAGACTTGAGTTCAAATCCATCCTCAGACACTTACTGGCTGTGTGACCCTGGGCAAGTTGCTTAACCCTATTTGCCTCAATTTCTTCATCTGTGAAATAAGTCAGGTACAAACTCCTTGAGGGCAGAGACTGTCTTGTTTTCATCTTAGTATACCCAAAACCTAGCACGTGCCTAGAACAAAGTAGGTGCTTAATAAATACTTGTTCATTGATGGTATTTAGGGTTTGTTTGTGCTTGTATTTGCTCACTTTTTATTTATGCAGTATGCACTTTGTTGTCTCTCCCTTTAGAACACAAACTCCTTGCCAACAGGGGCTGTTTCTTTATTTGTACTTGTATTCCCAGGGCTGAACACAGTGCCTACTAAATACTTCTTGCCTAATAAATTGATTTATGAGATTCCTTTCAGTTCCAACATTCTATAATTCTTTGGGTTGAAACATGATCTCAACAGTTCTGTCCTGCTCTAAGTCTATGATCCTGGCAAGGCCCCATTCTTATTTGAGTTTGGTTTTCTTAGTCAACACACCCAGTGCTTGGTGCATAGTAGGTGCTTATATCTGCTAATTGATTGATTGATTGATTGATTGACAAGGATCTTCCTGTGACTTTGGGACCTCGAAGGGCCTTATAGCCAGCAACGATGGAGAGAAGGCCAACGTGCAACCCCTGCCCTCCCCTAGGGAGCAGCCTGTTCAACAGATCAAGACATCCTAGGAGAAATTCAGAAATACTAAATAAAGCTTAACTTCAAAAGGTCTTCTGAGCATGAAACCTCAAAGACGAGAGAATGAAACTCCCACTCTCCAGAAAGGCCAAGAGAGGGTATAACAACAATTTAGCTAGCAGCTGCTGTAGGGGTGCAAGACCCAACAAGACCAGCAACAAAAGCTGCCAGCACAGGTTCTTTGATCTGCTTTACTAAGGAAATCAATGTTAAGGGGTTAACAATCTTAATTTAATCCAATATACAAATATCATTCACTTAGTTCAGGAGGAAAAGCCAGCACCCTGAACTTCAGAGCAAACACAAACAAATTACAAATGTACACAATTTAAACAGACCAAATCACAATTCATAGTTTCCAGGAAAGCATCAACATCTGGGTTTACTAGCTGAGAGTCTCTCAATGACAGCTGCCCAGAGTCTCCACATCAACACTCCTCCATGAGTGAGAGACCCAGACAGAGCCCAACCTTTGAGCTTTTATGCTTTATTCAGGGCTCAAAGGATTCACACCCAATCAGCAAAAGGGTGTGAGCCTGGGGTTTAGCACCTAGTTAGCAAAAGGGTGTGGGCCTGGGGCTTTGCACCTAGTAAGGCTTAGGCAAAGGTATTTGGTTACTTTAGTATTTCTAAAACAGTAAAAAAAAAGTCCCACCTTAATTACCAATACAGAGGGAAGGCTGCCTTGGGACTGTGTGCTCAGTTCCCAAACCCTAATCTCTATTGGTCCTATTCCAGGGCCTTCTCTGCAGATATCCTCACAGTCAGTTTGCCCCTTCATCCAGCTCTGCTTTTCCTCCCACAGTCTGCTGGGCCTTTTATTTCCTTGTCTCTTTGTCTCTCTCTTCTGGGTTAGAAAGATGCAGTACAGTGCAACAGGTGGAGCCCTGGACTGGGAGTCAGAGAGGTGTATAAAGAGCCTTATAAGAGATAGGGCCTTGGCCATGGTCACCATGATAGAATTCATCACAGTAGGGCACTGAAGACAAGGCAGCATCTATGCATAGAGTTCTGGACTTGGGGTCAGAAAGACCTGAGCCCCTCCAAATGTCACCCCTGACACTAGCTGTGGCACACTGGGCAAGTGACAACTTCTCTTGAGAGTTGATTTCCTCATCTGCAAATAAGGGATTTAAAGAAGATGGCCTCTGAGGTCCTTCCCAGCCTCATGTCCACTACTGTAGGATCCTAGGCAAATAGTCCACAAACCAGAGCGGGAAGGGGTGTGGGATGCAGGGGAGAACTTCCACTACTCTCCCCCATCTTCGGCGTGCTGAGCCCCTTCTGTGTGAATCTTGGCCATGCTCCTCGCTCCCTTCTCTGGACCTCATTTTTCCCATTTACAAAATGAAAGGTTTGGAAAAGATGATCTCCAGGGCCCTCCTAGCTCTGGCATGAGGTCATTTCATGTGTAGTAAGGATTGCCCCTCTCCATCACCCCAGGGTAGGCATCCTTGCTAGAACTGCTGTTGATGGGAGATTCAAAAAGCTGAGATGAGAAAAGGATGGAGACGGATGTCCAGGAGGCCCAGAATAGAGCAGTTATGTGGAGGAAGAAGCAATGGCAGCCTCCCACTCGTTGAAGGCACAAAGACTATATAGGTCTACAGGTAGAAGGTGCTTATTAAAATATTGTCTGAAAGAAAGAGTATTGGTTTGGTATTTAGACCTTGGTTCAAATCCTGCCTTTGTCATTTGCTATCTGTGTAACCTTGGGCAAGTCATTTAACCTTTCTGGGTCTCAGTTTCCCCATCTGTTTAATGGGCCTACTGGATTTATGATTTCTAAAGTTTTTTTTTCTTCCATTCTGTTGTTCAGTCATGTCTACTTCATGACTCCATTTGGGGTTTTCTTGGCAAAGATACTTTCATGGTTTTCCATTTCCTTTTCCAGCTCATTGCATGGATTAGAAAACTGAAGCAAACAGGGTTAAGTGACTTACCCAGGGTCACACAGCTATTGAGTGTCTGAGGTCAGATTTGAGCTCCTGAAGATGAGACTTCCCGACTCCAGGCCCAGCGCTCTATGCACCATGGTGCCACATAGTTCTCATTCTCAGTACTACAGTACAACTTCAAGGTCCAGCTTAAAGGCTACTTCCTTCTGTAAAATATAACCATTGGACTAGATGGCCTATAAGGTCCTTTTCACTGGAAAAGCTAACATCTATAATATTTTTAATTTCTTGGCTTTCTATGGAGTCCAATGTGATTACTTTTGGTGTTTGTTTCTCACCTGGCTGCACACCTTTGAAATTTTCCCTCATACCTCCGGTGGGGTATCTTCCCCCTTCCAATGTTTAGGTTTCTTATTGTTTTCCTCTATTGTATTATAAGCTCCTTGAGGGAAGAGACTGTGTTTTTTTCATATTTGCATCCTCAGTGCCTGGCACAAGCTAGGTGCTTAATAAATGCTTATTGACTGACCTTTACTGTATAAATAAATTGTCTTTTGCAGTGAGCCTTATGAACTTAGTGCTTGTAAGGGGAGCTATTATGGCAATTAGGGTGTGACTTTTTTTTTTTTTTTTACTGTTCTCTCTTTTGGAATGCTGAGGTAATCAAGTACCTTTGATAAGTTTTGCTTTTCAAATGTAATGGCAAGCAAAGTGGACTTTTTGTTGTCTTTGTTTTGGAGTGCTTCTCAGTACTAAGGAATCTTTGATTGAATCAGTTTTTGATCACCTGCTTACGTCAAGGCAAGGGCTAGCTCACATGAGTTTGAGTCCCATGGTTGTGATGCCCTCTGACCCTGAAGAAGTGTATGTAAGCTCAGAGGTTAGCATTTTGCCTTTAGGGGCACACCCACTGTAAGAGTGTTGGTGAGGAGACTCTGAGTAGCCATTGAAAAAGCACCCCCAGGCTTTGAAAACCCAGATGGTGGTGATCTTCTCTCTGGTAACTATGCATGTATTGCTATGATCAGACAAAAGCCTGTTTGTTGATCTATTTATATTTTCTGTTTGTAATTTCTGTTTCTATTTGCTCTGACGTTTTTCCCTTGAACTAAGTGAATGATATATGTATGTTTAATTAAAGTGAGATTGGTAACCCCTTAAAGTTGCTTTCTTTAGAAAAGCAGATCAAAGGACCTGTACTAGCAGCCCTTCTGTGTGCTTTTGTTGTTGGCCTTTCACCTCCACAGAAGCTGCCAGTAACATTGTTGTTACAGGAGCTTGTGGCTATCCTTGAGGGGAGTGGGTGGAGACAACAGATTAGAGGAGTGAAAGGTCTCCAGTGTGTTCCCAAGACCCTGTGTGTCAGGAGGAAGTCTCCAACATGATGACTTCATATGATTGTTACTCTTCTTGTTTGTCCTTTCAGTATCTCATCTGTCTCTTCAGGTTGATAGCTCATTTTTTTTTTCTTTCTATGGCTCTTCTCCTTCTCCTTGTCTCTCTCTGAGGAGGTTTGTATCTCTGTGTCTTTGTGTGTCTGTCCTCTCTCTCTAATCTCCCTGTCTTTTCTAACCTTATGGATAAGACTTTAGTGGGTGTTGAGTAACTTTGGGAAAGTGTCTTCCCAGGTGGGACTTGGCTTGAAGTCTGAGTGTTTCTTTTTTCTATTAATGTTTCTTTAGCCTGGGGACAGCCTTACCTCCATCAACCAAATAGCAATCATTGAATGATGATCTCAGCTTTATACTAAGCACATTTGACCTTCTGCATAGGAGAGAGGATTAGGAGCCAGAAGTTACTGACTGAGTGGGCCTTGGGTGGCAATGAGATCAGACTAATGTGATTTTAAGAGTTGTGATGTCCAGTTGGTCATTTAGTCCAAGCTATAACCCCTACCCCCATCCCAGCCTATGTACCTTCTATACATACTCAGTGAAAGATGGATTATCCAGTCTGTGAAGGCCTCCAATGAAAAGAACATCTATCATCCCCTCTCCCAAGGCAGGCCACTCCACTATGGGGCACCCCTAATTGTTTTTTTTTTGAATGTCTACTTCTTTTTTAATTTTTTTTTAGTTTTAGTTTTAGTTTGCAGCACATGGTTCTACATAATTTTGAGTTCCAGATTTTCCTCCCTCTCTCCCTCCCCCACCCCAAGATGGCACGGAGTCCCATATAACTTCCATGTATAACTTGGCCTTGAATTAATTTACACACTAGTCAAGTTGTGGAGAAGAATTATGACCAATGGAATGAATCATGAGAAAGAAGAAACAGAACCAAAAAAAAAAACCACAACCCAACAACAAATGCAAAGGAGAAAAAAAAGGGGGGAGAAAAAGGCTAGCATGAAGCATGCCTCGATCTGCATTCATACTTCATAGTTCTTTCTCTGGATGTAGATAGCACTTTCCATCATGAGTCCTTTGGAGCTGTCTCTGCATATTGTGTCGCTGAGAAGAGCAAAGTCTGTCAGGGTTAGTTATCACAGAATCCATATATCTGTGGTTGTGTATAATGTTCTCCTGGCTCTGCTCCACTCACTCAGCATTATGTCGTGTAGGTTCTTCAGGTTGTTATGAAGTCCGTATCATCCGCATTTCTTATAGCACAATAGTATTCCATTACCTTCATATACTACAGCTTGTTCAGCCATTCCCCAATTGATGGGCATCCCTTTGATTTCCAATTCTTAGCTACCACAAAAAGAGCCGCTATAAATATTTTTGTAC
>CM053622.1:777630821-777649953 GCA_028646595.1 Phalanger gymnotis
ATTGGGAGAAAATCTTTACAACTAGTGTCACTGATAAAGGTCTCACTTCCAAAATATACAGGGAACTGAGCCAAACAAATAGGAATATAAGTCATTCCCCAATTGAGAAGTGGTCAAATGATATGAGCAGACAGTTTTCAGAGGAAGAAATTAAAGATGTCTATACACATATGAAAAAGTGCTTTAAATCACTACTGATTAGAGAAAAGCACCCCTAATTGTTAAGCCTAAATTGACTGTGAAATTTCCCCCCTCTGAAGCCAACAGGACAACTGTAATCATTCTTCCAAATGATGACCCTTGATACAACACAGAACTATTGTGCCCCCCCTGAGTCTTCTCCAAATCAAATATTTCCAGTTCTTTCAATATTTGGCATATGATGTCACCCTCCTATGGACCTTCTTCAATTTATCCATATCCTCCCTAAACAGACACACCATAAACTGTGGTGCCTGGAACTGAGTATAATACTCTATTTGGGTTCTGCCCAGGTCAGGATACAGCACAACATTCACCTCCTTATTCCTGCAAGCTATTCCTCTCTTATTGCACCCCAAGACTGTAGCAGCTTTTTCTGGGCCCTGCCATATCATGCCATTGAGTGAATATTCCAAATTCTCTCTCCTACTGAAAACCACAGTGCTTCAGATTATACCATTAGGAAGCAATATGACCTCCCCTTACTGCAGCATGCTTTGAAAGGCTTACAGACAACCTTCCTGACACCCCATGTCCCTGTTTCACAAATGAGGAAACCATAGCTCTGATTCATCCAATGTCAGTCAGCCCACCAGTGTCAGAGCCGAGACTCCAGTCCATGTCCATTCCCTCCCCTTCCTGCACATTCTCCATTATATCCTGCTGTCTCTCTTTCCTTTGGAATTTGGAGGCTTTTCAGAATTCAGTCCCATATTAAAATCTTATCAGCTAACAACTGGGGGATTGGTTTCTCGTATCCTCACTAACACTAGCTGCTCCCAGAGAGCAAGGCCCTGTGGGAATGAGGCACAAGTTGATACACGCATTGGGGATTGGTAGACATGGGGGTAGAGGGAGGGTTTCTGAAACTGGAGTTAGAAAGATGCTGGGGGAGGGGGGCTAACTTTTCTGACTTGACAAGGTCAGTCCTACCCTTAATTTCTACACACACACACACACACACACACACACACACACACACACACCTGTTTCTCCATACACACGTAACACATGCTAATGCCAGAATGCACATACCTGTTCCTTCTTGTGATATCTTTTATAACAGGCACTAGGTGTTCTGATATATGAGAATAGAAGTGAACCTTTCCCTGACTTCTCAGGGCATTAAAAGTGTAATTACCACTTTCTCTCTAGTCATGGAGAAGGCTATAAAAAGCCTTATCAGAGATAGGGCTTCAGCAGTGAGAATCATACTATAATTCATCCCAGCAGGACCCTAAAGGCATGGATAGAAGAACAAACCTATGTTCCAAGGGGCCTTAGATCAATGGGAAAAGGCTGATCTCCACCTCTTCCCCCTACCCCCACCCATGGCTACTAGGCACCCTCCCCTGCCCCTTCTACTGAGTACCTACTGTGTGAGAACATGCAAGCTCCCTGTGGGCAGGACTATCTTATTTTTGACTTTGTATCTCCAGAGAGCAGCATAGCACATAGCACATAGTAGGCCCTTAATGCATGCTTGTCAGTTAGATAGTTATATATGAGCCCCCACCTATTGAGTTCTTACAGAGTGCAAGCCCCTCCAGTCTGGCATATGGTAGGTCTTTAATAAATGCTTGTTAGTTGAATGGTTATGTATGAACTCCTATCTACTGAACACTGTACTACTACAAATCCCCCAATGAATTGAGAATTTTTTTTTGTCTCTGTCTTTATCTGCCAGTGCCTAGGCACAGTGAGTTGTACATAGTAGGTGCTTTATGATTTAAAAAAATGGAATTGACTCTAGGATTTATAAGGCCCCATCCACTACTAAGAATCTACTAAGTGTAAGCAGCCCCTCCAGGCTATGAAGCACTTAGTAGGTCTTAAGCCCACAATCTCATGAAAGGACTTGCTTTGTAGGCCCTGTGCTATAAAGAAGATGGAGATGAATAAGATCCTGCCTCTCCCTTCAGAAAGCTTATAGTCTAGTTGGGGATAATGGATACAACAGCCTATTTCTCAATACCACCTTCAGGTTAACAAAGCAGACTTCTCCTATCAGAGAACAGACGTATCATGATTCCCATTTTACAGATGGGAAAACTAAGAATCAGAGAATGGAGGTGGCTATCCCACAGTCACAAAAACATTGTCTCGCACACACACAGCATTGATGAATAACAGAAAGTCTAGTAAATTGTGATGAAAGGAAGGGACTAGAAGTATGGGTGACTGATTTCAGTCTCCTTTCTGGCTTAGGATCTTGGAGACAGAGCACAGGGCATTTTCAGGGTTAGGCAGAGGCTGTGACCCAAGGCCAGGTTAGGTCAGAAGTGCTGTGGTCACTTGGCCAGAAGGTATGAACATCTAACAGTATGGAGTAAAGGCTGCAGGGTGTCCCCTGTTAAGCTTCTCAGATGGCCAGATGTGGTCTGATTGGTAGCAGAACTCACAAAAGGATGGACAGAGTGTGCCCATCACATGTCCCAGAGCAGGACAGAATCTTCAGGTCAACCTGAATATGGGGCTACCCGGCCCCACTGGACGTATAGCTTCTTCGTGGCAGCCTACTGATTAACATGATTTTAAAATAGAAAAGGCCCTTCAGATGACCTTGACCAGGGGTTCTTAGCCCTTAGGCAGTCTGGCAAAACCTACGGACTACTTTTCAGAATTTTTTAAAAATAGAATTACAAAGAAAACCAATTATATTGAAATATAGTTATCAAAATGTTTTTTTTTTTTAATTCAAGTTCATTGATCCCAAATTTAGACCCCCTGATCTAGACCAATCCACTCATCTGACGGAAGAGGAAAGTCAAGTTCAGATGAGGTAAAAGGACTTGTCCAAAGTCCCACAATGATCTAGAGGCAAAGTCAGGTTTTGAACCTAGGATTCCACTTTGTAGACCTAGTGTTCTTTCTTCCACATGGTGCTTCTTCTTCTGGCTTGCAATGCCTTTGCGCTATCCCATGACATTTTCTAATACAACATGCAATACTCTCAAAGGGCCTGGAACCATGCGGTCAGATGTTCTTCTACCCTCCTGGCTGTCCATCTCTGGACACTGTCCAATTTCTCAATGTTGTTCTAAAGTGTGACACCCAGAGATGAACCCATAGCCCAGAGGTGACTAGACTCAGGCTGATTAAACAGATCTATCACCTTCAGGTTATGAAATGCCTTGAGTCTCAGTATCCCTAGATACTGATAGATCCCTAGATACCTAGATAGATGGCAAGAGGGAGCCATGGAAAGATTTTTCTAGGTTTGTGATATAGGATGATTATTTTGAAAGTTATGTGGATACAGAGTTGGAGAGAGAAGAGACTAGAAGCAAGGAGGCCATTTTGGAAGCTGTTGAAATAATCCACATGAGAGACAATGAGACTCTGTGCCGGGATATGGGATTGATATGAGGCATGGACAGAACTTGGTAGCTGATTGGCTGTGGGACTGAGGTTGGTGATGGGGTGGGTAAGAGATGGCAGCAGTGATTTTTAAAGGATAAAGAAGACTTGTATATATTTATAGACATGGAGCAGAGGACCTGGTAGATGGAGATTGACAATGAGAGAGTGAGAGAGAGAGAGAGAGAGAGAGAGAGAGAGAGAGAGAGATGACAGAAATAAAGAGAAAGAAAAACACAGAAACAGAAACAGATAGGGAGATGTAGAAACAAAGAAAGAAGGATTGTTGGAGCAAGTTTCCTGGAGGAGCCAAGAGAAGATGGGTTTGGGGACATAAATAGAGCAATTTGCCCTGGCAAGGAAAAGGTCCACCTCTTTGTCAGATACTGGAGCAAAGGAGAAAAGCCAGGGTGAAGATAAAGAGGTTTTTTGAGATATGGGGTAGATGAGGCTCCTCGTGATGGATGATCACAATTTTCTCAGTAAAGAAGGAGGTGAGGTTATCAACTGAAAAGGAAGAGAGGGGCCATCAGGGGTGTGTAGGGAGGGAGAGTTGGGCTTCGAATTTAGGTCATCGAAGTCCAAATCCAATTGTCTTTCTAGCACACTTGACAAGCAACCTGGTAATCTCCTATCCATCCATCAAGGCCCAATGAAGCTCCCTCCACTTGATGAAGACTTCCCTGTTCCTGTCCCTTCCTTCACTTACTCACTTGCCTTTATCAGAAATCATAGCACCAATGGCAGGATCACTTACATTAAAAAATTCTAAATATTAATTGTAGTTTTGCATATTGTCTCTCCCTCCACTCTCCTCTCACTAGCTAATTTCTATGTGTATGTAACTATATGTATATTTTATACATACATATAATGAGTGTGAGTACATATATATATGTACATAAATATATATTTTCCCCCTCCAAGATAGATTTTTCTGTCTTAAACAGTCAAAGAGATAAATATTTCACAGGCCATGTAAATTATTGACTTGACTCTGGAGTTGTCTTCTCTTCTCTGCTCTCCTTCTGGCATTACAATAGGCTCTTCTTCTCAGGCTGACCTTCCTTCTCCCCCCTCCCCATTTCAAGATGAACCAGCCTCACCCTTTGTCTTTTGCCTTTGAAATCCAGAGCTGGGAGGGGAGAATTTTACTACTGAACAAGTAGAGGTGCATTTCTGCAGCAGCTCCTATACCCCGATATAGGTACATGGGTAGATTGTGACTTGGGGAGAGTTTCTAGAACTAGTTTTGGAAGAGTGGGTGGGGCTGCAGCTGGTGGAGGAGACACTGAGGTCTGGTTCCTTGGTTGTTTCCTTTGGGCACCTCCTCTTCTGGGGCTGGGTCTCCTCCCTTTACCACTGGCAGTCAGGGATGGGCAGTTTAAGGCGTCTGGGTCTGGATCCAGCTTTCCATTTCATGGGATTATAGATTTAAAGCTGGAAGGCAGCTTAGAAGTTCAACTCCCTCGTCTTGCAGAAGACAAAACTGAGGCCCATGGTTTTCCCAAGGTCACACTGATAAAGCATTAGAAGCAGAGTTTGAACCCAGGGCTTCTGAGTCCAGAGCTAGGGCTCTTTCCCTCCAATCACACATTATCTGAGAAATTCACATTTCTCCACAAATCAAAATTCCTGCTTTTCATATCAAAGATGTCTTTCCTGACCCACCCTTGATGGGATGGGAGATAGTTTACTATAATGGGGAAAGCAAATTGGACCTGGAATCAGTTGGTCAGTCAACAAATGTTTGTTGAGTGTTGCCTATGTGCCAGGCTTCTGCCAAGTGCAGGGGATACAAATACTACCAAAGAGAAAGACAACCCCTGCCTTCAAGAAGCCTACATTCTAATTGGGGAAGATAAGACATAAAGGGGAGTTGATAAAGAGGAAGGGTGAGAGGAGGTGCACCCATGGAAGTATGATGTCAAAGTCTGAAGAACAAGGGGTGGTTAATCTGGGCCCTTCCTCAGGATCAGTGGGGTGTTGTGGGCAAATCACTGGGTTTTGGAGCCAGAGGTCTAGGACCCAAATCCTAGCTGTGATACTGCCTATGTGATGTTAGGTAAGACTTTGGACCTCAGTTTCCTCATCTATAGAATAGGGTTCCGATAGATGAGCTCCAAGTTTGGGGTTTTTTCCATCCTTAAATCTTCTGGACTAGGTCTGAGTCTCAGTTCCACTGCTTTCTGCCCGTGTGATCTTGGATCAATCATTGAACCCCAGTTTTCTTAGGTTCTGAGAAGTTGTAAGAACCTCTAACTTCCAGGAACTTCTCAAAACCTCAGTTATTTCATCTGCAATATTTGTATAATACAGTCCACACTGCCTACTAGAAAAGGGTGGTGAAAGCACTTTAGCCCTAAAACGTTGTAAGAATGTGGGTTTTATCCCTATTCTATGCCCCAAAGCAAGGCTGCATTCTTCCTTAATCTTGCGCTTGACCTCTTTTATCACCAAAGACAATCATGGGATCAGAGGCTTACTGCTAGAAGGAGCTTGGATGTCATGGAGTCCAACTCTCTTACTTTACAGATGAGGAAACTGAGGCACACAGAGGTGAACCTACTGTCCTGGAGTAACACAGCTAGTGAGTGGCTGACTGAGAATTTATTCTCATTCCCTGACTCCAAGTATAGCTTGTAGTCACTGTGACACCAAACTTTAGCAGCACACATCATGTGCAAAGGTGGGATGTGGATGCAGGAACCAGAAAAGAGTGGAGTCAATGGTCCCTAGAGAGGGCAAGCCTGTGGTTTCAGCCTCATTACATCAGTACTTTTGCCCTCAAATGCTCAGCTGTAAGACATTCCACAGACAAAGAATGTCATAGCTGGGAGGGGCCTTAGAACACAGGATGTCAGAGCTGGGAGGGGCCTTAGAACACAGGATATCAGAGCTAAAAATCCAACCCCTTTATTTTTATAGATGAGGAAACTGAAACAATTCCTTGGGTAAGAGGGAGCTGTGTAACATTTGATCTTCAGGGATCTGGATTTGAATATCATGTCATTCGCTTTTTAGCTATGTGACCAGGAACGAGTAAGTCATTTAATCTTTCTGAGCCTCAGTTTCTGTATCTGTGAAATAGGGACAGAGATTTTCATGCCAGCTCAAAGGGTTATTATCTTGAGGTAAGCATAAGGGCCATGCAAACTTGAGTTATGGTTATTATCATTAGACAACTTTGCCAAATGAATGATGCTGGCCCTTGGTGGAGTCAGGAATTGAACCCTGGGCTCCTGATGCCAAATCCAACCCTCTTTCTGCAACAGATGATTTAACATAGACACGTAGCTAGACCTCTCCATCGCCTGCTCCATTTAATTACTTGCTCTGTTGACACCTCCTTCTGTCAACCTACACCAGCCTTCTCCCCAATAAACAAATAATTAAGCAGAGCAATTATGAGTGTTAATTGCCAATAAATTAGAAAGCAAGTAAAGCAGATAATCCAGTGGCAGAAAATCGAGTGTTGTCTCTATGCAAAGGAACCAGGGTGGGCTAGTGTCCCAAGTCAAATGACATCATCGGCTGGTGCTGACCTACTCTTGAACTTGGAAAACTCAAAGCAAACCTCTGAGGATCCTCCTCACTTTCTTGTCTCTGTCAATCAATGGTGCCATCACTCTCCTAGTCTCTTTGGCTGAAAACCTTCCAGGCAACTTTGACTTCTTTCTCTTTTCCTCCCTTCCCAGGCAGTCGACAAATCCTTGTGAAGTTTCCTTCATCGTCTGTCTTAGATCCACTCCTTCCTTTCTATTCCCACAGTTACCACCCTATCAAGCCTCTTATCCCTTCTTACCTAAGCTATTTCAACAGCTTCCTAACAGGTCTCAAAGCTCCTGGTCATTCCCCCCCTTCCTCCACCCCCAATCCATCCTGAACATTCATTAATATATCGATAGTTTGATGTTCCTAAAAATAAATATCTGACCATGCCGCCATCCCCACCAACCTCCAACGGACAAGGAACTTGCAAAGGAATATATTACGTAAGGACAGGTTAAAAAAAAAGGATCTTTTTTGGTTTCATACATACAGTGACATCAGTCTGAAACCCAGCCAATAGAATCTTCTTCTTTATCCTTAAATGTTATGTAACCCCCAAGTGTTAAACCATTTGATGACACCTAATAGGCAATAGCCAGTTGCTGAACTTGTTCCTAGAAAGAGAGCTAGATTTCACATGAAGAGTACTGCCCTAGTTCAGTGACATCTCTACCCAGATCAGATTCTGAAGTGGGAGCTCTCCATACGTGCTCCATATGATGTTTTGGGGGGTCCCCCTTGCTGTAGAAGCATAAGCGTTCCAAACTATAGTATAATGTTTTTGCTGCTACCTTTTGGATGCCGTTGTCTCAACATTTGCATGATCCACTTAGGCTCTCTATGGTCAGTGCCCTAATACTAAAAAAAACTTCAGAAATTCCCTGTTGCTATTAACAACTAACATTTGTATCGCATTTTAAGGTTGGCAAAGTGCTTTACAAATATTACCTCATTTGGTTCTCAAAATAACTCAAGGTGGTGGATGTTATTATTGTCCCTGTTTTACAGAGCAAGAAACTGAGGCAGACATAGGTTGACTTGCCCAGAGTCATACAGCTAGTAAAGTGTCTGAGGTCCGATTTGAACGCAGGTCTTTCTAACTACAGTCCCAGCGCACTATTCTCTGTACCACCCTGCTGCCGATGATTGCTTCTGGGATAAAACACAAAATTCTCAGCCTGGCCCTTGAAGCCCTCTACAATTTGCCTCCCAGCTACTTTTCAGAATTGCACCTCATTACTTTCCTTCATGGGCCAGTTAGGTGGCATGATAGAGTGCCAAACTTGGAGTCAGGAAGATTCATCTGCTTAAGTTCAAATCCAGCTTCAGACACTTACTAGCTATATGACTCTGGGTAAGTAATTTAACCCTTTTTGCCTTAATTTCCTCATCTGTAAAATGAGCTGGAGAAGAAAATGGCAAACTGCTTCAGTATCTTTGCCAAGACAACTCCAAATGGGGGCAGGAATAGTCTGACACAACTAAAAGGACTCGACAACAACACTTTCCTTCACACAGTGGAAGAGTGATTAGAGCATTCTATTTGAAGTCAGAGAGTCCTAGGTTTGAAACCTGCCTTCATCAGGATTGTTGTTTTGTTTGTCCTTCATTCTTGAAGATGACCATTACATCAGGGAAATGATGACATGACTTGCAGTTGACTTTGATTTGAGTGAGGGAGGGCTGTGCAAGATCACCAGCCTCACTTTCTCCTCCAGAGCCATCTGGGTCCAGTGACCAGATATTCATCAGGATGACTGGAGATGGCCCAGGATGCATTGGGAGACCCTGGCCCTTTTAGGCTAAGGTTTTTTCAGATTCTCACTTTGGGTCAAGTATGCCAATGAATAAGTAACTTCACTCTTCTAGACCTGTTTCCTCCTCTATAAAACGGATATGTTGACCTCCAACATCCCTTCCAATGTCTCTATCTATGATTTTCTCCATTTTTGTCAGGCTGGTGTGCTAACTGTTGCCCACCAGCAACATTCTATCCCCTCCCTCCATACCTCTATAGCCCAGTGGTCCGCCATTTCCAAGTGTACTCCTCTCCTACCTTCCACCTTAGAGAACTCCCACCTACTTCAAAGAACACCTCAAGGTGCTAACCTCTACACTCTAATTTTCCTAGTTCTTACCTTTCCAGAGCCCATGTATGACCTCTCTATTTACTCCACAAGTGATCTTCTCAACATGCTAGAGGGTATTCTCTAAGTCAAGGGTTCTTAATCTGGGGTCTATGAGCTTTAAAAAAAATATTTCAACATGTGTATTTCAATATAATTGGTTTCCTTTGTAATCCTCTAAATCAAATGGCTTCCTGTGTTTTCTCGGTCTGTCCATTTCACTATCATCTCCAAGAACAGATACAAAATTCTCTATTTGGCATTTAAAGCCCTTCCCAACCTGGCCTATTTCATCTTTCTAGTGTTCTTACACCTTATTCTCCTCCATGTATTCTGTAATGGTGACATTCTATCTCCTGATGCTTGGAGGTATTTTCAGTAGTCATCCTCCATGCTTTGGTGCCCTCTTCCACTACATCTGCATCTCCTGGCTTCCCTAACTTCCTTCAAGCCCCAGCTAAAACCTCACCTTCTGCAAGACTTTCTCAGTCCTCTTAAGGCTAGTCCCTTCTCTCTATCGATTATCCAAAATTTACCCTATAAATGTAGAATTGTGCTCGTAAACGTCTAACAACTGGCTTTCCGGAAGAAAAATGTAAAGCACGCTTTGAAGTTTAATCTCCATTAACATTTTCTCCATCACTTTCTTAAGTCTAGACAATCAACAAAATAATAAATCAAGCCCTGATTTGTAATGTTTGCCAATTTCTGAAATGTAAATACTCACGCTGAAAATTTAATACGAGTCCCATTTTCTCTAGAAAATGCTCTGTGATTGTAACAACCCACAGTGACCTCTTCCGCCTTCCAGCACCTATTACATTTACTGCTAGTAATACTCAGTGGTGTGCTGGTAAAAGCTCTTCAAACAATGTATGTACAACATACTTTTAAGCTTAGTCTCCTTTGTTGACATTTTCCACATCATTTTCTTAAGTCCAGACAATCAAGAAAGCAATAAACCAAGCCTTGATTCTTTTGTGCTCACACTGAAAAATTAAAAATTGGCTTTGGAGAAAGGTTTCAAGCTGACTACAGCAGACTCCTAGAAATGCTCATACACAAAATGAAAGGCAGTGTGGTATCATGAATAATGCATTGGAATTAGAGTCGAGAACTGGTTTCAAATCCTGTCTCTTATACTTACTGATTTCATGACCCTCAACAGATCATGTAATTGCTTTGTGCCTCAGTTTCCTCATCCGTAAATGAGGGAGTTAGACTTGATGGCCTCTAAGGTTCCTTCCAGCTCTACCTCTATAATAATATGGTCCTATTGATCTTAGAATTAGAGAGAACTGTTGAATGGATTATAAAAATCATAGAGAAAGCAACATGGCATAGTGGATAGAGGGCTGACTTCAGATGAAGCCAAGAAGACCTGAATTCAAGACCTGTCCTATACTGATAAAATCCTTTGTCAGGTTAAAGAAAAATAAAATGGCAGAGCCGGAAGGCAGGAAGAAACCTAGAACATAGAATGCCAGAGCTAGAAGAGACTTTAGAGATGATCTACCCAGTCTTGATTGGAAGTCCCCAGCCCTCCTAATTCATTGTTTTGTTTTGTTTTGTTTTTTCACTGCTGTCAGATCTACTATATGAGGGGGGAAACCTTTGATGGAAATATTCTACACTGACCATTCTTATGGAGCCTGCTTGTATGTATTATAAGTCAGGACTCTCAGAATCTAGGCACTGGACAATAGAGAACCTGGAAGATGAACTCCACAAAATAAAGACATCATTTTTCTCAAGAGAAAGCGATATTTAATGACAACTATCAAGCACACAGACTATTAGTGGAAATTCCTATCTCAGTAAAACATGCAGATCTATCATAAATGACTCCTAGATAATGAAAACAGAATCCATAGTAGTAGTCTTAAAAATAGAAGACACAACTATGCCTGGAAAGAAGATGGCAGTGAATTAGTGTAGGGATGCTGATCAAAGGAATCTGCTCAAGTTCATGAATTTCTGTAGAGGTGAACCTTTGCTGAGATGTTGCATTGTCCTGTGGAGTGAATGCATGTACCCATTAGTAACCAGTTGAGAAGTCTGAGGACATCTCCCTAAGTCTCAGCAATTAGGAATGAATTGGTTAGCTTAGATTGTTGAAGATTAGAGCTGACTCTGTCTCTGGCCTTGGGGGCAAGGGGGAGTTAGTTTCAGAATTGTCCCTTTTGGTCAGAGACAGCCAGAGATAGTGCTGAGTACAAATCAGAGACCTGGAACATGGGGGAAGGGAAAATTCCGTTCAGCTACACAACTTATTAATGTCAGCCCTGCAGCAAAGGTACATTGGAGATACACATGAGATCTCTCACCTGGTCCAAGAAGTGCCAGCAGTAAGCAATGATAGAGCATACATGGTCTCAGGATAATTCCCAGGACCTGACTTTCTGGAGCAAGCTTACCCTTAAAGTTGTATCATGAAGCTAACAGCCTATATGGGTCATTGAGAGTGAAGATGGGATTCAAAGATGGAACACAAAGTGGAGGAGAATTGTATCAAATGTTTATGAGCTATTCTGTGCCTTTATATTGTTAAATATTTTCTATGGAGTGGAATAAAAACTGCCCTGTACAAGAGATGAATTATTATGATTGCATAGGAATTGGGGGTGCTTTTAAATGAGATGTTTGTAAAGGACTTATAAACCTGTTATGCAAGCATCATCCACTGTTTTGTGATTATGTTTACATCTGTAGAGATATTGACACAAGCTATATTTTGAGGTGCTCAGAGGAAATTCTGGGTCAGTGGCAAAATGAATCAACGAAATTTGATTTTTTTGAACAGCTCCCAAGATTGGAGTTGAACCATATGAGCCCAGAGTATGAGGTACTAGACCACTAGCCACATTAACAGCTGGTGCTTAGACTTTCTAACTCCTAGAGAGAGAGTAAAAGAAAAGAAAAAGACTCATGGTCATGCTTCTTCCCACCAGATGAGTAGCCTTTTGTCCATCTCTGACTGTGGATAAGTTAAGGAGCCTCTTCATTCTTTCCTCCAAAAGAGGGAAAAGCCACAATAGAAGCAGGGACAGAAGGATGCTTTGTGAGTCACTCATGGCTGGCCAGAAGGGGAGAGAGAGAGTCACAGGTCAAGAATGTCCTCAGAAAACTTGTCTGAAGTCCCACCTAGATTTAAGTCACATCAGGTCCCAGGCTCAATCACGTGCCTCTTGGCTGTGATCCAAGCCTAAGCCTCAGCTCCTCTCTCAGGGGTGAGGTAATATCTTCTCTAGAGCCCAGCCTTTGCCACAAATCAATCATGCGTGCATCAAGAAAGCTCTGTCCTATTAGTCAGTCAGTCAAACCATGAGGACCTATTAAGCGCTATTATATTCTAGACACTGTACTAAATGCTAGGAATTTTTTAAAAAATTCAAAAAATCTCTGCACTCTCGAGGAAAAGCCTTCCTTGTTAAATTCATCAGATGTGACTGGTTTGAATGGAGGGGGACCTACCTTATTCATAACAGTAATCCTCCCCCCAGGGACAGCTAGGTAGTACAGTGGCTAGAGAGCCAAGTGTGGAGTCAGGAAGACATCTTTGTGAATACCAGTCTGACCTCAGATACTTACTAGTTCTGTGACCCTAGGCAAGTCACTTAACCCTGTTTACCTCAGTTTCCTCATCTGTAAAATCAACTGGAGAAGGAAATGGCAAACGACTCCACTGTCTTTGCCAAGAAAACCCCAAAAAGGGTCATGAAGAGTCGGACACAACTGAAAAAATGATTGAATGTGAAAAAGCCTCCCTCACAATTCACTATCCACGGGGAACCATTCCTGCTGCTCAAGCCAAGCAAAGGAAGACCAGCCTCCCTGATTTCTCCTTTAAGCAACTAGAAAATATTCATTGTTAACTATGTACTTGCAAGGCTGACTTGGGGTTTTTAATACTACTACCTTGTGTTCTTTTGTGCGAGTGGGGATGCTGTCTCTCCCACCTACACTGCCCCCTTGTTGAGAGCAGGGGGCTATGCCTTGAATTTATTGGCATTTCTCAAAGCACTTAGGTGGTACAGTGACCAGAGCACTGATCTTGGAGTCAGAAAGACCTGAGATCAAATCTGGTGTCAGCTATTTCCTGTCCTGGAAAATGATTGTGTTGGACTCATCGGCCTCCTATGTCCCTTCCAGCTCTACATCTATGATCTCTATGAGATGGGCTAAGCTGGGCACCCCTCCCTTTCCCCAGGCAAGGCTCTTCCTCGACTTAGCCAGAGTTACAGGAGTTAAGGACATCCAGAAAAAATGCCGAGGTCACCTCTAGCCCAGCCTCCCCGCCCCACTGGTGCCTGCCAGGCTATGATTCATCTCAAATTAAAAAAAAAACCCCAACAACAACAAAACAAGAGGAGAAGGAGAAGGCTATTGCAGCAAAGACAGGGAGGAGAAATCTAAATAAATGGGCCCTTTGATCACTGGACCGATTTCCCAAAGGCTTGTTAGCTCCAAAGAGATCAAATGGGGAAGATAATGAGCAATTTTCAGGTAGTGGGTGCTGCCTATGAGGTGACAACCCAATTTAGGCGGATTCTTAATCAAGTCAGAATCCCTGACTTGACGCTATTTACAGGGTCTATTACTCCATTATGCTGAGTACTCTGCTGTCTATGGGCTCCAGGCTTCCAGTCGTTAGAAGTATTTATCTCCATGCGATTTAATTAAAGTCTAGTGTTTAATGACACAATGTGTGCTAATTATTTCTTGTTGGTTGTTGAAGGTGCTCCCCCCCACCCCAACAATTTTTCCTGTTGCAACAAAGCAAAATCTAATTATGTCACTCCCCAAAAGGGAGGACAAAAGAAGGGGTGGGGACAGGTTCTGGCAGGGCCTCATGATTAGACATCAGGGGTCCCAGGCCTCTGAGCAAAGGAAGGCAGACTCCAGGTAGGCCCCTCCCATCAGGCAAGAGGGTGGTCAGGTCACTCAGGGCTGCCAGGACCTCGGGAGTCCGCCCTCCTCCATGGGCTCTCCCTAGCTTCTCCTGCTTTCAGCATGCATTCAACAAGCATGGATTAAGCATCTGCTGCCTGCAAAGAGAACCCTGCCAGGGCTAGGGGAGGTACAGTTTAGCTAAGACAAGATTCTTGTCCTCATAAAGTATACAGTCCAATAGCAGGTTGATAACAACAATAGCTAACATTTATATACCACTTTAGGGCTTGCAGACACTTTACACGTTTGAGCCCTACAACAACCCCGTGAGGTAGATGTTATTACTATCTCCATTTTAAAGATGAGGAAACTGAGGTTGGAAGAGTGACTTGGCCAGGGTCACCCAACTAGGCAGTGTCTGAGGCAGGACTAGATCACAGGTCTTGGAGAAGAGAGCAAGAGAGATAACAATACATGATATTGCATGATGAGCTCTTTACAAAAGTACAAAGTATAAGAGGGGCCTTGTGTCTTGGGTCAGCCTTCCCCATAAAACAGAAAAGTAGAGGGGAGCCAGGGAACTGGAAGGGATGCAGCATGCCTCTTAAATACTAAAAACTTTACCTGAAAGTTTTAAGGTCAGGGACAGAGGAGATACTATAGTGAGTGAGCAAGGCAAAGAGAGCCCCTTTCCATATCTGGCCCTTTCTTGCCCACACTCTTGCTCCACAAACCATAGCTTAGCTGCAAAGAAATGCATTTGGAGGTCCATACCAGTGACGGGACTCCAAATAGAAAGCCGCTGTCTGGGGGAGCTTCAGTCTATACCAAGTCCCAGATGCATGCCTTATGTTGTGAAAAACAACCAAGTCACTGGTCCAAAGTTCTGAAGTCTTCATCTAATGGCCTATGCTATGAGATGATATGAGTTAATTGCCAGATGGGGTTAGCTTGTATTGTCTACATATCTTTGCCCACTTACAAGGAGGAAAGGGAGGGAAAAATCATTTATAAGACACCACCTGCCAGGAACTGTTAAAGGGTTTTTTTTTTTACAAATATTACTTCATTTGATAATAAGATAATATTTGTAAAATATGATTGCAGTAGTTTCAGGGATTTGGAGGGGGTTAAGCGAACAGAATTGGCCTTTTCTTAGAATGCTTGGCTTTGGAGTGGCCTATATACTATCTAGAGTTATTTGCCTCTAAGAGGAAGTGCAGACACAGTCACACAAAAAATGGATGTTTCATATTGTTCCTTTTACTTTTTTTCCATGAATGACTATATATAGTATTCAAACATTCCTGCCCATTCCTGTGGGTAGTAGCTCTGTTGTGCCAAGGTCAGATGATTAGGGTTTAGTGAAATATAGTGGTGGTATTTTATTCATAGGCTGGGGGCTCAGAGCTAATGCTGATGGTATAAATAAATCCACACTAACCATAACTTCTGATATGATGTATCGCCTCCAAGACTGAGAATTCAGCATAGTCAGCAAGAAGAAGTATACAAAAGGACCTGATAAAAGGTCATCTACTCCATGAGAACTTAGAAACTTTGGCACTTCACTACTACTTCCCCAGCAATGTGAAAGTCTTAAGCAACAGCTTAAGCATGGGATTTCCAAGACACTGATCCTTTAAACAGGATCTGATTAGTGGTTAGCAGCACCACCTAGTGGTTAAAAGTGTTGTCTGTGGTCCGAAGGGATAAACTTTCCAACTTGGGCAATGAGATAAAGATTCCTGGAGGAGATGGCATCTTAGTTCACCTTTTCCTCTGTGATCTTGTTTCTCAAACATGACACTCCATCTTCCAACTTTGTGCCTTTTCACTAGCTATCCCCCAATGAGTGGAATACTCTCACTTCCTCCTCACTATCTTCTTAAGGTTTTCCTGGCTTGTTCAATCATCAGTTTGAACCCCACCTTCTATAGGAGGTCTTTCCCAGTCTCCTGCCCTCTCCCCTCTTCTAAAGTCTTCTATCTGAGATTATCTTTTATTCCTATTGCATGTATCTTTTATGTACACTTTTTTTTGCCCTAGTATCCCCTATTAGAATATGAGCTCCTTGGAGGAGACCACATTTTTGTCGTTATATTCCCAGACCTTAGCTTCTGGAATAGTGCTAACAATTGTTTGTTGACTGACTCCCCTGTCCTTTCCTCCCCTCCCATCTGGGTTCTTGCCCATTCCATAATTCCTTCTGACTTCTTAGTTCCTTGCTCTTTTCTCCCCTTCTTAGCATCATTTCCAGTTCTCCCTCAACCTAAAAAACCTCTTGACTCTGCCATCCTCTAGAGTGTCCATCATATCCTCTTCTTTTTCACTGTTGTTAAGTGTCTAAACTTGCTGACTCTGTTTCCTCACTGTCTCAAGCCCTTGCACATTATCTCAAAGGTTACCAGTGATGTCATACCTGCTAAATCTCATAGTTATTTCTTCAGTTCCCCAGCGTACTCTCTGCTCAGCAACTTTAACTACTGCCTCTCCTCCTATCACCAAGGCTTCTCCCTTGCCTTCTATGATCTGGTTCTTCCTGGTTTTCCTCCCACCTGTTTTACTATCACTTTTCAACCTCTTTTGAAGGGATGTTCTGTTCTGTCTCTGAACTCCCAAGGCCTAGCACAATAGCTGGCAGATAGAAGGCATTTTAATGTTTTTTAAACTGAATGAAAGGAGGATATTATAGATGTAGAGGACAGTTTGAGCAAAAGTGTGGGGATGAGAGAGCACATTGTGTGTTCTGCATGGGAAATCCACCTGCCAAGAACTTTGAGCTGAGCATCAGTAAGATGATAGTGTTTGGGAAGAAATCATGGAGAATATGGGGCCAGAGAAAATATGCTGCTTCCTTCATTAAACCTTTGCTGATCCACACTTTCAACTGTATGTGGTCATTCCTTTTTCTGAATGTCTAGTGCCTGGCATACTGAGAAGAGCACTGGTTTTGAAGTCAAGTGTGTTGTTCAGTTGCTCAGTCATGTCCAATTCTTTGTGACCCTGTGGACCATAGCACACCAATATTCTCCATGAGGTTTTCCTGGCAGAGATACTAGAATGTTTGCTATTTCCTTCTCCAGTTCATTGTACATGTGAGGAAACTGAGGCAAAAAAGGTTAAGTGACTTGCCAAGGATTACATAGCTAGTAAGTATATGAGGCCAGATTTGAACTCAGGTCCTTCTGACTCCAGGTGCACTATGGCACCAACTAGCTGCCTTACTAAGTCTCAGAAAAAGAAAGAAAAATTTAAGTTCTTACAGTGGATAGAGCACTATAGGGAAGATACAAAATTTATCTAAATAAAACATAATCCCTTCCCTCCTGGAGCTTACAAGTTGAGCATCTCAAATATCTAGCACAGTGTCTTCATAAAAACTCACATTTCTATAGTACTTTAAGGCTTGCAAAGCACTGTACTCACCACAATTACCTTGAGAAAGATTTTACAAGTATTATTCAATCTCTCTTAAAGATTAGTCAATCTAGACTCTGGAAGATTGACTTTACCACTGTTATGGAGCCATTAATTATTGGGACCAAGATCTGAATCCAGATTCCCTGACTCCAGGTCTAGTGCTCCATTCAATACCTAAGTATATCTTGCCCATAGTAACTTCTTAATAAATATTTGTTTAATTGAAAGGAACTCATAGTGTCTTCCTGTTTTGGATTATCATTATTTCTGTTTGTGTCTCATCTTTGTAAACTACAAGCTTCATGAAAGGAGAGTCCATGTTATTCATTCCTTTATCTCTCTCCTCAGTGCTGAGCATAGAGCTAGGTCCATGATGGGATTTCAATAAATATTGAATGGATTAGTAAAGTAGATTAGTGCATTTGAACAAGTGATATGTACATAGATATTTATCTATGTTATCTGGTTTGATATTCATAAGGGCCCCATGAGAAAGATACTGCAGACATTCTTATCCAGGAAGTCAGTCTGTGGATAAGTATTTATGAAGTATCTACTATGCCCAAGCTCTGTAACAAACACTGAGGATACAAAGAAAGGCAAAAGATAGTCCCTGCCCTCAAGAAGCTCACAATCTAATAGAGGAGACTACATGCAAATGACTACAAGTTATAAACAAGCATAAATCAGAGGCAATCAACAGAAGGAAGGCACTAGAGTTAAGGGGGACCTGGAAAGTCAGAGTTTTAGTGGGGACTTGAAGGAAGCCACAGAGACCAGAAGGTAGATAAGGAAAGAGAGTTACATGTATGAGCGACAGCCAGTAAAAGGGCCTGGAGGGGAGAAATGAAGGGTCTTGTGTAAGGACCAGCAAGGAAGCAAGTGTCACTGGATCAAAGACTATGTGGTGGTGAGCAAGGTGTACGGAGATTGGAAAGGCAGGAAAATGTTAGGCTATGAAGGGCTTTCAAAGCCAAACGGAGGATTTTACGTTTAATGTTGGAGGTAATGGGGAACTACTGGAGTTTATTGAACGTAAGCATGATATAGTAAAACCTGTGCTTTAGGAAGATCATTTGGAAAGCTATGTGGAGGACACACTGGAGCGGAGACAGGCTTAAGATAGGGAGATCAGCCAGAAGGTTATTTTAACAGTCCAAAGAGAGCCAGAGATGTTAGGAAGGCAGAAATGGCAGGATTTAACAACTGATTGGATATGGGAGCTGACAGAGTGACGCGTCAAAGATGGCATCCAGGTTGTGAGCCTGGGTGACTGGGAGAATGGTACTGCCCTCAACGGTAATATATAGGGAAGTTTAGAAGAGAAGAGTATTTGAGAGGAAAGTTTTGGACATGACTTTAAGATGTCTACAGGACGGGGGGCGGAGCCAAGATGGCGACTGGAAAGCAGTAACCGGCGTGAGCTCCCCTCCAAGTCCCTCCAAAAACCTATGAAAAAATGGCTCTGAACCAATTCTAGAACTACAGAACCCACAAAGGGGCAGAGGGAAGCGGGACTCCAGCCCAGGTCGGCCTGGATGGTCTCGGGGGAAGGTCTGTCCCGAACAGAACTCCCA
>CM053622.1:777650453-777682697 GCA_028646595.1 Phalanger gymnotis
GGAATCCTTCTTTGGTGACAAAGAAGACCAAAACATGCAGTCAGAAGAAGTCAACAAAGTCAAAGAGCCTACAACAAAAACCTCCAAGAAAAAACATGAACTGGTCTCAGGCCATGGAAGAGCTCAAAAAGGATTTGGAAAAGCAAGTTAGAGAAGTAGAGGAAAAATTGGGAAGAGAAATCAGAAGGATGCGAGAAAACCTTGAAAAATAAGTCAATGACTTGCTAAAGGAGACCCAAAAAATACTGAAAAATATACTGAAGAAAACAGCACCTTAAAAAATAGACTAAGCCAGATGGCAAAAGAGCTCCAAAAGGCCAATGAGGAGAAGAATGCCTTGAAAGGCAGAATTAGCCAAATGGAAAGGAAGTTCAAGAGACAATGAAGAAAGTACTACCTTAAAAATTAGATTGGAGCAAGTGGAAGCTAGTGACTTGTTGAGAAATCAAGATATTATCAAACAGAACCAAAGGAATGAAAAAGTGGAAGACAATGTGAAATATCTCATTGGAAAAACCACTGACTTGGAAAATAGATCCAGGAGAGATAATTTAAAAATTATTGGGCTTCCTGAAAGGCATGATCACAAAAAGAGCCTAGATATCATCTTTCAAGAAATTATCAAGGAGAATGCCCTGGTATTCTAGAGCCACAGGACAAAATAAAAATTGAAAGTATTCACAGATCACCTCCTCAAATAGATCCCAAAAAGAAATCTCCTAGGAATATCATCGCCAAGTTCCAGAGTTTGCAGGTCAAGGAGAAAATACTATAAGCAGCCAGAAAGAAACAATTTGAGTATTGTGGAAACACAATCAGAATAACCCAAGATCTAGCAGCTTCTACATTAAGAGATCAAAGGGCTTGGAATACGATATTCTGGAGGTCAATGGAGCTGGGATTAAAACCAAGAATCACCTACCCAGCAAAACTGAGTATCATGCTCCAAGGCAAAATATGCACTTTCAATAAAATAGAGGATTTTCAAGCTTTCTCAGTGAAAAGACCAGAGCTGAATAGAAAATTTGACTTTCAAACACAAGAATCAAGAGAAGCATGAAAAGGTAATCAAGAAAAAGAACAAGAAAAAGAAATTGCAAGGGACTTACTAAAGTTGAACTGTTCTGTTTACATTCCTACCTGGAAAGATGATGTGTATGATTCATGAGACCTCAGTATTAGGGTAGCTGAAGGGAATATGCATGTATGTATATGTGTGTGTATATATGCATATATATATGTTTATGTATATACATGTGAGTGTGTATGTATGTATATATGTATGTGTGTGTGTGTGTGTATATATATACAGAGAGAGAGAGGGCACAGGGTGAGTTGAAGGTGAATAAGGGATGAGAGAGGAATATATTGAGAGAGGGAGATAGGAAGAGATAGAATGGGGTAAATTATCTCGCATAAAAGTGGCAAGAAAAAGCAGTTCTGTAGAAAGAGGAGAGAAGGGAGGTGAGTGGGAATGAGTGAATCTTGCCCTCATCAGATTTGACCTGAAGAGAGAATACCATATATACTCAATTGGGTATCTTACCCCACAGGAAAGGAGGAAGAAGATAAAAAAAGAGAGGATGATAGAAGAGAGAGCAGATGGGGGTGAAGGTAATCAAAAACAAACACTTTTGAAAAGGGACAGGGTCAAGGGAGAAAATTCAATAAAGGGGGATAGGTTAGGAAGAAGCAAAATATAGTTAGTCTTTCACAACATGAGTATTGTGGAAGGGTTATACATAATGATATGCATGTGGCCCATGTTGAATTGCTTGACTTCTTAGGGAAGGTGGGTGGGAAGGGAAGAGGGGAGAGAATTTGGAACTCAAAGTTTTAAAAAATAGATGTTCGAAACAAAAACAAAAAAGTTTTTGCATGCAACTAGAAAATAAGATATACAGGAAATGGGGCATAGAAATTTATCTTGCCCTACAAGAAAGGAAGAGAAAAGGGGATGGGAGGGCAGTGGAGTGACAGAAGGGAAGGCTGACTGGGGAACAAGCCAACCAGAATATACTCCATCTTGGAGTGAGTGGGGTAAAAATGGGGAGAAAATTTGTAATTCAAACTCCTGTGAAAATCAATGCTGAAAACTAAATATATTAAATAAAAAAGAGGCAAAAAAAGAAAAGCCCTCTAGAAAGGAAATATTGCATAATGAATAGGTTGCACAAAAGTAAGAATGCATGAAAGGGAAATGTCAGTGCCAGAGTTTTCCCTCTCACCATAGCTCTTGGACATATGGGACTATCAAGATGGCAGCCCTACAAAGCATTCCTCTCTAATCTACAGAGGTTTTTAGGCAGCTCAGGGGAAAATGTGCCAATGCTGCAAGGATATGTAAGTTCATCATTGTGAAAGCTCTTTCCCCCTTGTAAATATGGCAACCCCTTTAGGACTTGGTAGAAAGTCTTCCAGTGTGGCTATGAATGGCAAATTCATCACCCTCTGGCCAACCTGGTGGCAAGCTTCTCCATGCTTCAGGAAGTTGGCCTTCCAACAGTACACCATCCATTATGAGGCTTACTCTTAAAGCCTTTCCAAGTTATCAGGATACATAAGAGCTGCATCTCAACTGGCATAACTTTGGACAGATCAGGTCATTTTCATGCCATGAAGGGACGTCAGGAAAGAATTTTACTAGAGGGAAGGAGAAATATCAATCGATTGACAAGATTTTATTGAGAACATACTATGCGTACAGCACTGATATTTCTTTTTTTTGAGACATTGTTGTTGACATTTTGTTTTTTATATCACCTGCATTTCCCAATATATGTATTCCTCTTTTATCATCCCTCTCAAAGAACCATCCCTTATAATAAAGAATTTAAAAAGAGAAGAATACAGCTAAATAAAAACTAACTAATATATCGAAAGTATTGACATATATAATCCAATATATCCATAGGCCTCTATCTCTGTAAAGTATTAAGCATGGGTTCATATGTCTCTTCTTGGAGGAAGAGCCAAGATGGAGGAGTAGAAGGAACATTCCAGTTGAATTTCCCCAACATCCCTCTAATTTAAAGTTTAAACTTTAAAACAACTTGTCAAATTGAATTCTGAGACAATAAAGGATGAGGTAAAACATTTTTCTAGCCCAAAGGAGATTAGAAGACATCTGTGACACGGGGGTGGGGGCTGTCCTGGACCACAGCACAGCAGTAACATCAGCTATAGGCCTTGGAGGTGGCTACCATGATAGCAGCTGTAGCAACAGCAACAGTTCTGGGAGCTTTCACCACCCAGAGATGGTAAGGAGATTGGCAACTGGTCAGAAAGAGATTGCAGAGGATTAATATGCAGGTTAGGAGCAATACTAGACACTGATTGGTAATTACAATTCCCAAAACCCATTTTCTAGTCATATTTCTGGAACAGAGAGAGAGAAGGAGCCCTAGTCCTTAGTAGCACTTCCAAGGCAGAGAGACAGAGAGAGAGAGAGAGAGAGAGAGAGAGAGAGAGAGACAGAGAGACAGAGAGAGACAGAGAGAGAGAGAACAAGGGCTCCTAGTTCCTAGTAACAGTTCCAGGAAGGAAAGAAGATGACTAGCACTTACAAGGAAGAGGGATTCTTCCTGAATAAGGAGAAGAATGCAAATCAGGAGAGTAGTGACCACACCTCTTCCCAGATCACACTGCCTTAGAAGCACTGAAAACTTAGAGACCCCTAGAACTAGTTGTGAAAACAATGGGATGAAATAGCCTGAAGTTTGTGACAGTGACCACCCCCTACCCAGGTGAGCAAAGCCAACTCTAACATGAAGTTCAAAGCCAATAAATAAGCTGGGAAAATAAGCAAACAAAAAAAAAAGAACCTGACTATAAAAAGCTACCATGGTGACAGGGATTCTCAATATACATAATCAGAAGTGATGTAAAAACATCTACAAAGAAAGCTTCCAAGGAAAATGCAGATTGAACATATATCTCTTCTTTAGAGTCATAGAGGAAGCTACTACTAATCCTAGGGTTCCAAGGATAATTCTAAGATGGCTAACCTAATACTAATTCATGAGTCCCCAACAGTATGCTTACCCTTAACAATCAGCCAGTAGATTCAATTAATGTATTCAAAGTATTTCCCCCAAAACCTGGGGTCTACTTTCTCACAAATACACAAAGAATCTGTGATGGAAAGTGGGGCAAGAGTAGACATGGACTTAAAGTACACTGTCGTTGAGACCTGTGTGTAGGGAGCATGAATCACCAAAGCAACTCACAATTCTTGCAATTGCAAGACATCGATATCTTTTCTTTCTTTGGAGGGATCTCATAAAGTTCACTATGGGGTGTGTGGTATCAGTGACAGATGAGTCGTTCTATTGCTCAGCTGGACTGTTTACTCACAAGGTACAACGATTCAACTAAAGAGGTCAATGTGATGGTGGGTTGGGTAAAGTAAGTGGTTTGGCTGCTTAGCTATCCTCAATAAGCATGAATGCTGCTGTCAGGCTAGTCCAGATAGGTGGTTCAGCTGCTGAGATCTTCTTAGGGTGCTGTCTATTTACTGGCTCAATTGATCCACAAGACTCCCTGAGCTCACTCTTTGATGGGCAGCTTACATCTTTAAGTGCATTTAGTTGTAGGCTTGGCTGGATGGTACTGTGCTTTCTCCATCTGGAGTGCTGCAGTGCTCTTTTTGGCTCATGTACTTATGTGCTCTTTCATCTAGAGCAGTGACTTTAAGCATGGTATTGTCAAAAGCCTCTCCTCTTTTGGCTCTCTTAGAGCTGATGCTCTGAAGTTTGCCACCTCCTGGCAGAAAATGGGAGGGATCTAACCTCTCCTGTCTCAATCTCCCAATCCATACTGTCTCAAAGCTGGTTCTCTCAGCAAGGACTCTGCCTTGCCTTAGGGTGATCAATCCCAGTTTAGCTAATTACATTTTCCTGACTCCTCTTAGCATCATAAGCAGTTGAATGGGCATGGACAATGATCGGAATGCCACCACCTGTGCCCAGTAAGCAAATTCATTGTCTTTGCTGGCCACTTCATTTGCAATTACACTAGCCAAGCTTCTGAAGTTTTCTAAAATAAGGAATATCTATTTTGTATTGAAGGCTTTCTCTGCTAGAGTTCAGTGTCTGTCAGACATTTCAGCTTTATTAAAGTCTCACCACAGTATTCTTATATAGGGAACCCCTGGATAAGGAAATTGCTACCAATGTAGCTCTGTACCTTCTTTACAACTTAGCAGCTTAGAGAAATGTAAAGAGCACTGAGACATTAAGTGACTTGCCCAGGGTCATGCTGTCTGTGTCTGGCAGGGGCAGGATTTGCACCCAGGTCTTCCTGGTCCCAAGACTAGCTCTCTATCCAATACTCCATGAAATTTCCCAATAAAGAGAATTATCCAGAAATGAAATGAAAGTGAGTTCCCTAACAATCAATGTCATCAGACACTGGATTTTTGACTACTTACTATATATTTTGTGAAGAGAATTCAGGTGCAGTTGAAATAGATAGCCCTTCCTTCCTCAAGATTATAATTGTTACATCGCCTAACTTCCTTCCCTAAACCTTGTTTCTCAGATCCCAGAATCCCTTTCTCTCATTCTAAGAGAATCATAGATATTGTTGCCTGTACCCATTGGGCCGTGACACTGACTTGGAGAGCCAGTGAGTGGTGTGTCCACAGTGCCCATGAACTCTGTCCACAACTAAACACATTAAGCCTCTTACATACCCCACTCCCCACAGAAGTATAGAATCAAGGCCAAGATCCTATATCTTGTCTCTCTTCAGTCTCCTTTACACAGGTGTTTTCTTTCAGAAGCACGTGTCTTGTGAGAATCAACAGATGGTTACACTGGCCTGCTTCCTATACATGCAGACAGTTGCACATGTGTGCATGTGCCCGTGCATGTGCCCATTGATTGCATGGATGTATGTATGTGCTTGGCCACTGCATATGTTGGAAACTGCTGTATATCTGTGAACATATCTCAATGTGTGCCTTGGCAAGTGTACGGTGAAGATGTATATACACGTGCACATTTACATGTGTGAACAAACATGTTTTCACATACAGGTATGCATACCTATATATGTTGGAGTATTTAGGAGCTGGCCCACTTATAACAAAACTAACTACTAGCATACATTTACTATTACAAAGAAACACAAGAGCCTACCGAAAATGTGAAAAGTGAAAGAACTCTCTATCTGCCAGATAACAGTAAAATGTTAATTTTCATGTTTTATTAGTATGTAAAACAACATTATTACGTAGATGATTAGTCTTAATGCAACATTGCATACGTAGTACAGGAATCAGGGAGATTAGGATCTCTGTCTAAGGTCCCTGACAGCACAGACATTATACTTTTGAAAAGCTCATCTACTTTTTAACCATTCTGTGGTTTGGAGTGTTAGTCTGTTGGTCTACAAATGTATTATTATTTCACCCAAAGGGTCATATAGAACCATACTACAATGATGATTACTTTATAGTGATATTACAATGATGATGGTAAAATATTGAGTGGAAATTATGAAGAAAACTTAAGAAATATGGGAAAGTTATGGGTTAAAAAGATACCTGTTACTCGATTAATATGTTGATTGGTTGGTTTTACCGAATTGTTTTTTTTTCTTTTTTTATTCCTTGCTGCAAGAGATGGCTCCCTAGGGAGGAGAAGAGGGAGGGATCTATTCATAAATTAAAGTTTTATAAAACAAAAGATGTCAAAAAAAGATATCAATAAAAATTAATGTTAAAAAGTTTTTAAAATCTACCTGCTTCTCTCTAGAATGACCCCCACCCACCCACCCAAGAGCTCTGTCCATGGTGTTAATGTTGGGGAGTGGTCAGTAATGAGATGAAAGAATTTAGTAATCCAGAGGAGGTTGCCTGTAATTGAACAGAGCCATGGAACCATTTGAGCATGCTGTCTGATCTCTTATAGTCATAGGAGTCTCTGGATCTGTATTCATTTAGAATCATAATACGTCAGAGCTTGAGGGGTTTTAGAGCATGGAATGTCAGAAGTTGGAAGGACCTTAGAACATAGAATTCAGAGCTGGGAAGGACCTTAGGACTTTGAATTTCAGTGCCGGGAGGGACCTTAGAACAGAGAATGTCCTGTCTAGAAGGGACCTCAAGCTACAGAATGTCAGAGCTGCAAGGCACCTGAGAGAAGATATAGTCTAATTCTCTTATTTTGTAGGCAAGGAAACTGAGGTCTGGAGAGGAGATGTAACTTGCCTACAGTCACACAGCAAGTTAATGAAAAAAGCCAGGACTAGAACTCATGTGTACTGGCTCCCCAGTTTGATGCTATCCCTCTTACATTTTAGAATGGCTTTGGGAACTTGGCAAAGAGGGAGTTCACCTGTCATCACATCCAGCCCCACTCAGAACTACAACACCTGTCAAGACTCAATTCTGGAAATAACAGAGGCCCTGGGGTGGGGAAATGATTCCTCTTTCTTCTCCTGTGTGTCATCTCTGAATCACTTCCAGATGGGGCTGGGAATGGTGCCGAATGTTAAATCTAGGAGGCCTGAAACTGATTTCACTGTCTCGCTATTGCATTCAGAATGGTTAGCAGTAGTGTTGGGGCAATGGAGACAGTATTGGCCCTAGACCGTTGCAAAGGGGTTGAAAGGGTGAATCAGAGAGATGGGCAACCCACTTATCACAGTTCTTTTATCCTTTGTCACATCTAGAATAACCCATTCAACTACATAGGAGAGGAATGAAGGATGGCTGGCCTGAACCCTTCCTCAAAACAGAAGCTTTAGGAGGAATTCGCCAATGGGAGAAAGTGGCATTTGAAGTAGGCTTGAAAGAATGGTAGGAACAAAAGGAAGGACAATAATGTCAGATGTAATTAGTATATATGGTGAATTTTCTAGCACAGGTTCTTTTTTCCTGGGTATAATTTGTGGATTCTTTCTATTGGCATTTCTCCCCCTGTGTTCAGAAGTTTTGTATTAGTTTTTGCATTGTAGCATTCAGGGTTTTTTTTAAGGATTTGTGATCCTTAAGTTGTCTTTATGTGTCCTATCTTTTAGATCAATAGGTTTTGCTTGCACAGGGATCATATGTCCTTTTAACATTATTACTGTTTTCCTCCTCTTCTTCCAGATAGTCCTTCATTTCTCTGAATTTGTATTACCAAACATCTGTTCCCTCTTTCATTTCATTGAAGAGACATTTTACCATGGATACAAGTTTTTTTTCTTCCTATGCTGCCAATTATTTCTCCTGTGCAGCCTATAAATTCTGCTTTCATGAATCTTATTTCTTTACTGAATGTCTTTCTGCAGTTTCATGCTGTTTTGGAAATACACAGGATCTTCCACCGCATCGGGTATTGATTCTTTTTCCTTTGTCTTACAGTATTTACTCAGAGATATTTGGATTCATTTAGTAGTTTTGGAGACCATCTTCCCTTGTTATTTATATCTTTCCTATTAATATATCCCCTATTGATTTATCTGCTTGCGCTCAAGGTTTTTAACTGAGTTTTCTTCCTCATGAGATCTCTGGTAATTTTGGTCTTTTTCCTATATATTCCTTCTATTTCTCAGTTTCTGACTCCTTCCCCTTGAGTAATACATACCTTAACAACTGTACCTCAAAGCTGTCTTAGCTTCTTCTAATAATAGGAAATTCACTTTACACTAGCCTCAGTTCCTATCTCAGATGACTTCTGGGGAGACAGAATTTGCTCCAACAGGAAGCCACGCCTCTTTCTTTCAGGTGTGGTGGCACCCCTTTTTCTCCCCCCTACTACATTATGGCCCCTTACCCCATTTCCCTTTAATGAGCACTGCCACTCCAGACAGACATACTTCTATTTTTATAGGCATCTATTTCCTCCACATAGTGCAGGACAGGAGAAAGAAAGAGTTTCTGTTTCTTGTTTCCATAAAATGATGGAGTGAGACTAGGAGTGGATTGGGCTGTGCTAGCAGAGAATATAGCCACAGGGAGTTTCCTGTACCAAGGGCATCAAACTCAAATGGAAACAGGACCACTAAACTGTACATAAGGATCCTTGTGGGCCACATATTGACTTAGAAAACCACATACTAACATTATCGATGTACTTGTATTTTATTCATTTCATTAAATATTTCTGAATTGCATCTTATTCTGGTTCAAGCAGCATTTGGAAGTATTGCAAGCCATGTTTTTGATACTTCTGCTCCATACCAATGAGATCATAGATCCCAGATGAAAGAAAAAAAAATATTTAACAGATGAAGATGGAGAGAAAAGGCACTCCAGGAATAGGAAATAGCACGAGCAAAGGTAGTATAGCTTGTGATGCATTTGGAAATAGTCAACTGCCTGACATAATAATGTGTGGATGAAAGAAATATAAGATAAAGATGGAATAATGCCAAACTGTGGAGGAGCTTGAATGCCAAGAAAAAAAGTTTGAATTTCACTCAGCAAGCAATACACAGTCCCTGGAGATTTTTGAGCAGATAAGTTCTATGCTTCAAGTGAAATGGCCTGGAGTACTCAAAAAAACATAGACCCAGCAGTCAGACTTGGTTTCAAGTCCCACTCATGCTGTTGAGTTACCGTATGACCTTGGATAGGTCATTTCCTCCCAATAATGGGCCCCAGTTTCCCCTCTGTATAATAAGGAGTTAGGCTAGATAATCTCTAAGTTTCTTTTCAACTATAAGCTTCTTTGATTTTAATGGTTTTGTCTTTTCACACATGAATTACATTTTAAAGCTATAAATGCTATTAGGATGACTTTTAGCATAAAATACATTAGGAGGAGGGAGAAGCCTAACCAGGAGCAGGATCTATACAGACATACAAAGAAAGGTGAAAATTGGAGAAAGTCCAGGCACTGGCAACTTGGATGATTAAAGGTCTGGGAAATGGTCCCTTTCATGAAGAAAGGTTAAAAGAGTTGGATTATAGAGGAGAGCCAGAAGGAGGAGAAGAGTTGTTAGGAAAACCTAGAATCCATTGACTGGGTCCACTGTTGGGCTCACTCTGCTCCTATCTCGAGAGCTTTAAGGTTTATAAAAACACTTAGCTTGCACTGAGCCTATACCATTAGTTAGCACAAAGATTTGTATCCCTATTTTACATATGGGGAAACTGAGACTCAGAGAGAGGAAACGACCTGACCAAGGTCACACATCTAGTGTCAGAGCAGGAGAAGTGCAGGTCAAGTTTAAGGGAGACCTTTCTGATTCCAACGGATCTTGAGAGCAGATGCCTACAGGGGACTCAGAGGATCATCAATTTAGAGTTGGAAGGGACCTCCAAGAAAATCTCCAGCCCATTATCTCCCAGATGAGGTAACAGAGGCTCCAAGAGGCAAGTTAAGCATCCAAGATCACACAGCTGGTAATTAGCAGAGGAAGGATTTGAAACTGGGTCTTCTTACTGTAATCGCAGCGCTCTTTCCAATAAGCCATGCCGAAGGTTATAAAGTCTCTATCTGTGTCTGTGCTGAGATGCCTCAGTGGTGTAGAATCTGACTCTCAGTCCTGGGGTTTAAGGCAATTTTTTAAAGCAAACAGCTCACCTACTATTACCTCTCACTTCTACTAGCCCTGTTTTCTTCTTGTTTGACTGCACTTATGATGTCATTGGCACAGGTAACTCCCAGTGAGGAAAATCCCTTCACCAAAGCAGGTCAGCACTTGTTCTGCAGCTTCCTGAGGGTGCTAAGAGGTAAAGCCATACAAGCAGAATGGGTCAGAGGTGTCCTAGAGCTCTGCTTGCCTTAATCCTATGCAATAAGTAACAGGAGTTTTGTTATGCTCATTTTGTAGCTCAAGAAATTTTGCTGGGTCCCACCTTCCTCCAAGCCCAAAGAGGCACAGGTTGGATTCTCTGGGAGATGGCTATCAGCCCTTCTCAGTGCAACCATATAAATGGATAGACTGTTCTCTGGGACACTGCTTTCCAGCTCCAACTCTTATTCCCCATCCAACCAGTCGTTTTTACCCCCAGGGTAAGGAATTCCAAATCATAGCTCTGACTGAGTCTGACCTGTTTTGTGGCTCCTAGATTGCCTCCCTCACACCTAAAGATTGAGATGTCCCATCAGCCCTGGATTGTGACAATCTCTGAAAGTCTTTAAGGAATGCATATTCTATAATGTAAACTCATGTGTGTACTTTGTCCTAGAAACACATCTCAGACCCAAGAATACTTGATTTTGGCGATTCTATGGGGTTAGAGAGAGAAAGGACCTGTGATTTCATTGCTTTAGGACATTTCGAGGTAAGGAAGCAGGTGGTACAGTGCCATAGAGCACTGGGACCAGAGTCCAAAAGACCTAAGTTTGAATATGGCTTTAGACTCTTATTGGCTGCATGACCCTGGGAAAGTCACTTAACTTTTGTCTTCCTCAGTTTCTTCATCTATAAAATGAAAAAATTAATAGCACCTATCTCCCAGGGTTATTGTGAGGATCAAATGAGTTAATATTCGTAAAGTGCTTAGCATAGTTCTGGGTATACTGTAGGTGCTTAATAAATGCTTGTTTCCTTCCTTCCTTCTTCCACCATTGCAAATTGAAATCTCTTTAAATTAGAAACTCACTTAAAGTACTGAGATGCTAGGTGATATTTCCAGGGTCACGCAGCTAGTCTATGTCAGAAATAAGACTTTACCTCAGGTCTTCCTGGCTTTGCCAGCTCTCTATCAATTTTGTCTCTGTGCTGGGTCTGTGGGGTGGGTCCTATCAAAGGTGGTGTGTCCTTAGCAATCCATCACAAAGGAGCCCAGACCATAGTGTCTTCAGATCCACTAAGCTGACTGAATTGACCAATGCTTACAAGAAACTCTTGCTGCCTCAACAGCCAGATCCAGGGAAGTGCATCCATCCCTCAGGGCAACATGTCCTACCTCTGAGATCTGCCAGTTCGCCAATGGAATGATATTTAAGAGTCTATAAGTGTCTGGGAAATGTTTAGCTTTGCTTCATCACATGTCCCATGCCACAGTTCTGAGGTTTGGACCCAGCAGCAAGGTGGTATAGCCCTGTCCTGAGATACCGAATAGTATTTGCATTCTTGTCCATCTAGATTTGTGTCCTCTGATGATTGACCCTCTATTCCCTTGTTCCCTTCAAGATGACTTCCCCAGAGAAAGACAGAGGGACAGCGACTGCAAAAGAGAGATGCTGGCCAAAAAAGATAAAGATAGACCCAAAGATAAAAGCAGAGAAATAGAGACAAAAAATGTAGAGACAAATAAAAGTACTGAGAGAAAAAGGAAGAAATATAGAAAGAGCAAGAGAGACATAGAAAGGTCAGAGACACAGACAAATGGAGAGAAAGAGAGGAGGGGACAGAAGAGGAAGGAAGAGAAAGAGGAGAGGGAAAAGGGGAGAGGTAAGGAGAATGAGAGAGAAGGGTAAAATAAAGAACGAGGAAGGGAGGAAAAGAAAGGGAAGGAAGGAGGAGAGAGGGAGAGAGGGAAGTAAATGAGAGTACAGCCCACAGCTCTTCACTCAACAAACAAATGACCCCCAGATACCCAAAAACCTATTATGAAGGTAATTCAGTTGCTGTTGTCTTTCTCATTACACTGAAGTCGATGTTATTATTATTGCCTGTCATTTATATTATATGGGAAGTGAAGGCTTTTTTCATCCTTACCCAATCTTGAGTTCACTACCCTCTCATTATTTTGTACAGTTCACTTTTCTTTTATCTCTTCTTCCCCAATGCTCTCAATTCTGTGTTCTATCTTTATGGCACTCTATGTTCTAAATATACTTGCAATTTTTAATTCTATGTTCTAAGGTCCCTCCCAGCTCTGACATTCTATGTCCCAAGGTCCCTTGTATCTCCAGTATTCTAGCTTCAAATATCTCTTCCAGTTATTATATTCTATATTCTAGGATCTACGTTTTACATTCTAAGGTTCTTCCCTGTTCTAACATTCTAGAGAGGCGACTGTGTAATAGCTAGTATTGCTAGACCAAGATTTTAAAAAATGGGTTCAAATTTCTTCACATACTATCTGGTCAAGTAACCCTACAAAAGTGACTTTATCTACCTGACCCTCATTTTCTTCACCTATAAGATCAGAATAATAACAGCATCTCCTCCACAAGGTTGTTGTGAGGTTCAAATGAGATCATGTAGGCAAAACACTCGGCAAACTTTAAAGTGCTGTGTAAATGTCAGCTATGATTTTGTTCCACAGACTCTCTACACTGTGACACTCGAGGTCCTAAAACATCTGCCAGCTCTAACATTCTATATCCGAAAGTTCCTTCTGGCTCTAGAAATCTATGTCCTAACATTCTTAATTCTAATACCCCTTCCAGATCTAAGAGTTTCTGAAGCTAAAGAAACCAAGAATTTTGCTTCCCATATACTCTTTTTGGAGATAAGTAAGTTTGAAAATATTTATTACATTGGTCCAACTGTTTGGCTAAGGCTGGAAGCCCTTCATTTCATGGCCATAGGATCACAAGGAGTCCAAAGTCAAACATTTTAATTTGTGCTCTTTGATAGTGGTTATCATGCAGTCAACATCTTTGACACACATGACCATGTTTTTTTTTTCATTCTGATGTTTTTGCAATGTCTGGATTGGTTGCTAAGTGGTTAGAGCATAGTGTTAATTGGTCGTGGATTTGAACTTCAGATAGTCCTGCTTACTTCATTCTTTCCCAAAGCTAGACATCGACCCTGCTCCTTGCCATCAATCTCGCCGTTATGGACCCAAGATAAAACAAGATTTGGGGTAGGAGAGTTCAGATGATTCATTGCTCAGTCTTGGAAATGCCTCAGAGCAAGCTTCATGATGCCAATGGATTCTGAGCAGCCTTTCCAGGAGTGAAGGACAGCATTCACAATGAAGAACCCTGAAGGAGATGTGAAGTGGGTTGAAAGGTAAAAAGAGAGGGTATGTTAGGGGTTGCTAGGTGGTGCAGTGCATAGAGCGCTGACCCTGAAGTCACAAGGACCTGAGTTCAAATCCAGCCTCAGATACTTACTACCTGTGTGAGCCTGAGCAAATCACTTAATCCCAAATGCCTCAAAAAAGGGAGGGGGTGGTGGTGGTGGTGTTGGTGGCGGTGTGGATACTTCCAGAAGATAGAACTGAATTTTAGCAAGGCACTGGACCATGTTTCTTAATGCTATCACTCAGTCAGCTAGCATTTATTAAGCAGCAATTATGGGCCAGTTATGCTAAGAGCTGAGATTTCAAAGAAAGGCAAAAAATAGTCCCTGCTCTTAAGGAGCTCACAGACTAATGGAGGAGGGAAACACTTTGCAAACAATTCAGTACAGACAAGATACATACAGGCTAAATTGGAGGTAATTTCAAAGGGAAGGCATTATTGTGGAAAGATTTTATGATAGCACAATTAGAAGGAGCCACCCCTGATTGACTGACTGGACCCAAAGAATAGTCATTGATGTATGTATGACATTAACCAGGAAGTAAGTCTTTAGTGGAGAACCTCAGGAATCTGACCTTGACCCTGTGCTGTTCAACATACTCAATGATTTAAATGAAAGCATAAATGACATGCTTATTAAATTAAAGGAAGAAAAAATATGGGGAGGGAAAGATAACTAATATATTGGATACTGTAATTAGGAACCAAAAGGATCTCAATAGGCTAGCACAGGGGTTCTCAACCTAATGTCTACAGATCAAGAAAAGGACTGTGTATAGATTTCAGGGAGTCCATGAACTTGGATGGAAAAAAAAATCAATTTTTATTTGCATTACTTTCTAACTGACATTTAGCATTTCCTTCTACTAATTAAGAAATATTATTCTGAGAAGGACTCCATAGTCTTCACTAGCCTGCCAAAAGGGTCCATGGGTAGATGCTAGTTTTTGCATATGGAAAAAATACTAAAGGTTTTCATGAACCATGAGTTCAGTGTGAGACAACACTGTTATGTGGTAGTTGAAAGAGCAATTGCAATCTTAGCGTGTATCATCCTGGGCCTGGTATCCTGAAGGAGCCTCCTGCTCTGCTCATATCACTCCTAGAGGGCTCTGTCCAATACTGATAGTCATGTTTTAAGAAGGATATTGATTAACTGGAGAACACCCAGAGCAGGACAGCCTGGGTGGTGAGGGCCTTGAGATCATGCCACATGAAGATTAGTTGAAGGAACTAATGTTTAGCCTGAAGAAGAAAGGACATGGGGAAGGGGGTGAGGAAGGACATTACGTCTTTTTTTCAAGTGTTTGAAGGGCTATTATGGGAAAGAATGGTTAGACTTGGGCTGCATGGCCCTAGGGGCAGCCATGTAGAGCACTGGGCTTGGAATTAGGAAAACTCATCTTCATGAGTTCAAATTTGGCCTCAGACACTAGCTATGTGACCCTGGGCAAGTCACTAAATCATGTTTGCCTCAGTTTCTTCATCTGTAAAATTAGTTGGAGAAGGAAATGGCAAACCACTGAAGTATTTTTGCCAAGAAAACTCCAAACGGGGTCACAGAGTCAGACATGACTGAAACAACTGAACAAACAACACTTGGTCCTAGACTGCAAATAAGGAGAATTAAACTGGCAGAGGTGGGGAGGAAGATATTGATCTGGGCTCAACATAATGGGGTAAAAAGAACAATTTCCAACAATTAGAGATGTCCCAAAGTAGAATGGGCTTCCTCCAGAGCTAGTGAGCTCCTCATCACTGGTTGACTTCAAGTGAAGCCTATTTGTGTGGGTGTGTTATAAAGCAGTAGTCCTCAAAGTATAGTCCAAGGACCTGTGGAGGTCCCAAAGACATTCTTGGGAGTCCTTGAGGTCAAAACTATTTTCGCAATAATACAAAAATGTTTTTTTATTTCCAATGTGGTAGATATAAATGTATTGGGAACTTTATATAAGTTTATTTGTATTTTTATTTATATTGCGTTATATATTATTTTATTGTATTTGTTTATATAAATATATTGAGAATATAAATATATTGAGAAAAAATGAGAACCACACAAAAGCTTTTGTGTATATATGTATATATATTTGTATATGTATATATTCCATATACACAAAAGCTTTTGTGTGGTTCTCAAATTTTATTAAAATTATTTTAGTCATTATATTATTATTAATAAACTTATTTTCATCCACATAATTTTAAGAATGCAAAAGGGTGCTGAGATAGAAAAGTTTGAGAACTGCTGTTACAGAGGAGATGCTTATTCAGACATGAGCTGGTTTCCATGGTCTCTTGCAATGATGACATCCTGTTATTAAGTATTCTTCTTTGCCTATTCTCACTCTCCTAAACCACATCTCCATTCCCATTCAGCCTTCAGGGAATGAGAAGTCTGGGTTCCTGGAGTCCTCTGGGCCAGGGCAGCTGATCGAAAATGAAATTGCCCTGGAGAACGACTTTCCCTGGCGGGTTTCCAGCAGGTCTGATCAGGCATTGGTGGTTACTTCTGCATTTGGAAGAAACAACTTTCTCAGATCACCCAGCAGACGTTGTCTGCTCAGGGAAAAAACACCCAAGTTGTCACTGATTTCCACTTGCTTGGCAGCACACGGGCATCATGCCAGTGTCAGAAATGAGGTCGCTTACCAGCTCACCCACTGCCAGCAGGAGACTCAAAAATGCTCATTGTACACTGAAATGTTATTTTCAAAAATGTTTCCCAGAGAACTGGTGTTTTCTTCTCTCTGTCTCAATCTCCCCCATCTCTGTTTCAGTTTCTTCTTCTTGTATTTCTCTCTTGGTCTCACTCTGTCTCTTCTCTGGGTAAATCTCTATCTCATGTCTTTGTCTCGAGTTCTGTCTTTCTTTTATCTCTTCTCTCTTATCTCTAGTTCTGCTTTTTTTCTTTCTGAATATATCTCTCCATCAGCTTGCCTTCATCAACTCTGTGTTTGTCTGTCTCCTATCTCTGTCTCAGTGAGTCTGTCTCTCTTCACTCTCTACCTTCTCTCTCTCACTCTTCTCTTGATGCTTTTTTTCTATGTGTGCTCTGTCTCTATTTCCCTTTGAATGTCTTTCTCTCTTTTGTATTAGTTTGAGGAATCTTTGATATCAGAGACTCAGTCTCCCCACTCCCTGTTTAATAACTGGTTTTTCCCCTAAGGATTTTGGAGGTGGTGTGCTCTCCATTAATTATGTTGACCTCTTCCCGTTCCTGTCCAAAGATTTGAGGGAGAGGTTCATTAAAGATCTGAGTGACATCTAAAAATTAATGCCCACACCCTATGTCTTTTTTTAAGCTGGGTTAAGGTGAAGCCAGATTTGTTCAGCAAGGGTTTTTAGGAGCTGAGTGGTCCAGTGAATAAATCATTGAAGTTAAAGTCAGAAAGACATGAATTCAAATCCTGCTTCAAACTCTCCCTAGATGTGTGACTTTGGGCAAGTCCCTTAACTGCTCTCAGACTCAGTTTCATCATGTGTAAAATGGGGATAGTCATAGCATCTACCTTATAGGGTTATTCTAAGGATCAAATGAAGTAAAGTACTTTGCAAAACCTTCAAAAGCTAAGTTAATGCTAGTTATCTTTATGTGCCAATTCTGGGTGAGTGGGACTGGATTCTTATGCCTTTACAGGGGAGGATGGGCAAGTGAGTTATAAGTGTTTCCAGATTATGCAAAATATGTGGAGCTCTCAGCCACTGGAATGTGGAGCATTCAGTACCTTAGACAGCACCCAGCTTCCTTCTGAAGATGGTGGTGGAGGATCTTTCAGAGCACCAGAAGCCAGTGACAGATCTCAGAAAGACTACGGCCAGAGACAATGCATTGTTTTCCACTTGTGTCATTTTAAGCAAGTCATTTCTTTTTTTTTTCTGAGCCCCAGTTTCCTTATCTGTAAAATAAGGGAGTTTGATTTGATAACAGTCCTCTTTCATGGTTGTTTAGAGCTTTTAAGTTCACAATACATATTCCTTCCAATAACCCAGATGAGGGAACTGAAGATCAGAGGTTAAATGGAATTCTTTAGTCCTGACCCTCGATCCTTCATCCAACTCTGGTGCTCAGATTCTTCCATCTCTGACATTTTACATTCTAAGATTCCTCCCAGCTTTTCTGTCCTAAGGCCTCTCCCAGCTCTGACATCTTGTGTTCTAAGGGCCTTCCAAGCTCTGACATTCTGTGTTCTAAGAGCCCTCCCAGCTCTGACATTCTGTATGTTCTAAGGGCCTTCTCAGCGCTGACATTCTGTGTTCTAAGAGCTCTTTCATCTCCAATAGTCTATATGTTAAGGGATCTTCTAGCTCTGGTCTTCTATGTCCTGAGGTTCTTTCTAGCTTTGATATTCTGTTCTAACGTCCTTTCCAAATGAAATTTTATATTCTAAAGCTCTTTCCAGTTATGATATTCCATGTTCTAAATCTCCTTCCAGTTCTGTTATCCTATATTCGAAGGTTCCTCTCATCTTCGATTCCATGTTCCAAGGGCCCTTTCAGCTCTGACATTCTATGTTCTGAAGCCTTTACATATTCTGGTAAGATCCCTTCCTACTAAGACATTTTGTGCTTTAAGGTTGCTCCCAATTCCAACATTCTGTATTCCATGTTCCAATATTCTATGTTCTGATTCTGTTTTCTAAGGTCCCTTTTTCCTCCAGTGCTATGATTCAATGATTGTAGGTCTATAAAAACACATCTGAGATACATGCATACAAATTCAAGGTCTTCTCCTTGCTGTCTGCCCTTGTGGGACTGGAAAAGGCTGAAGGCTGTGGATCTATGTGCGACCCAAGTTGAGTTTAGAGAAAGAGATGGAGGGTGGGGGTCATGCAAATCGAGTTTCAATTTCCTGGATACCACTTACTCCATGAGTGAATGCACAGGACCAGGCCTCCCCAGGGGAAACTTTTCCTTGATTGCTTTCCAGAGAAGCTCAGTAGAGTACATGAGCCAGGGAGCAGGAGCAGAGTCAAGAGCCAGAGAAAGCTGTCTGCTGACAATAACAGCATTCGAGTTACCAAATTACCAACTCCCAGCATCCCCCATTAATGAGTGATTCCTTGCAAGGCAGACGTGCTAACAAGATTCTTCTGAACTCCAGTCCACATTCTCAGCTGTCAATGGGGTAGGAATGAAAGCTAATGGGGAGGGGGAAAAAGGGGGGAGCCACATGCTTAATTACTGAGCTGGAGAAGTATTTGCGGCTGCAGAAGTGCCTCCCCATCCTTTGCAGATCTCTAATGAACCTTTAAACATGCTCAAGGAAAAAAAACTGAGAAGGAAATAAAAAAGCTCTTGTTAGGGGTTTTGGCAGATCTGATTAGTGGTTTTAAAAGCCCCAAACAGTCATTTAATTGGTAAATCCCATTGATGGCCATCAGTGTGCCACAGTGCATTGTTGTGAATGTTGGATTGGGAGTCAAAAACCGGTGTTGAGCCCTAGCTTTACCATTCATTCCTAATGTGACCTTGGGTAAGTCATTTCTCTTTGCTAGGCTTCAGTTTTCTTAAATGTAACAAGGAAGGCTTAGAACTAAGGCCTCTTCCAAGGCAAGGTGCATAGTAACATTAATGTTACAAGGCTTGGAAACAATAGAGTCATCTAATGTGGGATGAGATAGGTTTATTTATTTGTACACCTAATGGGCTTTCCTGGAATATGATTTCTAAGTATATATACATATATACATATATGTATAATATTCTGAATACATATTTCTGGACACACACATATGTATACATTCAATCCAGCAAATATTCATTAAGCATCAACTAGGTACCAGATACTAGGGATTGTTGTTGTTCAGTCATGTTCAACTCATCATGACCCCATGTGAGGTCTTCTCAGCAATGATACTGGAATGGTTTGCCATTTCCTTCTCATTTTGCAGATGAGGAAACTGAGGCAGACAGGATGAAGTGACTTACCCAGAGTCACACAGCTAGTAAGTGTAAGGTAAAGGGGTACCAAGATGAAAATGAAACAACCCCTGCCCTCGAGGAGTTTATATTCTACTAAAGAGATATGACTTGGGTACTTTGGCTTAGAGAGCCATGGTTTCAATGGTATGGGGCTCCTCAATGGTCTTCAAGAATTGCCATGGCTGGGAAGTGTTGCAAAGTGAGTATCTAGTCTTTAACCCTCTTATTCTTACTCCAAATAGGGTATTATTTCCAGAGTAGTTCACACTGCTTCTTAAATTTTACTCTGAGGCCAAGGGCTGGAAACTAGAGTCTTTGACATTCTAGCTATCCTCTCTACCCTCTGTCAAAGCCAACTGGGTATCTAGCCATCCCCTGGTATATACCCTGGCCTTTCCCACCCCTGTAACTCTACTACCACAATTTCCCACATCTAGGATGCCTTTCCTCCATTCCTCTAGACAGTGATTTCCTACCCATCCTTTCAAGCAATGTGAAGGCTCGGTGTGGTCTTGGAAGCCTTCCCTGAGATCCCTTGTTTCATGATAGCCTTTCCTCTAAGGTCTCACTTAGCACTTTGTTTTAAGTCTCTCGCATACATTTATATGGCATTGTCACATTTTTACAGGAGAAAGAGCAGGGCAGAAAAGACTGAAGGTCAATCTTGGTTTCAGGAAAGCCTGGGGCCAATACCTACCACCAATATACAGGATCTTAGCCCAAGAACTGGAAGGGAATTTAGAAGCCCTCCAGTCCATTTTCCAGACGAGGAAGCCAAGGTACAGTTTTAAGTGACTTTCCCAGGGTTACACAGCTAATAAGTGTCTGGAGCAGGATTTGAACCCAGGTCTTCCCAATTCTAATTCTTATTGACTCCACCACCACATAACATCTGTATGACCTGGGGAAGTCGGAGAGATAAGTACCCTTAGTATCCCCTGACTTCAAATTATGAACCAATTGACAATCTCCACAGATGGAAGAAGTTTTCCATGCCAATGGAACCACAGGTATGGGGGGGAAGGGGGGTGTCTTAACCCTTTACTAGATTGTAAGCCCCCTGAGGACAGAGACTTTTTTTTCCAATATTACATTTCCCTTAATGCCTAGCATTGTTCAATGAACATAGGAATGGAACATCGAATCTGTAACATTAGGCCATGATGATTAAGGGAAAGCTGGACATAGGGAGAGGAGACAAGGAAACCAATGTGTTATCCAAGGACATTACTCATTTGAGTGCAGGTGGTCTATCACCTCTTTCCCTCATGGTTACTTCTCACGTGTGGACCGGTTTTACCAAATTATTCCCAACCCCCAAGTCCTGGAAATGGAGGTGAGAAAGTGAGTGGTCCCAGAGCATGAACAAGTCTGGGTTTGCTGCCTCAGTGGCTAGAACCAAGGGCACCCAACATGGCTTCTCTCTCAGGGAAGCCCATGAGGGAGACCATGGGCAGCTTTCCATCTTTGAAGCGAAGAAGTTTGGGGAATATTAAGAGAGAGACAGTGCCATCTAGAGCAGGGGCTCCTTAGGGCACAACAGGTTATTCCATCCTCATCTACTCAGGCCAAAAACTGAGGGGAAGATGCGGCAAGAGAAATAAAGGATAGAGAATGAACTTGTGATTATATTAGTATGGGAAACTCCCAGTTGAGGCAATCCCTCTACCAATGTAGGTCAGCACCTTCTCTTCAACTTATAGTCTTATGGAGTTGCCTAGAGGTTGGTGGAAGTAGAATGACTTACTCAAGGCCACACAGCCAGGAATTGTCAGAAATAAGACGTGAACTCTGTTCTTCCTGGGCTCAAGGCCAGTTCTTCATCTACACAAAAATTTTCTCTGTATAAGAGAGAATTTTTTTTTCAAAATTTTTCAAATTTTGTCAACTTAAATTGAAAGACTTGTATGATATTCCAGGAAATGAAGGATAAGAGATATTTAAATGGCAGCCTAGACGCTCAGATTGGATAAGTAGCTTTCAGTTCTGTGTAATGAAAACTTCCTAGTGCTTAAAGGAGAAGAGATAGTGTGGACAAAGTTCTGGGCCTGGAGTCAGGAAGACTCATCTGAATGACTCACTGCATTCTAATGGAAAAGGCAACACATATAGGGGAGCAGTAGATGACATATATAGGGAAGAGTCATAAATGACTTCAAAGTTGTGGACCATGGTGACTGTAAGACTATTTCCATAAAAATAGGGAAGTTTGGAGGTGGGGTGGGTCTTGGAGCAAGACAACAAAACAATGAGTTCTGTCAAAGATATATTGAGTTTGAAATGTCTATCTAGGTAGAGATGATGATTAATTTCAGCAGGAAATTAATGATATGAAACCTCAAGTGAGAAAGCTAGAACTGGGTGTGGAACTGGGTTACATCAGCATTAAGATGGTAATTGAACCCATGGGAGCTGATGAGATCACCAAGGTAGGGAGAGAAGAGAGTCAAGGACAGAGCCTTAGATAAACAACACTTAGTGGGCAAGAAAAGAATGATGATCCAGCAAAGGAATACTCAAACAGGAAAGGAAAACCGTAGAAAAGGTAACAAAAATACAAAACGAATGGAAAGTCTAGGAGGGTGGAGAAGTCAGTGGCATTAAAAACTACAAGAGGGGTCAAGTAGAATGAAGCTTGAGAAAAGGTCATTGGACTGACCAGTTAGGAGATCATTGGTAACCTTGGAGAGAATAGTCATATGTTGAGAGGTGGGATCCAAAGCCAGATGGTAAGGAATTTTTAAGTGTATGTAGGAGGGAGGGGCTCAGGCAAGTAACGTAAGCAGCCTCTTTGAGGAGTTTGACTGCGAAAAGTAGAAGAGATATAGAAGGCTTTATTGATTGAATTGAAGCATCAAGTGAAGGGTTTTTTAAGGTTAGAACTCTATAGGTAGCAAGGAAGGAGTCAGCAGCTAGAGATTGAAGATGAGAAAAAAAGAGATGAAAGATGGAGGGAGTAAACTCCTGAAGGAGAGGGGATGAAGAGCCAAGCAAGAGAAGACATATCCTGTCTCTATGCCTCAGTTTCCTCACCTATGAAATGAAAGGGCTAGATAAAATGGTCTCAAAGAGTTAGTATGATACAGTGGAAAAATAGCCTGGGATTTGGCAGCAGAGCACCTGGACTTAAATCCCAACTCTGGCACTATTTCTCTGGTCTGAAGATTCCTTCTCCGTGAACTGAAAAAGTGGAACTACATGATTGGGGAGATCCCTTTCAGCTCTGAATCTCTGATCCCTTGGTCCTTCACTGTTTCCGTTTCTGTGATCCCCTCTTTTCCTCTGAAATGTCTAAAGACAAAAAGATAGACTTCATGTCCTCTGACAATAACTTCTACATCTTAGATTTCTTTTAAGCCAAAGTCTGTTCCACTGGAGGACATGGTGTATGTAGGGTGGGGGGAGTTGGGGAAGGGGAGGCCCTTAGGACTAAGCGCTGCCTTGTTCTGGGCACAGGTTCATTATTATTATATTAGAAAACCTTCAGAGGTTATTAAAATCTTAGGCAAGGACATCCAAGCCCTGGCACCTTATGGTTCTCTTGTGGAAGTGCCTCCTGACATGGCACTTGAGCTGAATAATAATACTAATTTGCCACTAATGAGGCTGACTCTATTGCTTGTGGGTCAGGCAGCCATCGAGTGTAAAGCTTGCAGATGGAAGACGTGTGCTAGCTCCCAGTGAGATCCTCTCCCTCCCCATACCCTTCCTACCCCAACCCAGCCGGCTCCCTCAGCACCGGCCCCCACTGCAGCTCAGCCCACAAGTGCAGTGCCAGGTCCATTTGAGTGTGCAGTGGGGCATGGCTTCATTTTTCCTCCTTGCACTCTAAGCCAGCCAGATCCTATTTCTGGGGAGCTGGGTCCTAAAAATTCTAGCTCCTCACAGCAGCCCCTGGGGAATAGTGTATGCTAGGGCAGGAGCCTGGTTGCTTAGAAATTCTTGTTCCTTCTCCAAAGTACTTTAGCAACTAACAAGAAAAATACAGGACATCTGGAGTCTAATCTTGTCTCTTCTGCTAACTTGTTGGGTGACCTTGGAAAAGTCATTTTTCCTTTCAAGGTCTTAGTATCCTTAACTATACAATAAGAGAGTTTTAGTTTCTGCTATAAATCTGATAAATAAACCAACACAAGTATGGTACCTAATTGCTCTGGATGAATTCAAGTCTCCAGGCCTAGATAAACCACATAATTATCTTGTATTTATGAAGTTAAATTTTGAAACTGCTAAATTTATTATTATTCAATTCAGCTCGTCATTGGGGTTCATCAGTGATCTTTTGGGATCCCAACTCTATCACCCAGTGGCTTAGTCATTCTTTACTTCTCTGTGTTCATTTGCAAGTTTGATCAGGATGTCTTCATCCAAGTTATCATTAAAAATGTTAGCAGCATAAGACCAAACATAGATTCCGGAGGATCCCACAGATCTTCTTTGGAGACCTCCTTCCACGTTGACATGAAACAAAAGCCAAAAACATGAAACCACACTCTTACAAATGTCCCATTGAGGTGATGATTTCTGGCCTCTGATTTGTTGTTTGTTTTAAAAATAGCACCATCACGATCATGGTGCTAATAACACCTGCCCCTCCTCAGGACTGAAAACCCTTCTCAAGGCCAGTCTGACTATTCTTGGCAATGCTATCATCAATCTTTCTGTCACCATCCACAAGACAAGCATGAAAGACTTGCTTAAATACTTTGCTAAAATCTAGAGAAATTATATTTACAGCATTCTTCTAATCTACCACTCTAGTAACCCTGTCCAGAAAAGGAAATGAGGTTAATCTGGCATGACCCACTTTAATGAAGTCATGTTGGCTCTTGGCGATCCTTCCAGGCGAGATTGAAACAAACATTTATTATGTACCTAACTACATGCCAGGCTCTGTGCTAAGCACATTACAAATATTACCTCATTTGGTCTTCACAACAATCCAGAGAGGTGGGTGCTGCTATAATCTCCATGTCCCAGTTGAAGATATAGAGGCAGACAAGTTAAGATTCACCTATGGTCACATAGCTAGTAAGTGACTAGGCTTGATTTGAATTCAGGTCTTCCTGGCTCCAGGCTTGGCACTCTATGTACTATGGAGTCCCCTAATTGCCTCTAAGTGATTATTAACTATCCTTCAAGAATATGTTCTAGAATTGGCTAAACATTGAAAGCAAGCTCATTGACATAGTTTCTTCCCTTCTTTGAAAAATCAAGATACAAACCAAAAAATCTGAAGCAAATATAACAAAATTAGAAAGATCAAGCCTTATATGAAGTGCTACAACAGGACACCCCCAACCCACAAATCATAGAGGTGGGAGGTGCATATTGTACATGTTTTCAGACTTTTTCAATGTGTGGATCAGGTGTGCTAAGTTTTATTTTCTCTTTAAAACATACTATTTGTTATGTAGGATGGCTCTCTGGAAGGGGAAGAGGAGATATACTAGGAATAACTATACAGATGTAAAAAAACCAGAAAATATCAATAAAAACTTACTTCTAAAAAGAGAAAATCAGAACATTTGTCTTTCTCTAGTCCTGAAATTCTCATCCCATTCAGCACAATCTTTCTGAGATCTCTGACAATGGATTCGAAACTCCATTCACCAGATCTTTCAGCATCTTGATCTAATCTCCTAACCAGAGAAGGGAGATTTCCAGGGCAATATCAACTTTGCAAAATATCCATTGGGTAAATGTAAGCCAAGGGTTCCCAAGTTTGGGGATCAGGTTTCAGAATAGAAGGTCATTACCTAGAGAAAGAAGAGAGTAATCCACATAGTCACTGTGGGCCATCCTACTTGAAAAATAAGGTGAGTCATTTGTACAATGCAGATATAATGGGAAGAGACTTTCTATGTTACTTCACAGCAGCTCTCAAACTTTGTTTACCTTCTAAGGAAAGTTTAAGTCTTAAGGGGAATGTAACAGAAGCACATGGCATAAGTAGCCATATGCTTATATACAAAATTGGATGGTAGTTCATGGACAGCGTTCATGATCTCCAGACTCCATTGTAGAGAAGGATGGATTTTTTCATTCCCACGGCACCATGATTCTAGGGGGGAAGGAGGCAGTACTATGGGCATATCCTTTTCTTTCTCCAAGATTCTATAACCATGCTGCATAGGGAATTAAGAATCCGTCCTCTTCTACAAAGGAGCTGGAGGAATTCATGAACACTGTCCATGACCTACCATCCAAGTCTGCACATAAGCTTATGACTATGACTACTTGTGTCATAGGCTTCTGCCACTAGGTACCATCATCCCCTCCTGGAGGAAGGAAACTGCACATGGGCAGAATCCCCCCAGCCCTTTCACCTCCCACCAGATGGCAAATGTTCTGGGCTATGTGCTGATCTGCCTTCTCAAAGACCAAGAGTCAGAGATCAAGAGAGCTGGTGTCACAACTCACTCTTGTAAAGCACAGACAAGAAACTCCCTCCTGACTTCTACAACCAAATGTCTTGAATTGTAGAGGGGATTCTTCTTCATTTAACAATTAGGTTAGATAGCCTCTGAGGTTTCTGTCAAAGACTTGTATTTTGTAATTCCCATCATCCTCCATCTGACTTCATTATTCCTGTCTGGGGTTTCACCTTCACCTGTTCTCCCATATGCATAATTTTGGTTTTATCTTTAACTCTTCCCACTGTCTTATCTCTCATAACTAATAAGTTACCAGGAGCATTCAATGGCCTGGCACACAATAAATACTATAAAGATGTTTATTCCCTTCCCTACTTTTATCTCCAAAATATCTCTCTAATCCAATTGCAACTATCCTAGTACAGGTGCTCCTAGTCTAACGTTTCTTTCAATCTCCCTCAACCACTCTCTCTAACTCCCTCCAATACACCCTTAATACTGTTGCCAAAACACTCTTCCTTACATATAGATCTGGCCAGTCTTTGCTTCAAAAATCTTCAATATCTTCCCATTGCTTCCAAGGTCTGCCACAATCTGATGTCCTGCTGTCTTTCCAGACTCTACAAACTTAGCTTTAACCAAACTGGAAAGCTCTCTGCATCTGAACAGACCCTGAATCTTCTCCCTCCTCAACTTTGCTTCTTGAATTCCTACCTGTTCCTTAAAGTCCAACTCAGATGTCACCTCTTCTATGAACACTTCTCTGGATGACCCAGGTGCCAATGGCCCTCCTCCTCAGGCCTTACATGACATCTTGTTTTCCCACCTTTCTCATGCTTTAGTTGTGTAATACTGTGGACTATAAATGACCTATGTTGGTATTAGTGTCTTTCCTTTCTCTTTTTGAATGCAAGAGACACAAAACAGTACAATGGACACAAATTTCTGCTCTGTGCAGAGCCAAGGCACTTCATAGATGGTCATTGTACTGTTGATGTTTTCCAGCGTGTGTTCAAGAAAAGCCCCTACAAGGGATCGACATTATCTCCAAGAGCAGTAGAGGCGCATTGTTGTTGGCTATCGGGCATTGAAGGGGAAATCAAGGCAAGCAGGGGTCAAAGTCATGCAAGAGAAGATTAGATTATCATGGCTAAATAGAACATTAGAACCTAGATAGACTATCAGAACGAAGAGGGCCTTAGAACATGGAATCTCAGAGTTGGAAGGTTCCTTAGAGCAGAGAATGTCAGAGCTAGGAGGGCCCTTAGAACACAGCATGGCAGAGATGGGAGGGACAATAGAGATCATATGGGCCAAAGCCTCCTCTTACAAATGGGTGACTTGGACAAAGAGAGAGACCATATCTTGGCTAAGTGGTACTGCCCACGTTGGAGCCCCAGGCTCCTAGTTTAGCCTTCTTACTATCACATATACCTTCCTTTGATGATGACAGTCATAGAGGTATGGAACCTCTTACCCTTATGGTCAGTACATCCCAAATCAGGGGATAACCCTAGCTCGCCTCTCTATGGCATTTTCAGATCTCCAAAGCCTCCAGGCAGGCAAGTTGAGTTATTTTTACACTTGACAAAGGAGGAAACTGATGACTGGAGAGGTGACATTACTGGCCCAATGTCACAGGGTCATAGATTTAGAGCTGGAAGAAACCTTAGAGGCCAACAGCTCCAAGCCCTTTATTTTACAGATGAGGAAACTGAAGCACAGAGTTTCAAGGCGGCCACCTATAAGCAGCAGAGCCACAATTATGACCCAGGGTGTCCCAACTCCCAGACCAGCTTTATCCGCTTCACCACCTTGCCTCCCTCAATGACCCAGGTGCGTTTGCAAGGTCCTCTTTCTGCAGCCCTCTACCTGCATTTCTGAGAGTTCCTTCTTTGCCATATTCCCCAGCCACCTTCCATTGACCTCTTCCTTCCAGAAATAGCAGCCTATCCTCCTTTCCTCCCCCCATATATCTATCCTATACAGTCCTTGTCACCTCCTATTATCCACCAGGCCAACACCCTCTTTAGAAACGACCCTCCTCATTACCCTCCTCCCCTCCCCCCCCCACCTAATGTCTTCATGGCACAGTGGAGTGTGAAAGCTGATTGCCTGATAACAAAAGAGGCTATAATTACCCAGAGAGAATAACAAGATCGTTTGAAACAGCACATGCTTCTGTTACAAACAGCCTTGGCACACCCTTGCCCAGGGAGCGAAAATAACCCACCCTTCATCAGTGAGCACATAACTGAAGACCAATGTCCCTCAGGCATCGCCACCCTCTAACAACTTTCTCCATTCCTGAAAAGGTAAGTACAAGGCTGTACACAAGCCCACTTCCCAACCCCTACACTCTAAGAGGCCTACTGTCCCTGGCTGGATCCAATGTGGTGCCCAGAACCCCGGAAGGGGACTCAGGAGACTGGGTTCTGAGTCTTAGCCCTGCCACTGAAGCTCTCTCCTCAGGGAGACTCATCTTCCTGAGTTCAAATCTGGCCTCAGACACTTCCTAGCTGTGTCACCCTGGGCAAGTCATTTAACCCTGTTGGCCTCAGTTTCCTCATCTGTAAAATGAGCTGGAAAAGGAAATGGCGAAGCACTCTAGTATCTCTGCCAAGAAAACCCCAAATGGGGTCACAAAGAATCAGATGTAGCTGAAAAAATGACTGAACAATAAAAAATGATTCCTAACATTTAAAAATTCAATAAGCTCTGTGATGACCAACCCTGACAGACTTGGCTCTTCTCAGCAATACAAGGTGTAAAGACAACTCCAAAGGACTCGTGATGGAGAGAACCATCTACATCCAGAGAAAGAACTATGGAATCTGAATGCAGATTGAGGCTCACTTTATTATTGCCTTTTTTCCCCCTTTTTTTTCCTCTTTTGTTTTGGTCTTTGGTTTTTTTTTTTTTTGGTTTTGTTTCTTCTTTCTCATGATTCAGTCCATTGATCATAATTCCTCTTTACCTTGACTGTTGTGTGAATAAGTTCAATGCGAAGTTATATGTAGAAGATATATCGGATTCCATGCCGTCTTGGGGAGGAAGGGAGGACAGGGAGAAGAAAATCTGGAGCTCAAAATCATGTGGAACTGAGTGCTGTAAACTAAAAATAAAAAATCTTAATTATAAAAAAATTCAATAAGCATGTATTAAGAACCTGATATACACAAATTATTGCTATGTACTGGAGATACAAAAATCAATTAAAAATAGTTATCGTCCTCAAGAAGCTTACTGGGGGTGAGCTCTGGGGCTACTTCACAGATAAATAAAGTGGTTGGAAGGAGGAAAGAGTCTAGCATGAAAAGTGTTGTGGAGTTGGATTCTGAGGACCCCAATTCAAATCCACACTCAGCCACTGGACAGGGCGGACAAATCATTTTACTTCTCTGGGTGATGAAATCCTAAGAAAGCTGCCCCCACACTCTATACAGCCACTGCTTCTAGCTAGTCTCTGCCCCTAGATCCAATTCTCATGCTTAAACAGATGTATCCTTACACTCAACCATCATCCATTTAGCCCAAGACAGCACCACGATACCTAACTATCCATCTTAACCAAACAGGACCACAACAGCTAGCCAATCAGAAAGCAGAACGACCAGGATGAATGACCACCAAACCATTGACGGAACACCTCTCCATTGCCTAATCCCTTAACAAACACCTCCTGCCTTTTTAACATTCATGATTTCTGTTGTGAAATTGGCATCATTACACTACACATTTGCCTGTGTTGTTTTACTAAGTTGCTGGTTTGTCTTGGAACCTAGCCGGCTTCTAAGGGGCGTCAATCCTCAATAAATACTTATTAGAGGTTGTCTGACTCTGAATTCTTTGAGACAGTCACACCACAACAGAAACCATGAAACCAACACCTGGGGCTCAGTTTCCTTACCCATAAAATGAAGGTGCTAGACCAGATGATGCCTAGAGTCTCTTCCTGTTCTCTGTATCTGATCTCTCATTCTATGATTGTCTCAAAACTGAGGGTGGGGGATCAGGGAAGGTTTTATGGCACTTGAACTGACACTTGACAGGAGGGCCTTCCAGGCATAGTAGATGATTTGTACAAATCCAAGGGGGCAGGAAATTGAGTGTCAGATTTGGAGAACAGCTCAAATCTGGCTAGATTGGAGAGAACAGAAGACATCCAAACAGACCATCTCAATGAATGAGCTTTAGAAAATGAAAAGAAGTAGCCAAAGGCAAACTGTTATTAATATTGTTATTCAGAGGGGTGAAGCTCTCCCTGAGTATGCCTTGATTCAGAGGTGGAAGCAGAGAAACTTGTGGTCAATAGAGATAGATTCGTGTTAATGATGATCAGAACAGAATAAAAGACACCTAGGACCTTAGATCCATAGACTTAGTGAATCCTGGTGACGGAATTGTTGACTCATAGAATCTTAATCATGGAATATTAGAGTCAGAACTTTAGTCATTACTTACAGAATCTTAAGATCACCAAATCTTAGATTCTACAAAAATTTTGACTTGTAGATTAGATAAAGAATTTTTTAATTAATGAACAGATGCCAGACACTGTGCTATAAAATATAAGCAAATATACATAAGCAAAAAGAAAACCATTCTTTGACCTCAGGAAGTTTACATTCTAATGGAGGAAGAGAGCATTTAAAAAGGAGCAGAAAACAGATACAAGGAGGGGGGAAGCAAACCAGCGTAAAGCAGGGTTAGGCAATCTTAGAATCATTGATTTAGACTTGAAAGTGCCTTAGAGGCCATTTAGTCTAGTGCCCTCATTCCAGATCTCAACTGTTTTTGGCATGTTTTGTTTTATTGGGCTGCTATGGCAAAATGTGTATTTCTGTGTGAAACAGATTTTCAAAGAGACACAAATGGTCTTTGATATTTCTGCATCAATTGTCTTCAAATTCTTTGAAAGATGTGGTTACTAAGGCAGTCAAGGCTTCAGAGCCTTCAAATTTCACCTCTGCATAAACTTCATCTTTATTTTTTTCTGGAATGAGATAGGGAAACTGAGGCAAGAGAGATTAAGAGATTTGCTCAAGATCACACAGGCAGTAAATGATAGAGTCAGGATTCAAACGGAGGTCCTGACGCCAAATTCAGTGCCTTTCCACTGCACTAGAGACGCTCAGAATCTGAAAGTAGTGGCGTCTTCGCATGGGAAAAGATGTCAGTGGTCAACCAGAATTTATTAAGCACTTATCATGTACATTATGTGAGGTGACCTCATACAGATTATATGCAGGTAAAATTGTCTTGCACCAAAAGTCCCAAGGGGAGCTTCTTCATCAGTGCATTCAGTCCCCCTAACCTGAGACATTCATGCTGCCACCAAGGGTCCAGGGCAGCCAATATGATGCTTGGCCCGTGATTCCCAGGCAGTAGACCAAGCTATGGTTCTCCCCAGAAGCTTTTCCTCCATCAAAACATACTTGTCCTATAGAGCGTGTCATAGATCATAGCTGGCAAATAGGTTACCTGTGCCCTGTAACGTATACATTTTAACAGGGTTCTTCTTGTAAAACGACTCATAGTGACGCAATGTCAAGAGTTTGGAAGGACCTTAGAATAGAAGTGCCAGTGCTGGAAGGAGCTTTAGAAAATAGAAAGAAGACCAAGGGGCAACTAGATGGTAGTTGAGTGGAAAGAGCATCCACACCCAGGGTCAGGAGGACCTGAATTCCAATCCACCCTCAGACACTTACTAGCTGTGTGACCCTGGGCAAGTCACTTAACTCTGATTGCCTCCAAAAGAAAAACCTAGAAGATCAGAGCTGAGGGTAGGGGGTGGTGTCTTAGAACACAGGGTGTCTGTAGTAGGAAGGCCGAATTTATGATCTCAAATATAATCATGTATATGTTTGATTGGTCCGAAATCGTAAGGTATGAGAGATTCTCTAAGGAGAAAACAACAAGAAATTTATTTAGGCCCCACCGCAGCAAAAACTTGAACCAGCCTCCCCATTCCAACATCTTGACAAAAAGACTCCAGGCCCAGAAAGCCCATTTCACAAGGGCAACTAGGAGGCCAAAGAAAAGCAAGAGAGTATTTAGCCAAATCATGT
>CM053622.1:777691391-777706440 GCA_028646595.1 Phalanger gymnotis
CAAGTTTTTGCTGCGGTGGGGCCTAAATAAATTTCTTGTTGTTTTCTCCTTAGAGAATCTCTCATACCTTGCGATTTCGGACCATTCAAACATATACATGATTATATTTGAGATCATAAATTCGGCCTTCCTACTACAAAAGTCTGGAACAACTCTCCGATGAATACTTAAATGTCCAGGGGAAAGCAGATCCAACTTAGAGAGCATGTTTATAAAGAGTATTTCACAGCTTGGTGGCTTGGAGGATAGAGCTCTGGGCTTGAAGTCAGGAAGACCTGAGCTCAAATCTGGCCTCAGAGAGTCACTAGCTGTATGACCCTGGGTAAATCACTTAACCTCTATTTGCTTCAGTTGGTTGGCTGTTGTCCTTTGTTCTTGATGAGGACCAAAATGACATCACTATGTGAGTAGTCAAAGTACAGTGTGTCCAACTATGGCTGATCAGACCAATATGAGCTTGGAAAGCTCTACCTCATGAGAGACACAAATAATCCAGATGAACATTTGGAGTGGAGATATCTCTAAATTTGTGCATCTCACATTTCTTTTGAGCTGCTTCAATTCTGCTTTGCTCATAGAGCACATCACCTACTTTGATGTGGGCATGCCGTGGTGGGCGGCCCTGCGCCATGTCTCCCATGTCTCACAATTGATTCCAAAGTTCTTCAGACAGACCTTGAGAATGTCCTTGTATTGCTTCTGATCTCCATGTGAAAGCTTTCCTCGTGTGATTCTCAGTCTTTTAGGCAAACATACTTTTGGCATCGAACAATGTGGCCAGCCCATTAGAGTTATGCTCTCTGCTCTGTCTGCCAAAGTCCACCGGAGAAAGAAGTGCCAAACCATTCCAGTATCTTTGCCAAAAAAATTCCATATGGGTCATGGAAGAGTCATGGTCACAAAGAGTTGGGCACAACTAAATGGCTGAGTTCACAGACTCTGGTTGGATGGAAGTCCTTTTCTCCCTGCCTGGAGTCCTCACAAAACTTCCTTACTTGCCCCAAGGATCCTCATTGAGTTGTGAAGCTGCATTTCTCTCCGCACTGATGAGGGCAGGCTCCCTGCAGCTCCCATCCTTCAGCTTCTCTGGTTTGTCCTTCCTCAGCTTCCAGCTGGATGCTTTGTTTGTTACCAGTCCAGTCTCTCCCTTGGCATGGTCAATGGAGGGGGAAAGGGAGAGGGTACCTCTCTGGCTGGGTTCACTCTCCCCACACCACGTACTGCCCTCTGATTTTTCAATGGGATCCCAAAGATTAACTGCTTTCTTGCTTTCTCTTGTTATACATAGGCCCAGAGGTATATTGAATTCTTTCAGCCAATCCTGATACATTTTGTCATCTGATTTCATCAAATGACTAGAAGCACTTCACTCTGTAAATCTAGTTTGCACCTCTGATTGATTGATTGATTCAGTGGGGTGTCTAGGAATTGTTCACACTTAGTTCTCACATTTGCCTGATCCATTGATTCTGTAATTCAATCAAAGAGGCATTGTTCTCATCTGATAACAGTACCAGGTCTTAGAGCATCTTGTTAGTTACATTAATTGAGACTCCGAGGTTTATAATTATATAGGAGGTTGATCCAAATTGGACCCACAGAGTGGGGTTCTGGGTCAGGGATTGTAATAAGATTTGTAAGACTCTGGGCATTTGTGTTTCTACCAGACCCTGTTAGATTTGCCTGTCTCTCTTGTATTTTCACCCATGGTCCAGAAATCCAATCCTGTTTCCAGTACTATATTCTCAAATTTGTTTCCCATCTGAAGCACTTGTCTTCGATGGACAGAAGTGTTGAAAACACCACCTGTGCCCCTAAGTTCTACAGATTCTTGCCCAAGTCTTTTACAACTTCTTGCAAAGCCTTCTAGATTCTTTCCAAAAGGATCATTTGTGTCCCAATGGATCACCACAAGTTGGTAATAGTCATGCCTTCTGACAAGTCCTATGAGATTACCTGTCACATCTTGTACACAAGCCCTGGGAAGATGACAGACCTCCCCATTGTTATGAGATTGATGCTTTAGTACCCCTCAGTGGGGAGTCGACAGCAATCACTACTCGTATCTTTTAGGTCTCTCACCTGAAAGCACCTGGGCATCTCCTAATTATTCCTTGGAGCACAAACAACTGCTCCTTCCCCAGAGGGGTAATATCTTTCCTCTTCTGGAATAGACTCATGAGTGTTAGCTTGCTTGCTTTCCTCTCCTCCTGTGCCATGTTCATGACTCTTTTCATGGTCTAGGACTCTCCTATGCCTCCACAGACCCCTTTTTCTCTTTCATTTTTATATTGCAATCTTCATTTTTTTTTTAAAGGAATACTGTTCTCTCTGATAAACTGGAACTTGGAGGATTGCCCTTGAGTCCCATTGAGAGATCCAAGGGTGCACATTCAATTCCCCATCCAGGCTGCATATACAAACCTTCTGTTATCCAGCTATAAACTCAAGTCCCAGACATTATGGTATGGGTGGAGAATGTGTGCTTTTGGTCCCAGGTAAGAGATGAGGGATGGTTCAGTGCATCCCATCCCCATGAGCATGACACAAATCAAAATGCATATCCAGGAATCGTCTTCATAAGAGCTGGAAGAGATCTGAGCAATGATTCAGTCCAAACCCCTCATCACCCCCCAGATAGAAGGAGGTCACATAGTATTTGAGATGCTTCTGAAGGCTGGATGAGAACCTAGATGTCTGGACTCCTAAGCCCTATACATGTCTCCTCTGTCTTCTGTGTCTTGTCCTGAGAGGTGACATTATTTAAAGTCCCACCTCTTCTGATTACTAGTTGTATAACTTGCACCTTTCCTATCCTGTTTCCTCCTGCATAAAATTGGGGGTAACAGTATTAGTGCTACTTACTTACAAAGGATCATAGTAGAGGGTCTTAACATGGGGAGTTCTGGAGGGTCTATAAACTTGGATGTAAAACAAAATTATGCTTTAATTCTCACTAACCATCAACTGAAATTTTACATTCTCTTCAATTTCAAAAGTAGGCAATGAAACATCACTCGGAAAAGGGGTCCCCAACTAGGGGGGCCATTGTTCTGCAAAGGGGCCACCGAATTCCCAAAGGGGTCCATAATATCCACAAAGAGGGATAAGAACCTCTGGTCTACAGCTAGAAGGGACCTCTGAGGAGGGCTGCTCCGAACCTTTCATTTCCCAAACAGGGAACTGAGGCCCAGGGAGGATAAGTGACGAGCCCAGGGTAACAATGAACAAGCGTCAGAAAGGCAGAGATTTGAACCCAAGTCCACCAATTCCAGAAATTGTTCTTTCCCCTGTGCCAAACTGCCACCACCCTCTCCAGGTTCTTGCAGATTCCCTGAGGAGAAAGTATTTAGTAAATTATAAAATGATACCAAGAGGGAGTTATAGGAGTGGCCATTTTGTTTTCATTGTTGACTAGGTCCCCAGGAAATTTTTTTTAAAAAAGTCTTGTAGGGGGACATAGCCCACACATAGCTGATTCACTGTATTTTATCCTCAGTGCCCAATATACAGTAGGCACTTGACAAATATTCGTTAATTGATTGAAATAACTCATTTGGATTCAAATAGATTCAAATGGGGCAGCTAGGCAATGCCATAGTGCATAGAGCGCTGGGCCTGGAGTCAGGAAGACTCATCTTCCTGAGTTCAAATCTGGCCTCAGACACTAAATAGCTGTGTGACCCTGGGCAAGTCACTTAAAACCCAGTTTGCCTCAGTTTCCTCATCTGTAAAATGAGCTGGAGAAGGCAATGGCAAAGCACTCCAGTATCTCTGCCAAGAAAACCCCAAATAGGGTCACAGAGACTCGGACATGACTGAACAACAAAAGACAGTCAGCTCTTGTGCTGTCTGGTTGTTTGACCACCATTTCAGTGTTAACAGGTGAAAAATGCTTGAGTGAGAAAGCCATCTGTATGACCCTGATTTCATAGGTGGTCAAATCCAGGTCGATTTCTCATAATAATAATATCTAATTTTTCTCATCATGAGTCTATGAGATTAGTATCAAGAGTATTGCCCCCATTTTACAGATGAAGAAACTGAGACACAGGGCAGAGATATGATTTGCTCAGGATGACACAATAGATAATAAGTGATGTGATTAGCTATATAAAGCACTAACCAAACTGCCCAAGTTCACATAGATAATAACTAGAAGAGCTGGGAAAGGAATGTTAAATCCAAAATATTTTCCCTTTTTAATTAATTTTTTTGCAATTTAAAAGCACTTTCGCTTCCTCTTACCATGAAAAAACAAACAAAACCCTCATAACACATATACACAGTTGAGCAAAACAAATTTGAAATGACCATGTCCAAAAATTATCTCTCCTCTAAGAATGACTGCCCCAGGGTCACTTGGCTAATCAGTGTCAAATGCCACAATCTGAACCCTCAGTGTGATCTTGTATTTCCTCCCTTCCCCCACCCCCACCCCCGCTCCCACCCAGTTACCCCTGAAGGCTTCCTAGAAAAAGTAGGCTTTACACTGGTCCTAGAAGGATGAGTTGTCGGGTGGAGCAGATAACCTAACTAGGTCAGTACTTTGGGGACAGGAGGTGGAGGAGAGAATCACAATGGGATGGATATTGAGTGCCTGGGACTGGGGGGATAGAAAAGAGGGGGTGTCAGGCTGGGGGGAGGAGAAGAGAAGAGTAGGGTGAGGCTGCACTGGAAAACTCGATTTGGTGGAAATCCAGAGCTGAAATGAAATGGGTCTTCGGGGACCGGATTTAATATTGCTTTGGAGCCTTTGTCTTCATTTAGGGCGACGGGCTTGCATTTATTGTGGCTTCTCCCCGAGTCTCCGTTACATTATTTTTGGATTTATTCACTTATGAACCTTGCTACAAGAAGCTGAAATAAGTAAATGGACTTTTTTCCCCCTGAGCTACATTAATTTCTGAGTGAAATTTATTCCCCTGCTGCTCCTCTGGTACTTCCTGACAAGTTGTGGCTGGGAGGAGGCTCGAAGCAGGCAGTGGGGCCACGTGGTACCCCCCAGGACACATGCAGGGAGTACCTATTTGGGGTGTGTGGATTCCAGAGATTCGAGAATGAGCTGGGCTGGAGCCTCAAGGGCTACGAGGCCACCGAACCGACAGAAACACTGGGAGGCTGCCCAGGTGTGTATATAGGGGTGGGGGTGGCAGGGACCTGGGAGGCTGGGCCTGTCGATGTCCTGGAGGATTCTGGATGTAAAAGAATTCCAGAATCCAACTTGGAGGAGATCTCAGAGGCCATCCTTTTCAACGACTTTATAACAATTCAGACAACAAGTGGTCATCCATTTTATGAACTGATGCAGAGTGAAGTGAGCCAAACCAAGGGGACAATTTATATAATAACCACAACATTGTAAAGACAAACATTAAAAGCCATAAGTATTTTGATCAATACATGGCCAGCCATGCTTCTGGAGGACTCCTAATGAAGCCTGCTTCCCACTTCCTGACAAAGAAGGGATGGCCTCAGAGTGAAGAAGAAGATGCACATTTTGAGGCACGGCCACTATGGGAATCTATATTGCTTGAATATAAATATTTGTTACAAAGGTCTTCTCCTCTTCTTCCCCTTTTATCCTCCTCCTACTCTTTCTCTTCCTTCTCCTCCTTCTCTTTCTCCCCCTTCTCCTCCCCTTTGTCTTCTTCCTCCTCTTTCTCTCTCTTCCTCTCCCTCTCCCTCAAAGAAGCTAAGTGACTTGTCCAAGGTCCTGCAACTAGTAAGTGTCAGAGGCAGGATTTAAACCCAGACCTTCCTGGCTCCAATTCCGACTCTCTCTTCCACATCTCTGTGCTTGTTGGGAGCTCAAAACACCCCCAAATGTATCTGCAGATGAATGCCATTCTTCTTGATTTATAGATAAGACAAAGGAGACTCAAAATGGTTATATAAGTTAGAATCATATAACTTTGGGGACTGGAAGGAAAGTTAGAACAGAGAATGTCAGAGCTGGGAGGGGCCTTAGAATAGAGAATGTCAGAGCTGGGAGGGCCTTTAGAACACTGGATGTAGGAACTGGGAGGAACTGTAGAAAATATAATATCAGAACTTGGAGGAATTGGAGAAAAGAGAATGTCAGAGCTCAGAGGAACCACAGAGCAAATGATCTTGGAAATTCAAGAGAACCTCCCAACAATTAAGTCCTTCAAAAGTAGAAGGAGCTGTTCCTCTGGGAGTTAGTGAGCTCTGTCTTGGAGGTCTTCGAGCAGAGGCTGGAAGACTACTTAATAGGTATCCTAATCAATGAATAAATATTTAGGGCCCACTAAGGGTCCAGCACTGGGCAGACAACACGAAAAGAATCCGAGAAGTGGCGATGGAAGGGGAGGTGCCCTGATCTGAGCAGCTTGGGGGATCCATGATGAAGAATTCCGAAAGCATGTAGCTGGGTGGGAAATGAAGAAATGGCTGGCCTAGGCCTCCTCCTTAATTGGAGGTTCTGGGGGAAGTTCTCTGCCATTGAAAGGTATACCTCTTTCAGGAAAAATTTTTGTGAAGACATACACCAAATATATGTGTATTTACTTATTTAAAAGTTATCTATATATACCACTGTACTAATAATTATGTTCACTATAATATGTAAATAAAAAGAAAATTTTAAAAGGATGAAATAAAGGTAAAATAACATTTGACCCTAGAGGTAATAGGGAGTCTCTAGAGTTTATGGAGCAGGATAGTGACACTGTCATTGTGTCCAGGTAGCTTTAGTAATATCAGTTTGGCAGCAGTGTGGAGGATGGATTGGAGTAGAAGGAGCCCTGAGGTGAGAGACCAATTAGAGGTTTTTGCAACAGTCTAGGTGAGTAGTGGTGACAGATTGAAAAGGTGTGGTGGTTGGGACAGGACATGGCAGGATACAGCAGGCTGTGTGAATGGAAAGAATGGATTACATATGAGGGATATCATGGAGATGAGACCAAGTTTGGCAACAGAATGATTATGTGAGGACAGAAATCAGGGCATGCTGAAAAGGGTTGGGTTTGAGGAGGAAGGTAACACAATGAGCTCTGAGGTGCAGGTCAAAAGCCGTCATGTTTGCTGAGCAAGTACAGCTCACTTTGTCCCAGCAAAAACAAAATGGGGGCCAGGAGAGTGCTGGGCTCTTCTGGCCTGGAGTGCAGAGTTCCCCACAGGGGCCTATGAAGTGACCTAGGGGGCAGAACAGGGAGGATTTTGCCTGTCTAGCTGCTATTGTATGAGCCCAGGTTCTTGGTTAGGGTATAACCTAAGGGCCAGAGTGAGAGGCTGGAAGAAGCCTGAAATTTATATAGTCATGGAAGGTAGGTAGCAAGAAGAGGTGGAGATAGGAGAATAATGGGTGAAGGGGTCAGGAATAGGGTGAGGATGTGACTGCCAATCACTGGAAAGGGAGAATGAGACCAATCTTCCACTTTCCAATTGGCTATACCTTGGGGTCCTTTTGGAAACCATTGCCTTAGACAGGGGTAGGGAACCTGTGGCCTAGAAGCCACATGCATCCCTCTAGGTCCTCAAGGGCAGCCCTTTGAATCCAAACTTCATGGAACAAATCTGAAGTTTGGATTCCATCAAAGGGCTGCCCTTGAGGACCTAGAGGGATGCATGTGGCTTCTAGTCCACAGGTTCCCCACCCCTGTCTTTGAATAAATAATTGCAGAGATGAAAGGACCTTAGAGATCATTTTGTCAAATCCTCTCATTTTTATAGAAAAGGAAACCAAGTCCTAGAAGAATTAAATTATTTACCTATGGTCGCCCAGAGCTAGGCAAGACTCAAATCAAAGCTATTTTCACACATATTATTTCTCTAATTGGACAGAAAGCTCCATGAAGGCAGAGCAATGTCACATACATCTTTCCCTTTTCCACAGTGCTGACATGTAGGAAATGGAGAATAAATACTTGTTCGGAAACAATATGGCCAAATGGATAGAACGATTGACTTGGACTCGGGAAGACTTGGGTTCAAATGCTGCTTCTGACATCTCTCTGAAACTCAGTCTCCTCACCTGTAAAATGAAACCATTGGACCAGATGGCCTCTAACATCCCTCCAGTCCTAAGTCTATGATCCTCTGAATTAGCTGATCTGCGGTGGTGAATGGGCAGACAGGTGGTGGAATGCATAGAGCACAGCACCTGAAGTTAGGAAGAAGATTCTTCAAATCCAACCTCAAACACTTACTAGCTGGGTGACCCTGGGCAAGTCACTTCACCCTGTTTGCCTCAGTTTCCCCATCTGTAAAATGAGCTGGAGAAGCAAATAGCAAACCACTCCAGTATCTCTGCCAAGAAAACCCCAAATGGGGTCATGAAGAGTCAGACACAACTGAACAACAGCAGCAGTCCCTGAAGACATTTGGCCTAGAGCGGTCATTATAATATTTTCAGGAGGCACAGCACATTATGGGACTAGTGATTCTTAAAATTGGAAATTCAGACTTGGGCTCAGGAAACTCAGTAGAGTCGATGCGTCTCCTTCCTTCGCACTCACAGGCCCACCGTGGGGGGTGGGGGAGTCAGGCACTGGGGGAGCCAGCCCAGTGAAGCACCTCCCCATCCCTCCTGTAGTGGAAAGAAATAAACAGCATTCTTTTCCACAAGAGAAGCAGGAAATAAATCTGACATCGGCAAATGCTCTTTTCTTTCCATTCTTCTTGAGGCTGGACTCCTGGGGTATGCCTGTGTTCAGGTAGCGTTGCTTGGATGTTTGCATAATGGCATATCCTGGGACCTGTCTGTTTCCAAGCAGAAGTCTATTTCAGGCAAACAAGGAGGCAATTCAATCTGACAATCAGTTGGACTGGCTCTCCTCCCTGCCTACCCCAACCCTTAGAAAAGAGAATGTCAGAGCTGAAAGGCTTCCTAGAACGCAGAATGTCACAGCTGGGAGGGCCCTTAGAATATAGAATGTCAAGGCTTGGAGAAGCCTTAGAACACAGGATGTCAGAGCTGAGAGGAGCCTTAGAACACAGCATGGCAGAGCTAGGAGGCCCTTAGAATATAGAATGTTGGAACTGGGAGAGGTCTTAGAACACAGAATACCAGAGCTGGAGGGGGGGGCCTTAGAACCTAGAACATTAGAGCTGAGTGGGACAGAATATCAAAAATGGATTAAAACATAGAATGTGCATCTTCCCTGTTAGATGGACAAATTATTGCACTGAATTGGCCAAACCCTGAATTACACAGCACTGAATTGGTTGTTTCAGTGCTAAATAGACACAACTCCCCGCTCTTGACAATAAATGGATAGGTAGATAGACAGACAGACAGACAGATAAATGAAATGAACATTTAGTTTCCACTTATGTCACCTCTTCCTTTCATTTGAATGCTGGACCATCAAGAAGATCTGAGTTTAAATCTGGTCTCATTTACTTACCAGCTGTGTGACTCTGGGCAAGTTACTTAACCTCTCTCTGCTTCACTTTCCTTGTCTGTAAAATGAGGATCATAATAGCATTTACTTCCCAAGCATGTTGCAAAAATAAAATGATATAATATTTCTAAAGCATTTTACAAACCTTAAAATGCTACATAAATGCTGGTTATTTTTATCAGCATTATTGCTGCTGCTGCTGCTGCTACTACTGCTGCTGCTGCTGGTACAACTCCTTTAATGAGTCCTCCGCTCCTACCAGATTAATATTCTCACTGTTCCTTGAATAGTTCCATCTCTTAACTTTTGTTCAAGCTGTCCATCCACCCCCATCCCCAAATTCATAATTCCCTCTGTCATTCTCTTGTCTGAAAGAAAAATCCAAACAATGTCAGAGCTGGGAGGGGCCTTGGAATGAATGAATAAGAAATCAACTATCAGCCAATGCTGATGGGCCCCTGCTAGGGCCCAGGCCTTGTTTTCTATGTGCTTCTGATAAAGACGTGAAAGGGAGACGGGGCCTGCCCTCCAGGAGCTTACAGTTTGCTAATTATCTTCAGTTGCTACAGGACGCCTGACCTGAGAATTCAACACGCCTACAGCAACATCCCCAGTCCATCAGGATCCCAGTGTGCCCTCTTCGACATAGATGGAAAGAAAGAGCCAGGGAATAAAACCAGAAGTCCGAAGGTTGAACAGAAGTAGTCAAAACTTCCCCACTTAGAGAATTCGCACAATCACCTATCCTTTCCTGCCTAGAATGCCCCCTGTTCATGTCTCCTATTCTTGTCTTTCTTCTGGATTCCTTTCAGATGTCCCATTCTCTATAAAACCTTCTCTGACCAACACCCTCCTTTGCCTACAACATCTTCATGTTTTCTTTCTCCTCAGATTATTTTGTGTTTACATTCCTACGACCTTCAAAGGAATATAGGGTCATAGAGGTCAGGGGCTGTTTTATTATGGCCTTTATAACCCCAGCACGAAGGACAGTGTTTTATAAACAGCAAGTGCTCAATAGATATTGAGTCAACAGGACTAAGGGTTATTGCTTTCTTTTTGTTTTAATTAAATCTCCCTTCCTTTGGTACATGGCACCTAGGGTGTTTGCTTGTGAGAAGGCAATGGAGCAATTGGCTGTGTGGAGAAGAGATTTTCTCCAGGATTCTGACTGGGGATGGGCTTAATGCAATAGGACAGGGGACACCTCTGAAAGGCTACCCTGGCCCTTGATTTCAGAAGCTTCTCCAACACAATGGTCACACATGTGTATCTACTCCTCTACGCATCCATGAACAGTTCTGAACAAAAGAACCTCACATACAAGGAGTTACTTTGGTTTTTGAGAAAGGCAGCTGGGGTTTAGAAAGAGATGTCCCCCAAGACTCAGATTGTTTACCTGCCTGGCTTCACAATAGTCAACAGTTCCCACCTTTACAAACAATCTTATCTATTTTAACAGCTGAGCTCCTCTGGCAATAGACAGATTTCAGATGTTACAACTGTGCACTCGACCTCCTCAGACTACCTTCTATCTGCTCCCAGATCATATTATAGTGCCCCTGCCCTAGCCCCTAAATGTTGAGATGTATTCGTATTCCCAGCACTGAGCACCAGCACCTTGCACGTAGTGGGCCCTTCACAAACACTTGCTAGGTTAAATGGATTTGAATTGACTTGCATTGGATTCCAACTCTAACACTGTAACATCTCTTCCATTTCTGAATGTCTCTTCTAACTCTGTCATTTGACATTCCTTCCCAGCTCTGGCATTCCATATTCTAAGGTTTCTTTTAGCTCACACATTCTGTGTGCTCAGGGACCTCCCAGCTCTAACATTCTATGTTCTAAGGGCCTATCCGGTTCTGATATTCTGTGTTCTAAGGGCCCCCAGCTCTGACATCCTGTGTTCTAAGGGACCTCCCAGATATGACATCCTGCATTCTAAGGGACCTCCCAGCTCTGACATCCTGTGTCCTAAGGGCCCTCCCAGTTCTGACATCCTGGGTTCTAAGGGCTCTCACCCCAGCTCTGACATGCTGTGTCCTAAGGGCCCTCCCACCTCTGACATCCTGTGTCCTAAGGGCTCTCACCCCAGCTCTGACATCCTGTGTCCTAAGGGCCCTCCCACCTCTGACATCCTGTATTCTAAGGGCCTTCCAGTTCTGACATCCTGTGTTCTAAGGGCCCTCCCAGCTCCGACATCCTGTGTCCTAAGGGCCCTCCCAGCTCTGACATTCTATGTTCTAAGGGCCCTCACCCCAGTTCTGACATCCTGTGTCCTAAGGGTCTTCCCAGCTCTGACATCCTGTGTCTTAAGGGCCCTCCCAGCTCTGACATCCTGTGTCCTAAGGGCCCTCACCCCAGCTCTGACATTCTGTGTTCTAAGGGGCCTCCCAGTTCTGACATCCTGTGTTCTAAAGGCCCTCTCAGCTCTGACATCCTGTGTCCTAAGGGCCCTCACCCCAGCTCTGACATCCTGTGTTCTAAGGGGCCTCCCAGTTCTGACATCCTGTGTTCTAAAGGCCCTCTCAGCTCTGACATCCTGTGTTCTAAAGGCCCTCTCAGACCTGATATTCTGTGTTGTAAGACCCCTCCCAGCTCTGACAGCTGACATTTGAAGTTTCCCTGTAATTGCTCTGGAGCAGTTAGGTGGCACCATGCATAGAGTGCTGGGATTGGAATCAGAAAGACTCATCTTAACCAATTCAAATGTGGCCTTAGACACTTACTAGTTGTGTGACCTTGGGCAAATCACTTAACCCTGTTTGCCTCAGTTTCCTCATCTGTAAAATGAGCTGGAGAAGAAAATGGCCAAAAGCTCCAGTATCTCTGTCAGGGTCAAGAAGAGTCAGACATGACTGAAAAATGACTGAAGGACAACTAATTGTTCTGTTCTATGTTCTCATGCCCCACGTTCTAGGAAACACTGCAGAGTACATAGGAAAAGGGACAGAAATGGGATATAGAAGACCTGGGTTCAAATCTTGTCTCTGTCACTTATGTCTGTGTGATAGGGACAAACCACAGAACCCCTCTGGGCCTCAGTTTCCTAGTCTATAAAATGAAGCAGTTGATAGAAATGGCCTCTAAGAGTCCCCTCCCCTGTCCAGCTCTAAATCTTTGACCTGATTCTCATGGGAATGTGTTGTTGGTGGAGGTGGTCTCCTGATCACCTCTGCCACACTAGAATCCTGAGAAAGCTCCCTCTAGAACTCCAGTTCTGAATGTTAGCAGTCCTGTCCAGCTCCGACCCCCTCCAGCTCTATCATCATTTCGATCTCAGAGCCAGGAACAAATATTCAATGGTTCCTCTGGATGAGAATGTAAACTGTTTTTCTGTGACTGGCAGAATGAATGAAGGGCCATATCAACTGAGGGAAGAGAGGCCAATTTCCCTTTAAATGCTATTTCCAGGTGGTTTGTCAACCTTTGAAATCAGAGTTTAAAAGTTTAAAAACTGCCCAAAGCTTTTATAAACATCCAGCAGGATGTCAGGCCCTATATTCAGCTGCCTATGGATTCCTCTGCTGGAGGGGGAAGTGGAGATTGGAGCAGAGGGAGGTTGGTGGGGGGGCGGGGAGGAGCTAAAGGGGTGGGGAAGGGTGGGGGGCTGCTTCCATGCTATTTTATCATCCCTCGACAATGCCTTGCTCAACTTGGCTCAACATTAACTTGGATTTGCAATCTGAAGTCACAGATTCAAAACCTGGTTTTATCTGTGACATTGGTGAGATGGGCCTCAGTTTCTTCATCTGCTAAAAACTGAAGAGGTCAACAAAACAATCAGGCCTCTTCTAGCTCAAAATCTGCCAGACTCAAGCCTCAGAAGATCTGAGAATCCACTCTGAGCTGAACTAACCACTCCTGACAGTTTGAGGGCACTCACTCCCTCCCTCTCTAGGAGGGCTGTGTAAAACTCACACACACACCCTCAAGCCTTGGCTAGGACCTTGATGCTGGCACCTATCATTCGCCCATAAAAGCCTGCTCCTTCTGCATGGTCTTCCTCAGAACCATCAAACACAGGCCAGAGACAGACAAGCCCTTTTCACCTCATTAATTCAGTCCTATCCCTTATGGCCCCCTGGGGAAACAGTTCATTAAGTAGGGAGAGGCCTGGGGGGTGGGTTGAGGAGGGGATAAGAGGAGATCGATGCTGGAGAGAAAGGAGGAAAGGAGATGAGCTCATTAGCACAGTCTACTTTCAAAGGTCGAGCTCCATCATCAGACTCACTTTGGGTTGGAACCTTTTGTGACTCAATCTATTCTTTCTCCCTTTGGGGGGAGGAAATCATGAAATCTCAGAGCCGAAAGGTACCTCAGAGGCTTTTTAGCTCAGATCTCATACATGAACAGGAATTCCTTCTCCAACAATCATGATGAGTGGTTGGTCATCTTACCTCTCCTTGGAGATCTTCATAGCTTACCAAAGTCCCTGAGCCCCTGGTCTGCTCCCCTTAGAATCACCCTGCAGGAAAAAAAAGTGTCAACATTCTATCTTTTTTGTTTCTGCTTGGAAATGGTCAGAGCCAAATAGAGTCCATGAACTGTGTATCTATCTGGCCATATAAAAGTCCCAGCTGATTCAATCTACACAACTTCTTGTACAAAGTGGCACTTCAATGGAATCTTGAAGGAACTTAGAAGTTCCAAGTTCTGGAGTGGAGGTGGGAGAATATCTCTGGAGTAAAGTACAGCCTGTGTAAAGACGTGGTGATGGGAGAAGCAGTCTATATCATAGGTACATCACATGTGCCATTTTTACTGGGTAGATAAGGGGAATTCATGTGCAACTAGGTTGAAAAGATTTGTTGGAAATAGATTGAGAACATTTTTAAACGCCAGATGGAAAGATTTGTAGCTTGTCCTAGAGTTGATAGGTTGCCACTGAAGCCTTTGGAACTGGGAAGTGCTGTGATCAGATTTGTGCTCAATGAATTGTTGTCGTTTGTCCTTCATTCTCAAAGAGGACTGTGACATCAGGGAGATGATGATGCCATGACTTACAAGTGAATTGGATTGAAGTGAGGGAAGGCTGTGCAAGGTCACCAGCCTCACTTTCTCCTCCAGAGCCATTTGGGTCCAGTGGCCAGATACAGATCGGGTCTACTGGAGATGGCCACCACTTGATGAATAGCAACTGTATAGAGGAAGAATTGGAAAGGGGTGATGCTGGAATCAGAGAGACCAACCAGGAGGATACTATAATTGTCCAGGTGAGAAGGAATGAGGGATTGAACTGGAATGGTAGCTGTGTGAGTGAATGAACATGAATTAAGAATTTCTCACATGCTATGATGAGTACCATGGCACAGGGAACAGAGATCTGGCTTCAAACCAAGAAGCCCTGGGTTCAAGTCCTCCCTCTGACATGCACTAGCTGTGTGATTCTGGGCAAGTCACTTAAGTCCCAAGAGCCTTCTTCTCACTTCTCTAGGCATCTTTATAAGCTTAAAAGTTTCTGTACCAATGCTGACTTGCATTGATAAAGGAAATTCTCTCACCTGGGGATTCCCTAGACTGGTGAAATCAAGGTCTAGTCCCTATCTCGAATCTTTTTTTGTTGTTGTTGTTTTGTTTTTTAATTTATTTTTGACATGTTTGGTTTTCAGCATTGATTTTCACAGGCGTTTGAATTACAAATTTTCTCCCCATTTCCTCCCCCCCAACTCCAAGAT
>CM053622.1:777706940-777727110 GCA_028646595.1 Phalanger gymnotis
CTCCTGCTCTGATCAGCCACTTAATTCCTCCCACCAGGTGGGCCTGGGGCCAGAAGCAACTGCAGCCCTAGTTCTAAAGCTGCCCCACCTCCGCTGCCCCAGAGGCAGTGGCCAAACCGCAAACTCAGTCACGCAGCTTTTCCCACTAACCTTCTCTGATGTCTTTGCTCTTTGTGGGTTGAGAGGTCTGGTAGATGCCGCAGCTCAGTACTTCAGAATGCCGGGGCACTCTCCGCTGGTCTCCTGGTCTGGTAGGTCCGCGTCTGGTCTGTTCGGGTCGTGCGTGCTGGGTTCAGCTCCGCTCCCCTCAGCTGGGGGCTGGGAGCTCCGTGTGGGACAGACCTTACCCAGAGACCATCCAGGCTGTCCTGGGCTGGGGCCCTGCTTCCCTCTGCTACTTCGTGGGTTCTGCAGCTCTAGAATTGGTTCAGAGCCATTGTTTTATAGGTTTTTGGAGGGACTCGGTGGGGAGCTCACGCCAGTCACTGCTTCCCAGCCGCCATCTTGGCTCCACCCCTATCTCGAACCCTAACACATGCCAAATCCTGTGCTAAGATGGTGGTGGTTGTCCTTGGTAGTCAAACTGTGGCTGATCAGACCAACAGGAGTTCGAAAGGCTCTACCACAGATTGGGCACAAATAGTCCCTATGAATATTTGGAGTGGAGATGTCTCTGACTTTGCATATCTCAAGTTTCTTTTGAGCTACTTTTGAGCTCATTGATGAGTTTCTTTTGAGCAATTCTGCTTTGTTCATAGAATACAGTACCTTCATTCATGCCATGTTAGGTAGTCCTATGCCAGCATCTCCCATGTCTCACAATCAATTCCAAAATTCTTCAGAGAGACCTTGAGAGTCCTTGGAACACTTCTTCTGACTTCCCTGTGAGCACTTGCCTCACGTGAGTTCTCCATAAAATAATATTTTAGGCATTTTTAGGTAGATTCGGCATTCAAACAACATGGCCAGCCCACTGGGGTTGCTCTCTTTGCAGTAGAGCTTGAATGCCTGGCAGTTCAACTTGAAAAAGGGACCACAGTGTCTCAGTCTCTTATCCTGTCAGGTGATCTTCAGAATCTTTCTAAGACAATTCAAATGGAAGTGATTCAGTTTCCTGGCATGGCGCTGGTAGATGGTCCAGGTTTCACAGTCATACGACAATGAGGTCAGCACAATGGCTCTGTAGACCTTCAGTTTGGTAGGCAGCCTAATACCTCTTCTTTTCCACACTTTCCTTCAGAGCCTTCTAATCACTGAGCTAGCTCTGGCAATGCGTATATCAACCTCATTATCTATGTATACATCCCTGGGAAGTACATACACTCCCAAGGTAAGTGAACTTATCCATAGCTTTCAGAACTTCTCCACTTACTCTAGCTGATGGTTTCATGTATGGATGGTGTTGTGCTGCCTGGTGAAGCATGTCTCTTTTCTTGGTATTAACTGTCAGGCCAAGATCAGCATAAGTGGCAGAGAATTGATCCATAATCTATTGCATCTCAGCCTTAGAGGTTTTGCTAACTGAGGATACAAATGAGAAACAGTCCCTGACCTCAGGGGGCTTACATTTGTAATAGGAAAAATACCTCCTATAGAGGAATAATGGCCAGGGAGTGGGAGTTATGATGTGGAAAGTCACAAAGATGAAAAATAGAACAAGAAGGCAGTTAATTAGCACAGCCTTTTCCAGAGGCAACAGTACTGTTGATTTCATTACAGTTCTCAAAGCAAGATATAAGTTGAGGTAAAGGCTGAGCAGAACCAGGAAGGAGGGCCAAAAAATGACCCAGGTGAAGATAAGAATTCTTAGTCTCAGGAAGTTCCAAGCTGAGCTCTTCTTAGGCATAGTTTCTGGAGGTCCATTGAATGGAAAGAAGAGGATGTATGGGAAACAGATCTCTTTAGACACTGTGATTTTTTTTTCTTGCTGCCTTGTCTAAAATCATGATTACAACTCCTGCTTGTCTAGAACTTCCCAACACATAGTAAATGGTATCAAAGGTCTTTGTTGTCTTTATTTTTTAGTATATTTTCTTCTCTGGAGTAAATTATTGGGTTTCGTTTTCTTATCTCACTACCATATGGCAGGACAACATGAAATAAAACAGTCTTTGAAAATTTTTAAAATGAATACCACAAAAAGAACAATGGAGAAAGGCAGGGTGGGTGTGAGTTAACTACAACATATGACCAGCTGAGAAATTGAAAAAGAATGAGAGTAAAAGATGTGATCGAGGTAACATTGAAAGAAAAGTAGGCAGTCATATGGAAAGGACAAAGGATGGCAGGTGGTCAGCCAGAAGTCTCTCTTTGTGTGCTTGCAATGTCTGTAAAATTCAAAAAAAGCCTTTAGCATTCTGGGTGGACCACCAATAGGAAAGTGATGGGAAGACATGGACAAAGGACACACAGGATGGGACACAATCTACATTTTTATTAGAGAGAATGTTAAATCAATGAGACCACATGTCTATTTGAATATTTGAGGGTTTTTTTTATCTGTTCTGCTATTCTCTTTCATTTTATTGGGCAGTTTTCCCATTCACATTTAAGGTTTTAATTGTTAGGGTTGTGCTTTCTTCCAGTTGATTCTTCTGTTATTTTATTTTATGTTACAATTTTAGAAATTTTGATCAACAAGCAAAACATCTAGCACTGTGCCTGGTACATAACAAATGCCATATTAATGTTAACTATTAATATATGTATATAAGTAGAAATGTGAGAAAATCTCTTCCCTCTAGTAGCTCACATTTATAAAATTTGGTGCATGAGCAGCAAAGTGGCACAGTGGATAGAGCACCAGGCCTGGAGTCAGGAATATCTGAGTTCAAATACAGCCTCAGACACATACTACCTGTGTGACTCTGGGCAAGTCACTTAACCCTGTTGGCCTCAGTTTATTCCTCTGTAGAATGAGCTGGGGAAGGAAATGGCAAGTCATTCCAGTATCTTTGCCAAGAAAACCCCCAAAGTGCAGCATCAAACACAACTGAAAATGACTAAACAATATTTGGTGAAAAAATATAAAATAGCATAGTGTATTGGCAAGCAAAGCTTGACTTTTTGCTGTTTTTTCTTTTGGAGTGCTTCTTAGCACTAAGGCAATCAAATGCCTTTTATCGAGTCTTACCTATGTTTGGATCAAGAGTCTTTGATTGAATCAAGAGTCCTAAATTGGAAACAGTATATATACTCTGAGGTTAGCATTTTGCTTGGGGGATCACTCATTGGAAGAGTGTTCTTGTGATTTGGCCAGACAAGACTCTGGCTAGCTGTTCAGGAATCCTACAGCTTTGAAAACCCAGATGTTGGTGCTTCTCTCTCTGGTAACTATGTATGTATTGCTATGGACAGAGAGTTAGAAGCCCTGTCTGCTGATTTGTGTTATTTGCTCTGTTTATACAATTTCTGCTTGTAATTTCTGTTTGTGTTTTCTCTGAAGTTCATGGTGCTGACTTGTTCCCTGAACTAAGTGAATGATGTAGGCATGTTTAATTAAAGTAAGATTATAAACCACTTAAAGTTGCTTTCTTTGGAAAAGCAGATCAAAGAACCTGTGCCAGCAGCCTTTCTGTGTGCTGGCCGTATACCTCCACAGCAACTGCAAGTAACATTGTTGTTACACATAGCCCCACTCTGATGCCCTATCATGGTTGTGAAGGTAACCCTGAATTCTCAAAGACTCAGATTCTGGCAAAATCCTACAAGACTTTAAGAATGGTACTGGCAATAGATGAAGATTGCCTTCTGAGGATCACCTAAGTTAAGTATGGTAAAATCACCATTAGTAGGTTAGATACTTAGAGATGGCTCATTTGACCATAGCAATCCATGAAACCAAAGGAGAAAATGGCCTTGCTTCCTAAACAGACTTCTGAAGCAATGCTAGCAGAGTCAAGAGGATACTAAAAATTTAGACTTTAAAATTGCCTATAAATTTAAACCTAACCTTCAAAACTCTGAGTTCCTTGTCCAATGACACCTGGGGCTAATGTAATCTTGAGCTGCATTAAGAGAGGTATTTCTTCTGTGAATAAGAAGCTGTTCGTCCCAGATTAGGCCACTTCTAGAATGTCGCATTTAGTCTAGGTCCCCCAGTTTAAAGACATTGATAAGTTAGGGGGTGGGGGAAATTCATGAAAAGGTATTTAGGTTGATAAAAGACCTTGAGTCTATTTAATATGAAAGCAGATTAAAGGAACTTTGGCTATTTACTGTAGAGAAGAAAATATTCAAGTGAAATATGATAGCCACCTTTATATGTTTGAAGAGCTATTGCGTAGAAGAAAAATAAGAATTGGCTTGAGAGAGCAGAACCAGGACCAATGGGTAAAAGACCCAAAGAGACCTATTTGGGCTTTATGTGAGGATAACCTTCCTAACAATGAGAGCTGTTCAAAACTAAAATAGACTGCCCCAAGAAGCAGTGGTCTCATCCTCCTTCAGGGTCTTCAAGTAGAAGCTGGATGACCACTTCTCCAGTCTGCCACAGCAGGGATTCCTTTCAGGTGTAAGCTGGACTCCATGACCACTGAAGTGCTTCTCAGCCCTTAGGTTCTGCGATTCTTTGATTCTGTGACTGATGAGCAGACATGCTCTAGGAAGGTCTGAAACATATCAATCATGACATTCTTTCTGTATATGAAACCACTAAAGGCATAAGCTGTGATGAAAGTGAAGAAACAGACTCCTCCTTAGAGAGGCAAACTAGCAGGGCTGCTTTTATTGTGTGCCCAAGGCATCAAGAAACATCATTTCATGGGACATTTGATCATCTTGTATTACAGTACTCATAAGTATTTGTAAAAAGACCATGATAAAAATAAGTATAGCTTATGCACCAACGTGTTAAAGAGGATGAAGATGCAAAGAAATTCCAAAAAGAGCTCGAGAAGACCCTCCAAATGAAATCAATAAATACTTTAATCCCTGATGACTTCAATGTAAAGGCAGGAAGAATAGGTGTGGATAGCCAAAATAAAGTGTGTGTGTGTATGTGTAGACATATATGTGAATGCGTATGTATATATATATACATATATATGTATATATATATGTATATGTGTGTGTTTATAAATGTGTATATGAATGAAACCAAAGACCTCTCAACTGCATAGAAACATCATATCTATGTAAGCCTTTAGTAGATGACCATTTTGGTTACTGAAAAGGGCAGAAAAAGAATAATTATGTAAGGAAAATGGATAGTAAAATTGTGAAGAAATACTTTCTTGTGTAAATTGTTGAGAAAAGACACAATTTTTTTCTGAGGACCAGAAAGAGGGCCGCCCTCAGATGACTATACTAAAAGTGTCCATTTGAAGGTACAATGTTGACTGAGGTAAAGATGGCCACTGAGCATTTAGATCCATACACTCATTTGCATATGACTGTTTTTAGCGTTTTAAAGATTACGAGCATCAGAGTTGGGCTATGCTATTTAACATTTACGATAAAAAATAGATCAGATAAATTTGGGGACAATGAAAAAAATTATGTTAGAACTGTTGGGTTCCTAAGTGACAGAAAGACAAATTTGGTGAATTTTACTTCATAAGATAAAGATGAGTCACTGACCACTAGGAGACTCTGTTTCAAGGTATTAAAGGCTGTTAAAAAGCCAGCAGGAGAGGAAGCCAAAGTAAGAAGAAGCAGAAGAGTACATTGAGTGTAAGAGAAATTGCAAGAAGCCAGGGATAGGAAACGTAGAAGGCTTGCAGCCTTCCAGCTGAGACAGCTGAATCTTCATCTGGTTTGCTGGAAATTTTCTGATTGGAAGAGAGGCATTATCTTGCTGCATAGCTAGAGAAAGGCTGGAGCCACTGCTGCAAATTCATTACAAGAAAGCTGATTTCTCTGGCTGTGGGAAGATCTATAGCTTTTCAGATATTTTAATAAAGCTCTCATTTCTTTCCAGAATCTTCTCTTCTCCAGGTTCAACACCCCCAGTTTCTTTGCCCAATCCTAATATGATACAGATGATCCCAGGGGCAAGGAACATGCAGCCTCAAGAGGCCACATGTGGCACTCTAGGTCTTCAAGTACAGCCCTTTGACTGAATCCAAACTTCATAGAACAAATCCTCTTCCTCAAAGAATTTGTTCTGTAAAATTTGGACTCAGTCAAAAGGCTGCACCCGAAGACCTAGAAGGCCATATACGGCCTCGAGGCTGCAGATTCCCCACACCTGGACTATCCTGTCTGCCTACCTCTGCATGCCTTCTGGTTTATCAGTGCTCTTCTTACAGTCTGGTGCCCAAAACTAATCACAATACTCCAGATAAGGTCAGAGGACTTTTTATTCTTTCCTTAACATATAGCCAAGGTCACATTATTTTAGCTAACTCGTGTTGAACTTACCATCCATGTCTTAATGGATCATTTTCAGAATAACTGCTATCTAACCATGACTCCTCTATCCTGCACTTATACAGTCAATGCTTTTAAAAAAATCTAAAATGTAAGCCTTTACATTTGTCCCCACTGAATTTCATCTTGTTAAATTCAGTCTGGTCCTCTAGCCTGGAAAGATCTTTTTGAATCCTCACCCTGCCATCCACTATGTTAGCTATGCTTTCCAGTTTTGTGTCATCTGCAGATTCGATAAGCACACCATCCATGTTTTTGTACAAAAAGTTGATAAAAAAAATGTTAAGCAGCCCAGGCCAAGCCCAGATCCCTAGGTCACTCCACTGGAAACTTCTTGCCAAGATGATTTTGAATCAGTTACAGCTGCTCATTGAGACAGGCCATCCAACCAGTTCCGAATCGTCTAATTGCATTATCAACTGGTTCACATCTCCCCATTTTCTCCACAAAAACAGTAGGAGATACTTTATCAGATGTTTTACTGAAATCGAAGAAAGCTTTATCTACCTCTCCACCATTTCCTCTAAGCATTTCCCTCTAACAATTTAGTAATCTTATCAAAAAGGGAAATGAGGTTAGTCTGACATGGCATCCTTATGAAGCTGAAGTCACACTGACTCTTTGAAATTACCTCTTCCCTTTTTAGATGTGCTTCAACCATGTCCTTAGTGAAATTTTTGAGTTTTCCTGGGAATCAAAGTCAAGCTCCTCAGCCTATAGTTCACAGGTTCTGATGTCTTCTGTTTTTTTTTAATTAGAAAAATATTAGCCCTTTTCCTATCTTGTGATTCCAGTGTCTTTGTCCATGATCTTTCCAATAACGCAAGTAAGAGCTCGGCAATTGCTTCTGTTGATTCTTTCAGTCCAAAAGTATGTAATTCATCTGATCCAGATGACTTTAATTCACCAAAGGCAACTAGGTACATTCTCCCTCTCCCTGCTAATCTTGGGTACCAGCTACCTATCAGCAAATCTTGTTTTGTTATTTCCAAGGTAAAGAAAGCAGAAACAAAATCAGAATTAAATAATTCTTACTTTTCTCTTCCTGTCAATTATCATTGCCCCCCCCCAAAGGAAGGTCTTTCCCTTCCCTTTCTGTTCTTTTTCTCTCCCAATACTGGTCAACACACACACACACACACACACACACACACACACACACACACACACTTTTTTGGTTATCCTTTGCTTTCTTTAACATCCATAACTCATTCTGACTTTCAGCACTCTTGACATTATTTTTATAGAACATTGCCATGTTCTGATTCTCATCCCTTGTTTCTGCCCTTGCTTTTATCCTCTGCACATTTTTAAAAGTCGAAGCTGGTTGGTGAGTTCCCTGTGCGTCTACATCAGTCCCTTCCCACAGCTTTCATTGTTCTTCCTCACTGGAAATGTTTCTTTTTGTGTCTTCATTCTTGAGCAATTCCTCTTCTCCCTGACTCGATTCAGCCATAGAATTATAGTCTGTGGGATCCTAGCTATCTTTTTTCCGAAGGTTTTAAAATTTGTCCTCCCCAAAGCTAGGGTACCTGTCAGCTTATGCCTGCATTTCCTTTCCTCTATTATAAATTCCAAAAGGAGTGGTCACTTCTTCCAAGGGTGCCCACCATTTTCACTCTGTTAGTTTTCCCTTGTAGTTTATATAATTGGGGCTTGATTATGAATATGTTCAAATCACTTAAAGCAGGCATATAAGAAATTCCCAGAACCTGACAGAATTCATCCTGCCTTCCCCTACTGTGTCAGTGGAAGCAGCCTCTTTCCACTGGCTGCATTGCTGGAACTTACTGCATCTTTAAAATAACCAGACTGGGGCACTCTTTTTCTCTTTTTCTATGGTGACCATAAAGGGTGAGGGTCTTATTCACTCACAGCATGGGTGCCATAAACTGAACAAGTGAGGAGAATGCAAAAAAGGCTAGAAGCAGGTCCCTGGGATTTCCCACATGGCTGCCTCCATTTTCAGAGAGCTGGGCATGTGCAAAGCCCTGTTACAGTGAAAATAGGATCCAAAATAGAATTTCCCCTTGTTTTGAAGGATGAAATTGTCACGAACACAAGTCAAGGAGTTCTTAGGCATTTGGCTTTTGGCAGTGTGAGAGTGCCAGCAGATGGATATCTGAGATCTTCCACCATTACTGCCTCTGTACTATGCTTATAATCTGTTTTCTCTATTCCTCATCTATTTCACCTCTCTGTCCAGATGGTCTGTAGTACACTCCAATGATAAAATTACTTCTGTTTTTCCCTCCATTGACCTTTAACCACATGTTCTTGTCTGTACTTTCTTCTTCTGGTTTCTGAAATTCCTCATATCCATATTCCTTCTTAATACACAATGCCCCACCTGCATGCACTCATCGATTCCCTATCTTGTTACACAAATCCAGAACCGTACTTGAGCCATAAGTTTCATCCTGCCAAATCTCGGCGATATCTATGAGGTCAAATTTACCACCTTGTGTTAAGAACTCCATTCTCCTTCTTTGTTGCCTAAACTTTGTCCATCTCTAGATAAGCATTAGAAACCTTGAGTTTTACTGCTGGCATCTTTCTTAGGTTTTGTTGCCCATGAGTAGTATCCCAACACTATTCTTCCTTCATTGGAACTTTTCTCTGTGATATCTAGGATGACAAACTTGAACAATATGGATGGAGATCCATATCACTGGAGAAACTGGCCGCATCAGTGGGACTGCATATCTATCAGAGAAATTATTTTCCATCGATTTCCATCCCCACCCATTTCCTAGCTCCTCTTCGAAGCCAGAACTTGATCTCTACTCTTACCTTTGTTTATCCTAATTGAATCCCACTCTCTCCCAACAGTCTCATTTTACCTCCTCCCTCCTTCCCTATTCTACTCAGAGTTTCCAGAGGTTACTGAAATTATAATCCTCCCTTACTTCCTTTTTATTTATGCATTTTCATCTTCCTACTCTATTCTTTCCCAGCCAAGATCAAAGCATGGTTCAGAATATTCCCTGTCTCTCCACCCATTTATTCATCTTCTTATCTTGAACAACATTCATCTGTGGCATTCTTTCCCAAGAAGTATTAATTTATTTCTTCTCCCTCATTTTTATTCTATTCTATTCTATTGTGAAATCTAGTTTACCATTCATGGGGTATATATCCACAGGTTATTTATTTCTCTGCAGTGGATTCAAACATTCTGGGGGACAACAGCTTTGTTACATGTCCTCTCCTCCATCCTCCTGTTAGAATATGAGCTGCTTGAGGCCAGGGACTCTTTTGCTTTTCTTTGTATCCCCAGCCTGAGACAGTAGGAGTTTAATAAATGCTTGTTAACTCATGTAGTTGGGCCTTGATCCACAGCTTCACATTCATTTACTTGTTTATTCTCAGTGGAAGATATGCTACTGCAGTACTCATGGCCCTACCTCCCTGCATGGCTAGGTGCCCTCCGATTCCCATATCCCCTCTCTCCTAGAATGAGCTACATTTCAGGAAGACCTCTCCTTGCTAAGAGCTAATGGGTTTCCTGATATATCCACTCTTCTAAAAATGCATATAGGAGCCCCTGTCGCTCCTCCTTTTAGATGAGTGCATTTTGATGCCCTCCCTTACCTAGTCTCCCCACTTGCCTCCTGCTTTTTAGCATCAGGACCTTACTGTTCTTATACTACTCTCCTTAATCCCCCCGGGGGGACAGAAGAGATTTTCCCCCTATATTCTCCCAAAGCCAGGCTTGACAAGAGTATATTTCCAACTTCCTTTTTTCTTCCTGCTTAAACAATTGTTCTCTGAATATTCCCCCTCACCAACATCTCCCCCACACCAAATAAAATAATGATACATTTATGAGATAATGGTATTTAGTCCATGAATTGTTAATTCATTTATTTCCTCTTCCTTTCTTTGATTCCTAAAAAAAATCAATAGCATCTTCCATCTTTTTACCCCCTTGCTGACCTCTCCTTGTTTTCTCTTTGTTTCTCAATAAAGGTAAGAACTTTTGTTTGAGATTCAAGAGGTATAAGGGCAGCAGATTTCAGTAAGATGAGTCACTTTCTGAAGACTTCTTCCAGCCTGTAATAGCAAAGGTAAGGAATTATGTGCCAGGTATAGAGTAATCACTACAAAATCCATAGAAGACAGAGCCCCAATCTCTCCATTCCACCTCAAGGGCAAAACATTGGATGTTAACACTGGAGAAATTTAATCACTCAGTGCTTCTGCCCATTGACGTCCACAAATCTGTGGCAGGCAGCGAGCCTGGACAAACTCGCTGGCTTATGCCTTGGGACCCAGATCTGGAATGGGGAGCCCTGTGCTACTGCACATGCCCAGAGGGAGAGAGAGACAGAGAGACAGAGACAGAGACAGAGAGACAGAGAGAGAAAGAGAGAAAGAGAGAAAGAGAGAAAGAGAGAGAGAGAGAAAGAGAGAGAGAGAGAGAGAGAGAGAGAGAGAGAGAGAGAGAGAGAGAGAGCCTAAGAGAAGTGTTATGCACTTCTAAACAATTTGAAGGAAAAGAAGATATTGCTGGGAGTGATGAGACAGAGTGAAGGCATGCTTGTACAGGTGGCTGAATATGACTTGACAGGAAAGGGATTAAAAAATCAACCAGAGAAGGTCCTGTCCTGCCAGCAGTTACTCAGGGTAGAAACTCAGGACAACCACCTTCATTTTGCCCAACTGGAGGATACTCAGACAAGCTTAGAGTCCATCCTTGTGGGTTTGTCCACTAGGGAAAGGGGAGTGGTCAAAGAGTGGATAATAGGGAAATACCACCACCACCACCCTCCTCCCCTTACAAGAGGCTAAAATACTTAAGACAATGATAGAAAACACCTCAATAAAAGTTCAGTGGGCAGGAAAATAAACCAACAGAGAAGATCCTCAAAACAAAAGAATAAGTAAAATCTTGAAAAGAAACCAAAGCTTATTTATCAAATATTTTGAAAGAAAATGAGTCAGTAATGCTTGATGAGAGTTAGAATCTAGTGGACTTTTGAGAAAACTTGGAACAACAATAAGAAACTCTAGAATGGGCGACAAAAGAAATAAAATTCATAAAGAAAGAAATTAGGAGCAAATATAGGCCAGAAATTAGAGCTCTCAATGAAAAGTTAATAAATTTTAGTAAAAGAGCATGATCTTATCCTAGAATCATAAGAATATTCATAAGGTCTTATGAGAATCATAAGGTGTAAAGAGAATCATAACGTATTATTTTTATTTTCCTTACTAATTGTACTTTTTGTACTCCCCCCTTTGACTGTTTGCATATTATTTATACTCTTCTTACTAATTGCACTTTTTTTATTTCTCCCCTTTGAACCATTTGCATATTGTTATTATTCATACTTTTCTTACTAATTATACTTTTCTTGTGTTTCTCCCCTTGTCACTGGATTCTTTTAGAGGAATTTCTTCTATTTTCACTGAGTAACATCATTGCATGATGTTATTCTGGGGTCGCACTATACCCTTTTTGCTTTTTACATGTCACAGTTGAATCTCTCTTTCGTTTTCTCAGATATGAAGTAGTCCTGGACTGTTTAAAATTATTTTCCTTGACAGCTAAAGGCCCTTGTCTTTACTGCTTATAATATTTGTTGCTGGACATTGTGATTCCGAAGTTTAATCATTGTGACCTTTAATGATTGAAGCTTAGAGTTCCTCCCAGTCAGTGGTCCATGGATTCTATTAATCAGTACTGTGTTTCCAACATTTTCAATGTCTCTAGATAATTTTCTTCAATTATTCCCACTGGCATCATACTCAAGATTTTTGTTTCATCATTCTTTTCTGGAAGACCTATGTTTCTCAATTATCTCTGTTCATCCTATCCTTAAGAGCAGTGTCTTTGATTTATATAAAAGTCATGAGTTCCTCTAGTTCTGTGGTTCTGATTTTGGTTTGCCAATTTGTCCTCCAGATCTATATACTTGAGTTCCATATTTGCCATTCTCTTTCAGAATCTCTATGGTCTTAGATAGATTCTCTGTAACTGTTATAAATTTACTAACACTCATTTGTCATTTTTCACTCCTAATCCCATCCTAATTTTCTCCTTTAATTTTCCTATTCTCCTTTGAACTATTCTAAAGTTTCTTGTATTGATCTATTATTGCTGGCAGACATGTAGAATTTGTTACCTTGATTTTTTTGAGGGAGGGGTTTATTTTTCTTTACATGATAATATTTCTATACTATATCTATTCTTTTCTTGGCTTCTCTGCTCATTTTTGCTATTTTTCATCATGGATGTCTCTATGGTTTTTTTGCTTGGAAACTCAACTTATCCCTATGCTTTATCTTTTGGTGTTCTTACTTTCTACCCTAACATAGTTTGTCTCTTTCCCAGCCACACATGGAAGCTCCAGAATTTCTCTTCCAATTTCTTGCCTCCAGATAACACAGTGTTTGTATTAAGTGTCTACACTACTTGTCCCCTTCCTCACCCATAGCATCCATATTTTCTCTTGTCCAGGACTGGGGGATTTCAGAGCCATATTCAAGTTGGAGAAGGGGGTGGGGCTGTCATATTCTGGCCATTCATCAGGTAAAAATTCCATAGGAGATGGGGTTCTACTGTACCTAGATTTCACACACACGTACGCGCGTGCACGCACACACACACACACACACACACACACACACACACAGATTTCTCTCTATATAGATTGTCCTTTTTACTATTGTTTCCTTCTACCAAAAATTGTTCACAATCTCCAACAGAACCAAGGAAGAATTCTAGTCTTCTCTCTCTTGTCAATGAATAGATATCAGAGGTCAGATTGGGGCATTGTCATGTTGTTGGATAGGTGGAAGTATTAAAATCAACCTCAGCTAAAACTAAAAAGGAGACCATTGCAGTAAACTTCAGGGTATGGAGCAAGAAAGGCTTTTCCTTGGGTAGGAAGGAAGGAAACGGGAATTTATAAAGCACCTACTATGTGCCGGTCAAATGATAAGTGCTTTTGAAATATCTCATTTGACCCACACAACCACACTAAGAAGCAGGTGCTGTTGTTATCCTCATCTTACGGTTAGAGAAACTGAGGCAAAGGATTTTTTTTAATGGTTTGCTTAGGCCAGATTTAAACTCAGGTTTATCCTGACTCAAGGCCCAGAACTCTATCCACTGTACCTCCAGCTGCCTCTGGAATAGAGATATAGAGTATATCCTATCTTCCTTCCTTGTTATAATCTTAATATCTATATATCTGTCATATTACTAGTTGATATGAGGTAACGGGTATTGGAAGTTATTTTGAGACTGGCTTATTTCCCCATTTTCAGTCATATGACTTGCACACTTCAAAAAAAATTTTGATATCTTTTGTCTTTCTATCACCTTCAATTACAAAGGCATCCCTCTCTCCACCACTCCCTTCCTTGTAACGAAGGACAAAAAAGAAGAGGGAAACAGAGCCGAGCAAACGCATACATCAATTGAGTCTGACAGTATATGCAACATTCCATACCCACAGTCTCCCACCGCTATGAAAAAGGGAGGGAGGTTGTGCCTACTTTCAGTTCGCTACAACCCTAACACAGGGATTCATGAATTCATCAATTTAGTGCTCTTCCACCAATAGGGGCCTCAGTAGATGATGGTCATGAGTTTATATTCACCACCCTGCAGCCAACCTGGTATTGGGTCTTTCTGTCCTTAGCTAGGCTGGTCCGAGACTGCAGACGCCCCATTCAAAACCAAGGCCCTACTCAAAGTCTTTCCATCTTTGAAAGTGCCTGAACTCTGCCTTCATGGCATTTGGATACCAAGTGTTCCCTGACTCAGCTTCAGAGGTGACCCTAAGCAATTCATTTAAAAAAAACTTTTTATTTCCTCAGTTTACCCAACTATAAAATGAGGGTAATAATAGCACCCTCTTCCCAATGTTGGTGGAGCACCAATGTAGCATTCTTCAATAGATAGAGTACTGAGCCTGGAGTCAGAAGACCAGAGTTCAAATCTAGTCCCAGACATTTACAAACTGTGTAACCCAGGGTAAGTCGATTAATCTCTGCCTGCCTCAGTTTCTTCAATTGTAAAATAGAAGTAATAGTAAGACTTATTTCACAGAGTTATTATGAGGATTAAATGAGGTAACATTTGTAAAAAGCTCTTATCGCAATGCCTGGCACATAGTAGGTGTTTATGAATGCTTATTCCCTCCCCTTTTCCTTTCTCCCTATTTTCCTTAACTGATGGGACAAATTCTCAGAATTCCATCTCACTTTAAGACATTTGGGCAGGAGAAGGAATGGGGTAGGTGGCAGTGCAACCTCTGGCTGGCCTGGTGGTGATCCATGTGAAACCATTATTGGAAGAAGAGCCAACTGAGGAAATTGAGGCCCAGAAAGGTCGTGACTTATCCAAAAATCCCAGGGAGAGTCTGACAGCACAAAGGCTGCACTCCAGGTCTGTTGGTACCCAGTTTAGGATGCTACCCAGGATTTCCTGCTTCCCTTGGAAGACCATACCTCAGTGAGGGTCATCTGCCCTCTGCCACTTCTTTGCGCCTTCCACCAACTCCCAGTCAACCAGTCTAGCCTATTGTCTGTGCCTGGTACTGGTCACAGAGCTATGGGAAAACCAAAGGGCTGGAAAATGATCCTGAGAAGCAGGCTTAGCCACCACCCAAACAAGGCTCGTGTGGCCAGGGTGTGAGAGGTAATGCGACCCATTGGAAAGAAAGCTGACTCGGGTATCAGATGACCTGAGGTCAAACCCCACATTTCTCACTTTTGCTCATGTGACCTTGAGCAAGTAAGTTAACTTCTCTGGACCTCAGTTTGTCCATATGAAAAAAGAGGGAGTCAGGTGTGGGGGAAACAAAGAAAGAAAATGTAACTGGACCATACTGTTGACAGATTGTTCCTAAGCCATAGTCCCGCCAAGACTCCTGGGCTGCGTGCTTGCTGCCAGACCCAGACATCTGACTGTCCCTTGATCTTCCCCTTCCCCCTGCTTTGCTACTTCTCGGAAGATGTGGGCTTGCCGCCTCAGGACATTAAAATCCAGCTGCCAATGCAAGGTTGGAGAGGTAGAGGCAGCGGATGGGGCCTCTGGGCTTCTGGTCCCAAGCCAATGAATGAATTCCCCTATCCAGAAGGTCTTCTAGGGTCCCTGCCAATCTCTTTAAAACTCTCTACTCCGTATGATCTCTCCTGAGGGTATGGGGCAGAGAGCAGGGGGACCGGAGATGAAAAGAAGTATATGCTTTCCTCCAAATAGGCAAACCTTGAACATAAGACCAGGATATAGAGAGAGTATCTCCACTGAGTCTGTGTCTGGGGAGAAAATGAGGTTTATAAAACATTCTCATAATCTAGCAATGCAAAGAAATCTGAGAGATCATTTTACAGAGGATGGAACTGAAGGCCAGAGAAAGGAGGCTGCTAGCCCAAGGTCACATGGCCAGTGACGAGCAGAGTTAAGATTCAAACCCAGGACCACTGTACTACCCTGCCTCCTACAACTCCAAGACCACTGCTCTTTTCACTATAGACTGATATGTATAGCCTCTGAAACCAGGAGTCTTGGCTTACAGGTGCCCTTCCCCATTATAGGTGCCTAGTTTCTATTCACTTGTTTTTGTCCATGTAACTCTGGTACCACCCTTCACCCCAGGGTGATGGGAGCTCCCTGAGGGCACGGACTATCTAATAATTGCCTTTAAAACCCCAGCAAACAGCACAGTGCCTGACACATGGTAGGTGTGCTAATAAATGCTGATTCAATGAATTGAATGAATGAAGTGGAAATGAGTGGCCTTTCTTGTCTCTCCCCATCCTCCATTCCTCTGCAGCTGCCTCTCTTTGCCCCAGACAGCCCTGGACTACAGGGATACATTGCACCAACATCTGTTATCAATATCTAATTAAAATTGGGGGCAGGGGAAGGGAAGGAAGAAAATGCAACTGAATGATAAATAGGTCATAACAGTGACAGATTGGTCCTGAGCCACAGTCCTGCAGAAGCTTTGAGGCCATAAGCCATTAGTGTCATGGATCGCTTTCTCTCACCTGATCTAACTCATCCTTTTGTTCAGCACCTTCTCTGGATACTTGGGCCAACTTTCTGGTGTTCTGTATCCTAGTTTTAACATCCTGTGTTCTAAAGTCCTTCCCAGCTCTGACATTCTGTGTTCTAAGAGCCCTCCCAGCTCTGACTTTCTCTGTTCTAAGGAACCTCCCAGCTGTGACGTTCTTTGTTCTAAGTCTATACACAGCTCTGACATTCTATGTCCTAAGGCTCCTCCCAGCTCTGCCATTCTCTGTTTTCCAGGCCCCTCTCAGCTCTGACATTCTGTGTTTTAAGGGCCCTCACAGCTCTGACTTTCTGTGTTCTAAGGACCCTCCCAGGTCTGACATGTGTTCTAAGGACCCTCCCAGTTCTGACATTCTCTGTTCTAAGTCCATGTGCACAGCTCTGCTATTCTATATTCTCCAGGTCCCTCCTAGCTCTACCATTCTCTGTTCTCCATTTCTCTCCCAGCTCTGAAGATAAGAACCAATGGGGCAGATAAACACTCTGCCATCAGTTGCCTCCTTGGCAGTGACCTGATGCTTCTACTGGTTGGCTGTGGGTTTTCATCCTCTCTTATTATTCTATAATATGCACCTGCCACCACTTTATTCATGAAGATTTGCATTGATTTTGCCATAAACTGTTATGAATTCAGCTTGTGGAAAAAATAACATTGATCCTCCTGCCTCTTAATTTGTCTCCGCATTGCAAGGCCTTTAATGGTCCTCAGGAAGATTTACGGTGGTGATGGCCAGGGATGTGGCTCTTCCCTGACTCACCACCAGCCCCCACCAATGGCCCCTCCTCACCACCACTCCGGGCAGAGTTGTTTCAACAATTACCGTTTGGTTGGAGGGTCCTCTGGGAGCAGGCACGTTCATTTCCTGAGGAGAGAGAGTTTGGTCAGCTCCCTCCCTCCTCTCTCCGGAGGAGGGCAGAGAGAAGGATGAGTCAGAGGGAGAGACAGAAAGAGGAAAATGAGAGTTTGGGGGAAGGGAGACTGATTGTCTCTTACCAGCCCAACCCCCAATCCGCCCCCCTGCACTCCACCCAAGGGGAAAATAAAGGAACAGGCCTGAATTCAGATCCTCATTTCGTCCCAGGTGACCTTGGGCGAGTAACTTAACCTCTCTCATCTACAAAATGAGGGGCGTTGGATTAGATGACCTCTAACATCCCTTGTAGCTCCATCATTCAGATCCCACAAGAGACAACAGCCTGAGTGACAGTATGTTGCTATTTGGTTGTTTCAGTCGTGTCCCACTCTTTGTGATCCCATTTGGGGTTTTCTTGGCAAAGACACTGGAATGGTTTGCCATTTCCTCCTTTAGCTCATCCTACAGATAGGGAAACTGAGGCAAACAGAAGTAAGTGACAGCTAGTAAGTGTCTGAGGCTGAATTTGAACTCTGGTCTTCCTGACTCCAGGCCTGGTGCTGTATCCACTGAGCCACCTGGTTGCCCTGAAGGGCATTATAGAGCAACAAAAAGAGCCCCAGACTTGCAACCCACATACCTATCTTTGAATCCTGGGTCTACCCATGGCTAGTAGTCTGAATTTGATCAATAAGACCATCTATGCCTTCTTCCAAAAAAAGTGTTAACCATCCCAGACTCAAGCACAAATTATTGTTGCTTTCCAGGATCTGTTTCTTGCTATTTTAAATTGAAGGGGTGGAAAAAAATGTTGGTGTCTTCTATGACATTCCATGTTCTAACATTCAGTGTTCTCACATCCCTGCCAGCTCGAGCAGGCTCTCACCTCCACTTCTTTTTTTTTTCTTTTTGATTATTATTTATTTATTTTATATTTTTACTTTTCAGCATTGATTTCCACAACAGTTTGAATTACAAATTTTCTCCCCATTTCTACCCTCCCCCCCACTCCAAGACAGCATATATTCTGATTGCCCTGTTCCCCAATAAGCCCTCCCTTCTGTCACCCCTCTCCCTGCCAAACCCTTTTCCTTTATTTTCTTGTAGGGCAAGATAGATTTCTATGCCCCATTGCCTGTATATCTTATTTCCTAGTTGCATGTAAAAACTTTTTTTTGAACATCTGCTTTTAAAACTTTGAGTTCCAAATTCCCTCCCCTCTTCCCTCCCACCCACCCTCCCTAAGAAGGCAAGCAACTCATCATAGGCCACATGTGTATCATTATGCAAAACTCTTCCACAATACTCATGTTGTGAAAGACTAACTATACTTTGCTCCTTCCTGTCCTATCCCCCTTTGTTCAGTTTTCTCCATTGACCCTGTCCCTTTTCTAAAGTGTTTGTTTTTGATTACCCCCTCCCCCTATCTGCCCTCCCTTCTATCATCTCCCATTTTATATCTCCTTCCTCCTTCTTTCCTGTGGGATAAGGTACCCAGTTGAGTGTATATGTTATTCCCTCCTCAGGTCAAATCCGATGAGAGCAAGATTCACTCATTCCCCCTCACCAGCCCCCTCTTCCCTTCCAACAGAACTGCTTTTTTCTTGCCACTTTTATGTGAGATAATTTACCCCATTCTATTTCTCCCTTTCTCCCTCTCTCAATAGATTCCTCTCTCATCCCTTAATTTGATTTTTTTAGATATCATCCCTTCATATTCAACTCACCCTGTGCCCTCTGCCTATATATATGTATATATATATGTGTGTGTGTGTGTGTGTGTGTGTATGTGTGTGTGTGTGTATGTATGTATGTATGTATGTGTGTGTGTACGTATATTCCCTTCAGCTACCCTAATACTGAGGTCTCATGAATTATACACATAGTCTTTCCATGTAGGAATGTAAACAAAACAGTTCAACTTTAGTAAATCCCTTATGATTTCTCTTTCATGCTTCTCTTGATTCTTGTGCTTGAAAGTCAAATTTTCTGTTCAGCTCTGGTCTTTTCACTGAGAAAGCTTGAAAGTCCTCTATTTTATTGAAAATCCATGTTTTGCCTTGGAGCATGATACTCAGTTTTGCTGGGTAGGTGATTCTTGGTTTTAACCCTAGCTCCATTGACCTCCGGAATATCATACTCTAAGTCCTTCAATCCCTTAATGTACAAGCTACTAGATCTTGTGTTATCATGACTGTTTTTCCATAATACTCAAATTGTTTCTTTCTGGTTGCTTGCAGTGCTTTCTCCTTGATCTGGGAGGTCTGGAATTTGGTGACAATATTCCTAGGAGTTTTCTTTTGGGGATGTTTTTCCGGAGGTGATCAGTGGATTCTTTCAATTTCTGTTTTACCCTCTGGCTCTAGAATATCGGGGAAGTTCTCCTTGATAGTTTCTTGAAAGATGATGTCTAGGCTCTTTTTTTGATCATGGCTTTCACATAGTCCAATAATTTTTAAATTCTCTCTCCTGGCTCTATATTTTCCAGGTCAGTGGTTTTTCCAATGAGATATTTCACGTTGTCTTCCATTTTTTCATTCCTTTGGTTCTGTTTGATAATATCTTGATTTCTCATCAAGTCACTAGCTTCCACTTGCTCCAATCTAATTTTTAAGGTAGCATTTTCTTCTGTGGTCTTTTGGACCTCCTTTTCCATTTGGGTAATTCTGCCTTTCAAGACATTCTTCTCCTCATTGGCTTTTTGGAGCTCTTTTGCCATTTGACTTAGTCTATTTTTAAGGTGTTATTTATTTTGGGGTCTCCTTCAGCAAGTCATTGACTTGTTTTTCATGGTTTTCTCTCATCCTTCTCATTTCTCTTCCCAATTTTTCCTCTACTTCTCTAACTTGCTTTTCCAAATCTTTTTTGAGCTCTTCCATGGCCTGAGACCTGTTCATGTTTTTCTTGG